>VDFB02000007.1:101844955-102025237 GCA_007258455.2 Sequoia sempervirens | reverse complement strand
GAGAACGTCCCATTGCTAGTCAATGGGCAGCACCTGAAGCATTACTTCCAGGCTTGAGCTCATTCAAGCTCATTGTTGTAAATATTTGTACATAGGTTAGGATAGTTTACTTTCTAGCTTGCTTGTATTTTGTTTGGGTCACTCTTTGTTTTCTCCCTCTCGGCAATTTTGTTTTGAAAGTTGTTTCCCACCCCCTTTGTGGTGGCCGTGCTTACTTGACAAGCAGTTTACTTTGCTATCCATTCTTTGTGTTCTTCGGCTAAACATTCACTCTCGACTATCGATCTTTGAAACCTACCCGTGAATGATTTCCTTGCTTGAACTTTGCTCAGAACTTGACCCTTGGCTGGATCTTCTTACACAAATCTCGGATCTTGCACAAAACACATAATAATCATTTCTAAAGGACTGTACCATGGTTGTTATGACACCCTAGTGAGTGAAAAATCTCAAGTCTGCTCTAGTGACCACTATGATCTCAAACCCATCGTAGGCTGTAGTGCTTACCTAGTCGAACTGAATGATAAAAGAGAAGTGAAAATTGAAGGAAATATCAAAGAAAAAGAGCAAAGTAATTTTAAAAAAGTAATAAGCGACCATATGGGTGTTCGGGTAATTCTACTGGGGCTATGGATGCCTAGCTGGTAGTAGAGCAATATCCGTGAGATTGCAGCGACAACTCCATCGGGGCTATGGATGCCTAACTGGCAGTGGAGCAATGTCCAGGTTACTTTTGGTGTTAGACAATTTATGTAGCTCGCTCGGTTGAATTGGAAACCCAAGTCACTATCCCGAGGAAAGGAATGAACTCACTACACACACTTCTGAGATGTGTTGTAAGCTGACCCAATTAAGGATCTCATTCTCCCAGTTTCATCTTTGAAAGCCACTCCTAGTCTGTGAAACCAGAGATTCTAGGTCTAGAATGAATATTTATCCTTAGAATGCTCCAGAGCATTCTCCAGCGGAGTCGCCATTTATTGTGCCCTTAGCACACATGCCCCGTTTAGAATAGGGACCCTCTTTTCATTTACCTTATTGGGTCATTTTCGTCATCGCATCATTTTGTGTGCCTCCCTTTTTGATGTCTCAGATGGTCAATGTTGCTTTAAGGACCCACCATAAGTTGACCATGCCTTCCCCTTTTATTTTTGTTGTGTTATGGTGCCTCATGGAGTCCCTCTAGCAGTTTGACCCTACCAACAGGCCCAGGCCCTGCCGAGCCCGGCCATTCAAGATTCCCTCACCGGGTTTCCCCTCTGAACCTATCATTCCTAGCAGCATCTGCTCTGTGTCCTCTCAGACCTTGGGGTCCGAATCCCCATTCGCCATTTACTAAAAAATTTGTGGAATATCTCCAGCGGTGTCCTGCCCTTCAGACCTCGAACCCCAGAGTTCCTCTTTCGGGGTTCCGACCATGCTTTGTCGTCACTTGACGGAAAACCTTTAGCGACGTCCTGCCTCCTAGGTCCCACCACTATATTTTCTGACCAAAGTATGCGGGAGACTCTGACTATCGTCTGCTGATCCAGGTCCGACCATCCATAATTTTGAGTCCAGAATTCTGTGATGGTTCCGTTGTTTGTGACACCGGATCTATGACAGAACTTTGGCATCCAGGCCTTGGGTCGCTCTTTGCCACCACCATCCTGCCTCTCCCCAACCTTCGGACCCTAGGTCTCCCACCGCCGTTGCTGACTTTTTGCAAACTCACCAACCTTTTGTGCCACTGTACCTATATTTAATACGAGCATTAATGGTGATAAGGGGTATAAAGCACCCACTCTAACCTATCATTATCATTTCACAAGATTGTAGAGATATTGGAGAACTTCATTGAGGAGCCCACCGTCTTCGACGCTATCATGATCATTGCCCTCAGCATCATTTCATTGATCATAGGTGGATCCCACATCTCCCCACATCACATCTTCGAGGTTGGTTTTCCGTTCACCCTCCCGAGCATTATTTTGGTGATTTCTAAGGATTTAAATGAAATAACAATCATTATGAGGGCATAAGGTAGGAAAACATGAGATCACACACAAAACCCATGTGTTGAAAACTTGAGAAACATTCTAGGATGCCCTCCTCACCAATCCAGAGTTTCTCCTTGCCACTGCTATTCTTCACGTAGGGAAAACATCCTCTTCGGCCCTGGGACCAACCTTTTCCATCCATGATAAAACTATGAACAAACCTTCTGATGGAAAATCACCTTTCAGGCCCAGTCCGTCGGACTTCCTTGCTTGGAAGTCACCATGGATGCCGCCATGTGAAACTACAATGTGACCCCTGTCTCCTTGCTGTCGAAGCCTGCCCTTCTCCTCGCTGTAGGAACTTCAAACTGAATGAATGCCTTCTGGGTCTCTTGGGCTTGGGACCCCAGAGTTCCACTTCCGGGGTTCCACAGGTGTGTTTCCATCCTCCGCAGTGAATCTTGCCTGGTGTCCCGCCCTGTGGACTCCGCCTTACTATTTGCTTTTGCCAGGTGATTTTAACTCATGGCATCCTTATCGGCTCTGAGCTCTGGGCGCTGGGTCTCTGTGCCTCTTATCTGTTGTCCCCACGGTGAACTCTTTTGGCCCCTCCGTGCTCCAATCCCTGCCCTTCTCCCTACTGTTGGCTTTTCTTTTTGGACAAACGTCCTTTGAATCTCTCGGGCCCCGGTGTCTAGACATCCATCCCTGGGATTCCACCTTTCTTCCACCGTCAGGGAGATATTTGTCCACCGCTAGAACATCACGATGACATATCTTTTCCCTGGCGATTTCACCCCATCCTTCTGATCATCGAGCTCTGAACTCCCGTCCGCCACTAGATGTTGCATGAGCAACTAAGGCCCTCACCCTCATCGAGCTACAGTGATCGATACTCCTTCTCTCGCCTACCATTGCGAACAACAGAATTCTTGCCCTGTCTCTCTGAGCTTCGGGCTCCGCCCTACCGATCACCGCCAAACTCGAAGCCAAATCCTTCACCGCCGAGCCCTTTCTACTGGGTTGCTTCTTCCGAACTTCCATCCAATGTTTGTCGTCCCAAGTGGTGAAGGGCGAACACCTTCCCGATGTCGCTGACCTAAACCCTCAGAAGTAAAATGACATACCGTCGGCCGCCCTTCAGCCCACCGGACCCCGGGCCCTGGAATTCTGTCTCTAAATTTTTGTTTACTATCTGTCATTCCAAATTGCTATCTCCTGATAGCTCTCTAGTCCAGGACTTTTGAGTTCTCTTAAATCGATCCAAACGAGCCCAAATTTGAAATCCAACTTTGACCCACATGCTTAATTTTTGTCCTCTTCATTGTGAACCTCTTAAAAAACTAAAATTTGACTAAAGAATGTCTCCAGAAGCCCTCCACCGTGTTTTCACTTCCAAACAGCATTCCTACCAAGGAAGTCTAGCCCTCCGGGCCTGAATTGTCCAAATTCCCTTAATAAAAAGATCAATAACCTCCGGGGATAAAGGTCATCTTATGCTTAATTGATTATTCAAAATAGATGTTTTCAAGGTATCAACTAACATGAATGCTTTTGTGACCCATTATGCTAACTTTTCCCTTGCTTGCAGAATATATGGGACCGTGTGCAGGACCTTCAGGGGCATCTGCCGAAAAGGACAAGGGGAAGAAGTCAGGAAGGACCCCTCGAGGGATGGAAGACAAGGACCAGATGAAGTACCAATTCCAGAGGGAGCCTCTCCACTCAAAAGTCTCCATAGACTGGAAGGAGATCACTGACACCAACATAGGCCAAGTTGACATCGATGAATTCACGCAAAGGGTCAGGGTCAACCCGACAACAAAGAATGCAAGATTGATAAGACTGAGTGGAATAGCTAAGGCTACTAGATTCCCTCCATCCCTCATGGCCCCCGAGTTGGTCATGGCTTTTCGGGAAGCATATCAAACCAACACAAGGATAATTGTTGATAAAGAGGGCAACATTCTCGTTGACATGTCACCTGAGGGGATCACAAAGACCTTCCATATTCCTACATTCCAATAGATGGAGGTCCCCACCTTAGAAGAATGCCAGGCGACATGGGATGACAATCCGGTGGGATGTAAGAAGTTAATAAATTTGCATTGGCTCAAGGAAAGATAGGATAGCACTGCGAAGGTTCCTCAGGAACTCTTCCATAGTGATTTCCACGAGGATTACCATGACCTGGTGACCATGTTGAATAGGATTATGGGCCTTCCTGCGGCTGCCTACTTTCAAGAATGGATGGCATATTTCATTGAGCAGATCCTGCATGGAAACGAGGACGTCACAAAAAAGGCTTCATTCTACTAGGGAGGAATCATAAGCAACTAATTATAGGAGTAGTTTTTTAACATAAAGAAGGGATCCAAATTCTATATGACTTCCTATATCATCTATTCCTTAGCAGATCGGAGGCAGTACAATGGGTTGTTTATGGTACCCGATTAGGATTAGGGGTGAAAACTCAAGGCCTATGACAGGTATCCATAGCTCCAATACCGAAACTTCAAACAGGATTACAATAGCGTAAACGACACCATCATTGGCCATATTATCAGAATGATTGTCGGAGACTTTGAGAGGAGGGTCTCTAGAACCCAAGGTCTATGCAAGAAAAGAAACGAGGGGCTCACATCCCAAAAGGCTCAAATAGTTAGGGAGTACTACAAAACAACCTTAAACTCAAGAGAAGGAAACAGAGGGTACAGATCAAGTGGAGCCTCCCTTGGCTCTCCCTGCTCCTCCTGTTGCACCACCCACCTACCTGGCTATGGTCGCTACATCTCCAACAGCAGTGGACATTTCTATCCATCTTGCCCCTTCACCTCCAGCCGAGTCTATGATAGCTATTGACTCCTCTTCTGGCATGACTACTCCCCCTTCCTCTACTACCATGTCACCAATCACATCACTCCCTCTAGCAACAATAACAATGCCTATTCCCACTACCACTATGCCCGAGGCTCTTTCAAGGCACATGCAGAACCTTCCCCCTGAGCTCTCCCAGATCTTAATGGATCTGACTCTCCAAGCAGTCCTTGCACAAGTCCTTGCTACTAATCAACCTTCAGAACCACCGACAGGGCCACCAACCATGGAGGCCACCATGCTAATCTCAAAGGAGTGGAAGGAACGATAGTGGGAGGCCTTGAAGCCTATCGAGGAAGAGGCTAATGAGTACCATGAACACCAGGAGTATGAACACTAAACCATCTATAGGGTGGCTTATGAGGAGGAAACAAGCTCTTCTGAGAGTGGGAACGAGGAGGACAGCTCTGACACTAGGGTAATCATTCAAACCTTTGATGATGACCTTGAGGAGGAAATGGCACAACAACTAAAAGAAACTGGGGTAGAGGCATAGTGGTCACCCCATGATGAAGAGGGGCAGCCACCAAAAGAACAACAGCAAATAGATTTAACTGAGGCTAAAACCCATGTCAGGACCCTCGAGGCTGAGTGTACTGAGGAAAAGAAGGAGGAAGAAACAACAAGAAAAGAAAGTCCCATTCAGCAACCATCCACCAAGCTTCCTATCGAACACCTCATGTTCATCCATGAATCTGATGAGGAGGAGGAAGATGCTACTAGAGAGAAAGGAAAATCCCTAGAGGGAAAAGGAGCGGAGATCTTAACCTTGACCAAGAAAGGCGAAGGTGACCAAGATTCACCCAAAGGAAAATCTGCTGTGCCCGGGTGGTTGGAGAGGCAACTTGAAAGAAAAAGCCCTCTGTTGAAGGACCCAAGGGTGAAGTTGGAGGCCATCTTGACTCAAGCCCAAATCACAATGAAGAAGGAGAAGAAGCCCAATGTCCGATCTAGGGTAACAATGGACACTTCTGGGTCTTGAGCTACACAAATTGCAATGCCTACGATTGGCCAAACTGGGGTAAGTTATAACATCTCCACCATAGACCTGAGGGCTACCACTAGAGAGCAGAAAGTTGAGCACCTTGAGGAGTCAGTGTTTATGGTGGTTTATTTGATAAAGCAAGATAAAATCTTGAAGGATGAGCTCAAGGCATAGGTCACAGCATTAACAGATTACATACAACAATGGTCATCAGTAGACGACCTGCCTACCACATCCACGGCCACACCTCAGCTACTTTCCAAGGAGCAGATCAATAAGATGGAAAGAAGAAATAAATTGGAGAAGACTACAGAGGACTGGTTTCAACGAGTCTCATACATCAGAAACATGGGGATTAGCCAGGCTGTGCAAACAACCAACAAGTTCTTGGACCTAATGCAGTCTCTAGAGAGCACAAGGAAACTCTGTACCAATTTCCCCGTGACCTATGACTCCACCTTTCTGAGGATTGAGGCTATCCTTCAGTTACTAGAAGCCACGTGGGAGAAGAAGGTTTCATTTTAAAAAGAAGATCACAGGCTGATGGATGTGTGGAGATGGAACTTCAATAACCAGAAGGAGAGGTTGGAACAAATCATGAGCAAGGTGGATCTAGACATTGAATGGATCAAAGAGATCAGGGAAAAATGTGCTCGATAGCTTAAGCTGATGACGGACTACGACATGCCCACTATACAAATGGATCTAGAAAAGATAATAATTCTACTTCTAGGAGAAGATGAAGGATGAGATGGTTGGTGAAATCACGGTGGACTTTCTAAGTTTTTCTACCCTCGCCTTCGACCAATGGAACTATTCAGAGACCAAGGCTCAAAGTATGATGAGGATTGGAAAAGATTGGAGGATAATGCAAACGAGTGGAGCTACCAAGCATTACAGTACGAAATCATCGAAGTAGACAAGCTCCAGGCAGTCATCCTCAGGTTCATAGAGTACACAACTTCCAAGGGGCAGGTGGACAGCCCTGCTAAGGATGAAGAACTTCCTGAAGAGTAGCTACAATGAAAATAGCAATTGGATAAAGGACAAAAGAGCTATAGTACCGTCAGCAAGAGGAAAAAATAGGGTAAAGACAAAATGTAAATTTTAAATTATGATATATTAGGGGGTAGGTGAAACCCTATTTTGTAATGAATCTTGGCCACACAATAAGAATTAATCTTGGCCATTCATTGAATCTTTTGGACACTATAAATAGGGCTCTCCTCTCATTTTCAAAGAGGAGAGTTGAGTTGTTGTAAAAACATGCTACAGAAATTTATAAGGAAAAGGCATTGACTTGGTGTATTTTCTTATTTTCTCTCATGTTACTTGATTCAATCTCCAATGTTAGATGTTTAACTTAGGTTTTACTACTGTTTTAGTTAACTATTCTCTTGCTTTGGATAGATTTTAGGAATGCTATTCTATGATTATGAAAATTCCTTCCATGTTGATGACTTCTTTGTCCATACTTTTTGTTGTTTGTTGATGGTAGATAGCTATGCAAAGTTAGCCTAGACTTGAATTCAAAGCTTCCCCAAAACATTTATCTTTGATTCATGCATGTACATGGTGAATGAAGGATAAATTATCTACATACCTTAAAAGATAGCATGATTTCCATGATACTGTGAAATCCCTGGTTAAGTGGGATATTGTTTTGAGAAGTTGTCTATTGCAGGAACTCCATTGTCACTATTCGCAATTAGTTGCAGACTTAGGAACTTTCCCTCTTCCTTGCCTTCTTTTTTTTTTTCAATAACTGGCCTATGCTAAGGTTCGTTGCACATTGTAAAGCAAAATCCAACAACAAAATGGAGTCTAAGACTGCTGTTTGAACCTACAGCCAATGCATGATAACTTTCCATCCTAAGAACTCCATTTCAAGATCTAACTTCCATGCTTTGTAACCCATCCATAAGACCGCCTTGTGATTCCAACAAATCACATAAAACAACTGAGATATTTCAAGCACTGTCAAGACCTGACATTAGAGACCTTGGAATAGTGTTCTACAATCTACTTGTGGAAGATTGTCTTTCAAGAGAGGTAGTGCACCTACACACTACCTATGTTGAAAAGTGCATAAAAAACACATCAACGGGAATGATTCTATATTTTTGGTGGTGGACATATTTTTGAAAATGGCACACTTCATCCAATGTCATAAGACTACTGATGTTCATATTGCAGAATTATTTTTCAAATAAGTGGTAAGACTACATGGTCTACCCAAAAGCATAGTTTCAGATTGAGATACCAAGTTCATTGGGTATTTCTGGAGGACATTGTGGAAGAATTTGAAGACTAATTCGAGGTTCAATTCAACACACCATCAAAAAAATAATGGAAAAATGGAGGTGGTGAGTAGGAGTTTGGGTAACTTGTTGAGATGTTTAGGTGATAGGCCCAAGGGATGGGATTGTATTTTACCATAGGTAGAATTTTCTTACAACAATTATGTCAACCGGGGTACTGGTAAGTCACCATTCTAGATTATGTATGGGAGTATTCCTATAACTACTTTTGAATTGAGGAAGCTAAATAAGGGAGAGAAGTATAGTGTCAAGGCTAGATATTTTTCTAAACACGTAAAACATTTGCATGAAGAGGTGAAGAAACATATCAATAAGATGAATTCACAGTATAAGGCTAAGGTAGATTAGAAAAGAAGGTATAAGGAGTTCTAGGTAGGTGATGAGGTCATGGTTCATTTGTGGAATGAGAGGTTCCCATTTGGCACATACAATTTATGTTAAAGATGAAGAAGGTTGGAACATGCAGGATCTTGAAGAAACATTATTCAGGAAATGTGCATGAGGTGGAGTTGTTGAGTGAGGTTCTTGTTTCAACTATGTTTAATTTTTTTTATTTGATAGAGTACCATGAAGGGGATTAGGAGAATGAATTGATAGAGGCATAATTGAGCATTCCAACACCTACTAAAAAAAAAAATAGAAGAAATTTTGGACAATCATGTGGATAGAAGCATATGAAACAAGAAATATAGAGAGCACTTGGTGAAATGGAGAGGATGACCTATTGAAGATTCATCATGGTTTTTAGAGTTTGAGGTTGGCTGTCTTGGTTTCCCTCTAACTTCCAAGAAGTGACAAGGTGACTTTTCAAATTACCCCAGGTGTCTGATGTAGGAGAATCTAGGGTGAAGAAAAATATTGAATTGATAAAAAAAATGAGTTACTTATTTTCCAATGAGGGCTAAATGAATTTGAATTCACATATATGTGCACAATCATCATGCAATATATAGGCCCTTAAGTGGAAAAAAATTCAAAATAATCAGAGTTAGGCAACTTGACATAAATTTTTGAATAATTTGTCTATATTATTTCAAAAATATGTAAGAATATAATTCATAGCAAATTGAATGTAGTTTCTAAACTACTAGGTTTTTTTAAAATCTATATTTGGTGAAAATTTGAAATTTCCAATGCAATATAATTTTTCTAAATTTTAGGGAAAATTAAGGGTCTTTCTAACCACCCTAACCAGCCACAATAAAATGATAATATTTTTTTTATAAGATATTAGATATAAGTAGAGGAGTCGTGTCTCGATGTGATGCATTTTTTTTAATATTTTTTTTCCAAGTAAATAATTAATTGTAATTTTTTTATTACAAGTTTTAAAAAATATAAAAACTCGTATGTCTTACCACCTTGGTCAAAACTTCATGAAATTCATTTCTCTTTAATATTATAGTATGTGAAGAATAGAATGTGATGCATGTTTCAGATTCAAAAAACGTGATACCATTTGAAAGCTATAGATGTTTTTCAATCAGCCTATCAATCAGGACTTTAGACATAATTCAAATAGAAAATGAATAATAATTATTTATTAAATTCAAAGTAAAGAATAATTTATATTGGTGGAAAGATAAGAATCTCCTTTAAAAACCCTTTTCATTTCATCAATTTTGGGTAAAAAATGTCATCAGCCACATACCCATCAGATCGCCACTTTTTGGCCCATCATGATCCTGCACATACCCTCTCTAAGTATGGAAATTTGCAAGAGTTCAAGTTTAAGGAGAATGAAACATGAAGAAGGAACAAATTTTTACATTTTTGACATTTGACGTTGGTCAACATACTCATCATTGTGACATGGAGATTTTGATGGGACCATGTTTCATCTTTGATCAACATACTGATGGAAAAAGTAGTAGCAATATACACACATGAATTCACATTAGATGGAGGTTCACATATTTTCAAGATGAAATTTTGAGTCCATTCAACATTTTAACAAGCTACATCGAGGAGACTCTAGGTTATCAAAAGGAGTCATTCGAGAGTCCCTCCGATGGAGTGATAAGGTGTATTGATGTGATGATGTGATTTTAGGCTAATACGATTATAAGTACCTTTGATATTTTGATATCTAAAGACAAACATGTTTCAAGGGGAGGTTATGAAGAGTCCATTCAACATAGTGATAGGGGCTTCATCGAGAGGACCTAGCCATATCAAAGTGAGGGGATTTGAAGTCCCCTCGGTACTACGATGGCGGCAAGGTGGACAAAAACATGAGTCGGATGATGGTGATGGAAAAAAAAGTTAGATGGTGACACATGGCATGGAGTTATTCATTGATTTCACACCATTATTATGAATCAACGTAATCATTAATAAAACAATTTCAAACGTAAAGTTGATGGTTGAAATCTCTGATAACTAGGTAACTACCTATGGGATCTTAATATTCATTGTATGATGAGGTGGTACTAAGACAACATGGGGGGAAAATAATGTTGAGAGGTTAATATGAATTGAAGGAGGAGTATAGACATATAGAGACAAAGATGTGGTGTAGGGTAGAGTGTGGTCATGAGATTAAACAACTGATTTGAATGTTGATTTGCATGTTTGATCGATATCTTTGTAATCAAGCAACCCATGTAAAACTATAGTTTCTTTTCCATTCTAGAATAATAATTTTTTTGTTTACTTCCTACATGTTGGTTGTTCTTTCTATATTTTTTATTGTGAGGTTATGATGATAAGGGGAGTACCCTTCATCAACAAATCAATCAAACAAACAAAGGCGTATTCATTTCACAATCAAAGTATGTCAAATAAATGTTGAAGAATTTTGGAATGGAAGATTCGAAACTAGTATGCACTCCTCTGGTTACTAGTTGCAAATTAAGCAAGAATGATGAATCCCCTAAGGTTTATCAAAGCAAGTACATATCAATGATTGGACTACTATATCTAACTACTACTAGATTGGATATCATGCATGCAGTTTGTCTTGTTGATATATTTCAAGAAGATCCGAGAGAGTCACATGTTACAATAGTGGAGAGGATATTCAAATACTTAAAGGGAACTCTAGATCATAAATCCTATGGTATCCAAAGGATGCTAACTTCAACTTGAGTACCTACACAAATGTAGATTGGGCTAGTTGTGTTGATGATAGGAAAAGTACAAGTGGTGGTGCATTTTTTCTTGGATGCAGATTGGTTTCATGGCTAAGTATGAATAAAGATTTAGTTTCTTTATCTACAATAGAGGCTGAGTACATTATAGAAGCATCTTTCTACACACAAGTGTTGTGGATGAGGAAAACATTGAAGGATACTAGAGTGGTGTATGATGAGCCTATTTCTATCTTTGTCATTCACTACTTTCTTTGGACGTATTGAAGTGTAGTGACTTATCTTTCCATAACTGAAACATTTGAAAGGTAATTTTCCTTTGTACTTAGTAGTACCTCTTCTCATTCTTCTCACAAAGTTAGCTTCCACATCATCAATATCTTCTTGATTTGTTTCTTTAGTCTTCTCTATTTTTATAGTGTTAAAAGCAATCTTTGATTTTGTGCCATTATTAGTACTGAACTCTCTCATTTCAAATGCAGTTAACGAGCCTTGCAATTGATCTCTAGAATACTGATCAATATTTTGAGACTCCTCAATAGCATAAACTTTATGGTTGTAAGCTTTAGGAAGGATTCTAAGAATTTTCTTTACCACCTTTGGTTCTTTTATTTTTCCTCCAAGACCTTTGATGGAGCTAACCACTTCATCCACCCTCTGCATATAGATTTTAATGTTTTCATCTTCAAACATTCATAGGTTCTTAAATAGGGCCTTTATATTTTGCATCTTAGCTTATGTGACCATATCACCTCCTTCATAAAGAATTCCCAACTATTCCCAAATTACCTTAGTAGTTTTCAGATCCATAACTTTCACTAATTTAGAATTTGTAAGACTATTCAAGAGAGCATACCTTGATTTAATATTGTTTCCATAGGCATTAAGTTTAGCTTTAGTGCTCAAACCATTCGTAGGAATAATGTATCCATCATTAACAAATTTCTAGTGTATAGCAGTGAATTCACACCCCCTTGCAAATTCCCCTTTTGTAGCAGGACCTATCAGTGTGAGTTGAGATCAAAATTCCCCCTAGACTTACCCAACATAGTGGAGGTAGAGGAAGAGGTGGTGGAGGAAGAAACAAACCTAGAGATGAAATCAGATCCCTCAGAAGGCACATGGAAGTCTTGTGAGAAGAGGCTCGTAGGAGAGAAGTGAATTAAGAAAGAGATGATAATGAAGATGAAACTAAAGAGGAAGTGGAAGAGGGATAACATGATCAAATAGATCTTGGAGAAATGAGACTATTGAGAGAAATATCTAGCCTTGGAAAGAAACCTAAAATGGAGGTTTCAAATTTTAGTGGAAGTCTGAATCCTAAAGAGTTGATAGGTTGGATCGACAACATGGAGGAATGTTTGAGTTTGAGGAGAATGAAGACCCTCACAGAGTGAGGTTTGCAAAGAAAAAGATAAAAGGTCATGTATGTATATGGTGGAAAGAGATCCAGCTTGAAATAGGAAGAAAAGGGAAGCATAAAATTTTTAAATGTGACAAAATGGTGGCAAAAATGAAGAAGCAATTTATTCTTGTTGATTATGAGTTGTAGTTGCTCAAGAAGATGTAGAGCTTGAGACAAGGAATGAGGACAATGAAAGAATACATGAAAGAATTTCACAAGGTCCTTATCAAGACAGGACATTCCAAGGAAAATAACCTAAGAAAGTTGCTCACTATATTAATGGGTTGAAGCTTAGCATACAAGAAGAATTGGCACTAGTAAGAATTTCCACCATTGAGGATGATTATCATTTTTCCTTAAAAGTTGAAGAATGACTAAACAAAATATTTGAAAGAAAACAAAGAGGTGGAAGCCACAAGGGAAGGACTAGTGGATGGCCATATGGAGGCTGAAGTGGAGATCAAAGGAAGGGCGAAGGATCTAGTACCAATCAATATTAGAAAGGAGATGACTCATATTAGCCTCATGATCAGAATAGTGGAAACCAAATAGGTATAGGAAGATCTGGACAAGGAACAAGAAGAGGAGGCTTCTATGGAACCTATTTTCAGTGCAGAGAAGGAAATTGTTGGTGTAATTAAAATTCTTGTACCTTGTCGAAGGTCATAACTACAGCTTAGTTAAGTGTACTTAGGGACCACATAGGAGGTTGTTGGAGAATTTCCACTTTTGGTTGACTTGACATGTCATTACTTTATCACTTCCACCTTTTGTGGACACATCATGTGATTATCTCTCCACCTTAGGTGGAGTGATAGCTTTTCATAGTTTTCTCATGTCATAAGATTATGACACTTGTAATAATCTTATTCCCTTCTATGCTCTCACCTTGGCTATATAATCAAGGGGTCTCTCTCATTGTAAACAATCATCTCATATCATTGACATTGAATACATTTTATCCTTGCCATATTCATCTCTCCCTTTTGTGCTTTCCATTTGGTCCATAGATCTTGGCAGCCATAGCCAATTCTATCAAGGTATTAGAGCAGGTTGGGTGCCATTGGAGAGTCTTTTTCTGAAGAGAGATATCAGATTTGGGGGTATTCTATTTTTGGCTCTTTACTGTAGGTTCATATCGGAGCTTGTTGTTGCAAATCTAATCTCACCATTGCGTCCAAAAGGTTTGAGAAAGTTGATTTTTCCTTTTGTTTCATCCAAATTAGACATACGAGGCCAAATCTACAAGGGTTTGAAGCTTAAGAGTGGTTGCCAGATCCATAAGGTAGCTACAATTTTGGAGCATTTTGGATCAAATTTGACCCTTCCATCATGTCTAGAAGGGCCAAAAACCCTAGGATCGACTGTCAATTTGTCCATTTTGGAGCAGTTGTCTAGTGAGGCAATTTTTTTTTTCCTAATGAGCCATATGGCCCCCTAGGTTATCATAATTGTGCATGGTATGATTTTTCAGAAAATAAATTTAAAAAAAATAAATTTCAAATTTTTTGAATTTTTTTTTAGAAAAATTTAATCTAGGCGATAAATATTGTATTTTAAAGTTTTTTATTAAAAATCAAAAATTATAAGCGACTGTAAGTTGTTGCAGACTTTAAGTCTACGGTACCATAGCACCTGCAGAGTAGGGCCTCATGACATTACTAAGGTGGGGCCCACCCCAACCGACGATAAAAAAAACTTACATCCACTAGTCAAATCAATATCCAACACCCAATTTATGTCAGCGACTTTTCTTCTAACTGGCAGTGGTTTTTAAAAAAATCTGGCGATTGCAATATTTTGGTAGTCCTTCAAAATATACCGGGAGATAGTCAAAGATTCTGGTGAAAGTGTACTAGTCGTGAAGGTTAGTAAACTATCAATTTTAGGCTCAGAACCAGAGAATATTCTGATTAGAGATTCCTATATAGCCAAAGAATATTCTGTCAACTAAGGAGCATATTCTAGCAAGGAGCACTTTTTGGCATGACGGGCACTGAACCATTAAATTTAAGCTTGGTAATTGATGACGTCAGCAATATGTCAGTGCTTGGTTTGAATTTTCTATCCCCTCTCCATTGAGCTTCTTGATTTTGGAGGCAAACTTCAAATGGTGATATCTTGCTCATTTTGACTCCTTTTTTAGTGCAATTTTTTTTTATTTGGGATAATTTTTCATGCTCTACGCATTGGTACAATAATTTTTTGGTTTTGGTGTCTGATTTTTCCAGAAAGTTTAGATTCTCATAGGTGTTTTTGCTTCATCCTCATTTTGGGAACTTCGGGAGCTCATATCTTGCTCCTACAATAACAGTTTTGGGTGCAATTTTTTTTTAAGTGCATGATTTTTTGTGTAATTTTCAATGGTGTGATCACATTGATCTCATTTTGTACCAAAAATTTTACTTGTTTTTGTGGCCTATCTTGTCATTTGCATGTACCAAGATCAGAGACCACTTCATTGTTTTTGGCAAGTGGCAATTGTAAATGAACTAAATATAAAGCTCCAAATCAGATATTGCTAGGGGGTTTCTTGATTGAGTGATTCAGGGGGATAATCTTGTAGTGATTGCTTGGATTCTTTTGCTTGATTTGTGTTCTTGCAATGGGGAAATCTCAAATTGAACCCCTAAATCCACATAATTATGATACATCGAGAAAATTAGTATGGAAATATCTCATGATGAAAGGTCTAATAGGTCATGTAAGGGATACAATTCAAAAACCTATTGATGCTAAAGAATTGGCAAGGTGAGAGATTGATCATGAGACAAAAACTTGGATGCATATGTTCATTAGTCTCATTTGATTTTCAATTTCATATTGAATCATGTAATACACCTAAAGAAGCATGGGAGACTTTTGAGAAATTGTATGGTAAAATAGATAAGATTAGAGGTTATCAGATTGATAATGATTTGATGAATCTTGATCCTAAATTTTTTTACCACATCCAATCTTGACTACATCTCCAAAACCAAGCAACTAAGAACAAAATTGAAAGAATGTAGTATTCAAAAAGAGGATTTACAATTTATTTTGAATGTGTTATCCAAGCTTGGTCCTAAGTATTCAGTATTTGTTTCTAGCTTTCATACCCATTGAATTTCTATGGGAGCATCATATGTTGATCCTAAGTTTGATGAATATGCAGATCTCCTAATCCAAGAGGAAGCTAAGTTAATGAAAATGGGTCTCATCAAGTATTGCAAACCACAAGCATTGGTGGAAAATGAGTCTAAGGTACAGAAAGAATCAGGGAATCTTGATAAGAAGCGAAAGAAGAAAAAGAAAAAGCCACATAAAGAATCAAAATCCTCATCATCAAAAGGAGAAACATCTAAGAAGGAGAGGCCTTTTTGTGCATATTGCAAGAAGGATGGACATGAAGAAAATAATTGTTATAAGAAGGATATTGATGAGTTGAAAAATATTCTAAAAAAAAATCACATTGATTTTCCTTCTAGAATGTTTGAATCTTCTTCTCCTTCTACTACAAAATAGTATAGAAAGGAAATAGGTAAGCATCAACATTAGGATATAAAGGACAAGCTCTTTGTGCTCTTTTAGGTCCAAGATTAGGGAGATGGCTTCTACATTCAGGAGCATCACATCATATGGAATCTTCACATACTAGGGTATGTGTAGGATCATCATGGAAAAAATAGGTCCTTAAGTGGCAAAAACTTCAAAAAAATTAGAGTTAGGCAACTTGAGGGAAAATTTTGAATAAGTTATCTACATTATTTCAAAAATATGTAAGAATAGAATTTGTAGAAAATTGAATGTAGTTTCTAATCTACTAGGTTTTTTTTTTTTTAAATCTATTTGGTGACAATTTGAAATTTCAATGCAGTAGTACTTAAATTTGAGGGAAAAAATAAGTAGGTGTCTATCTAACCACCCTAACCACAATAATATGATAATATTTTTTTATAATATTTTAGGCATAAGTAGAAGACTCATGTCTAGATGTGATGCATATTAGTTGTAATTTTTTTCCAAGTAAATAATTAATTATAATTTTTTATTACAACTTTTAAAAAATATAAAAACTCGTATGTCTGACCACCTTAACTTGGTCTAAACTTCATGAAATTAATTTTTTATTTTTTCAATCCTATAGTTTGCAATGCATAGAATGTGACAGATCTTTTGGATTCAAAAAATGTGATATCATTTGAAAGGTATAGATGTTTTTCAATTAGCCTATCAATCAGGACTTTAGTCGTAATTTAAATAGAAAATAAATAATAATTATTTATTAAATTCAAAGTAAAGCATAATTTATATTGGTTGAAAGCTAAGAATCTCCTTTAAAAACCCTTTTGATTTCATCAATTTTGGGTAAAAAAAAGTATTCAACCACATACCCTACAAATACCCATCATATTGCCACTTTTTGGCCCATCACGATCCTGTACATACCCATTATCTTCTCTTTATTTCAACCTAAGTGTTCTATGTCTCCTATCTTGATGGGAAACAATACATAGATGAGTGTACTTGGGAAGAGATCTATTAGCATTGGGGACAACACTTTTTAGGATGTCTTGTGTGTTCCTCATTTGATGAACAATATTCTTTCCATTTATCAGATTACACATGGTGGAGATGGGAGAACTATGGAGTTCACTCTTGATTATGTCATCATTCGAGACTTGAAGACTTAAGAGATCATTTCTACTAGGGTGGTTGATCATTCATCTCGGTTATACACCTTTGCATAGTTTGCTTCTGATGATGATAATGTTCCTTTGGCTATTGATCACATGAACCATGATTCAGAGGAGACATATGGCTTCTTGAACTTGGGAGTTCTCACATTAGATCTAGTTCTTAATCCATGCACTCTATCTCCTCCATCTATTGTTGTACTTGATGTTGCTTTTCTTGCTACAATTTTGGCTCCTAGTGATTCAGTGTAGCAAGACATACATAGTCTTCCAAATATGGCTACTTTGGATGACTTTCTAACAAGTATTTCAGACTTGTTTGTGGAGTCTCATCTTGCAGATTTGGAGGACATCATTGATAGCATTCATCTTCTCTTTGATGAAGATGCACCTTCTACAATTGTTGTGGGGGAACACCTTAACCCTCTTGTTCATTCTCTAGATGATCATTCTTCACAGAATGGCGTGAGTGTGGATAATTTTGGACATGTAGAGGAGGCTTCTTTATCTTCAAATGAGATATCTTTGTCTTTGGATTATGTTCTGCATCAATCTCTACTATATTTTGGATTGTCCTCTTCAATAGTGTGGCCTAGAACACCTATTTGGATTGTGTCAGCTTTCAGCATTGACATGGAAACATTTGAGCATGCTTTAGAGACACCATCATACATCATCCATATTCTTGATATCCTACACACATCCATGGTTTTGTTTCTTCGTAAGGGAAGGAACATTGTTTGGTGAGATTGGATCATCTTCAACATTGAATGTCGAGCTTCTACCATCATTGCAAGAGACTCAACATTGAGGGGGAGCTACCTTGTCTCTCTTCTACTTCTCTCTTATGATGGGGTCTTTTTCCTCACATGGGGTTTTTACCTTCTCATTCTTCATTGAGAGTATTTCTATTTTGTATTTCATCTCTCCTTTGAGGGGGAGTTTTTCCCATGATGTTTTCTCCTTTTCCTAGCTTGTGAGAGATTGCATTGCATATGTACATGGGTACCTAACATGGCCTCATAGATTGGACCCATCTTTTCATCATTGTGTCATTTGCATAATAATTTTCCACTCCCTAAGTTACACTTAAGGGGGGTGTTGGTGTAATTAAAAGTCTTGTACCTTGTCCTAGGTCATAATTACACATTAGTTAAGTTTACTTAGGGAACACATAGGATGTTGTTGGAGAATTTCCACTTTTGGTGGACTTGACATGTAATTACTTTATCACTTCCACCTTTTGTGGACACACCATGGGATTATCTCTCCACCTTAGGTGGGGTGACAGGTTTTCATAGTTGTCTCATGTCATAATATTACGACACTTGTCATAATTTTATGCCCTTCTATGTTCTCACCTTAGCTATATAACCAAGGGGTCTCTTTCATTGTAAAAAATAATCTCATATCATTGCCAATGAGTATAGTTTATTCTTGTCATATTCATCTCTCTCTTTTGTGCTTTCCATTTGGTCCATAGATCTTGGTATCCATAGCCAATTGTAATAGACATAGAGCCTATGAGTGTCCTCAACATCAAGGAAGGACAAAAAAATACCAAAAGGTAATGCTCAATTTGCCCATGTAGATGAAGATGCTCAATCTTCACATTCTAAAGATGCTAAAAGGGGCAAGTCTCTTGTTGTCAGAAGAGCCTTGTTGAATGAGAAGGGACTAGACCAAAGAAAGATCCTATCTTTCACTCATTGTAAGTGTGAAGGTAAATTTTGTGATGATATCATTGATGTAGGTATTATAGACACTCTTACATGTCAAAGGAAATGGTCACTAAGTTACAATTGGAAAGGAGAAGGCATCTAATTCCATATTGTATTTCATGGTTGTAGAAGGATCAAAGGGATTTGGTCAATGAGCAATGTTTGATTAAGATTAAGATTGGTGATTATAAGTATGAGGTTTTGTGTGATATCATACCTATGGATTTTTTTCACATGTTGTTAGGAAGACCTTGATAGTTTCATCAATGACCGGTGCATGATGGACATGCTTACACCTATTCCTTGACTAAGGATGACATTTGTCAAAATTTAAAGCCCTTGAAGGATACAGGAGAAAAGGAATGTAGTAATGCAAGAATTTTCTTAGTTGATTCCTAGAAGGTATAAGACATGAGAATATTTGTTTCTCATTAATTCCTAGGTCTAAAAAGGAAGACAATAGTAATGTACCTGTAGAGGTTCACAATTTTTTGAATGAGTTTCAAGGTATTATTTCTAATAACGTTCCTGAAGGTTTACCACTGGTAAAGAAGATCAACCATTAGATGGACCTAATTCTTGGAGCCAACTTTCAAAATAAGGCATCCCATTGAATGACTCGAGTAGAGAATGAAGAATTGATTAGACAAGTGCAAGAGTTGTTGTAAGGATTGATCAAGGAGAGTTTGATTCCATGTGCAGTACCTATAGTATTATCACCTATGAAGGATGGGGAATGGCAGATGTGTACAAATTCCAAAGCCATCAAAAAGATCACTTTCAAGTATAGGTTTCCCTTTCCAAGGATGGATGACATCATGGATTATTTGAGTGGAGTTGAGTACTTCATGAAGATAGATCTGAAGAGTGGTTACCACTAGATTTGAATTGGAGAAGGAGATGAATGAAGGAAATCCTTCAAAACCAAAGAAGGTTTGTACAAGTGGTTAGTGTACCATGGAAAAATGGATCTTTAGAAATTTTCATGGTCATTTAGATCCTTTTCCTCTAATTCTTGGATTATTCTACTTATATTTAATGTTGTAATGTGACTTATACATTCACATTAGGTCTTGAATATTTCAAATTATTAAGACTTTATGATATCTTGTGAAGGTGTTGTGAAGTGTTGTAACACATTTCTACACTTTTTTAGATTCTTCTTATTAAAATTCATCAAAATATTCAATTTTTATCCCTGATCAAGTCTTATTTTAAAGTGTTGTAAAGTCTTGTAACAAACTTTCACACTTTTCTAGGCTTGTTATCACTAAAGACACCCTTCTTATGCTTTATTTGGCCCCTTTGTGCACTTAGAAGCCTTAATTAAGTGTGTTTTTTAATAAAAACCCAAAAAACATCATTAAATACAACTTAATCCCTGACACCCATGCCTTGAGTGGGACCCATTCACCATGGGTGGCGAATGAGCCTTTCTTGGCACAAAATTCAAAATAAATTCAAATTTCTTTTGGGTTTTTATTCATTAAGACCTCTGTTTAGCCTATGATGTATTTTTAGGAAATTAGGGCATAAGTGTGTATAAATAAGTGCTTTTCTATCCATTTCAATGCCCATTCATCTACTCAATCATTCTTGCATCCATCTAAGCACTTAAGCATCATGGCATCATTCAATCAAGCAATTATCAAGCATCTTGGAGTAGCCATTGACACATCTTCAGACTTCAACAACAAGGGTTTGGTGATTTTATGATAATTTCATGTTATTTGTTCATCATTCCTTTCTCATTTCATTTCCTTATCAAGGGTTTGATTACCAAAGTGGGATTTGACGAAGGAAAATCCTTATGCTCTAACCTTTAACCATTTCCCCCTCTTTGCATGCGTGTTTACATGTCTTGTAGGAAGATTTATCAAAGAAATAGGTGTTGAAAATTGGTCAACAAGTCATCAAAGCTATTCAAGTCAACAAGGATCTAATTCAATCTTGGAACCATCATTCAACCTATTTTCTATAGATTTGGTTCTGCCAACCTGACAAGAAAACAGGTATAGATTTGGACCCATGGAGTTGACTTCAGACTTCAAAAACAAGGGTTTGGTGATTTTATAACACTTTCATGTTATTTTTTCATCATTCATTTTGTATTTCATTTCTTTATCAAGAGTTTTATTACCAAAGTGAGATTTGACCAAGACAAATCCCTATACTCTAACCCTTAACCATTTTCCCCTTCTTTGCATGTGTGTTTGTAGGTATTATATGTAGATTTGTAAAATAAATAGGTGTTGAAAGGTGGTCAACAAGTCATCAAAGCTATTCAAGTCAAAAAGGACCTAATTCAAGATTGAAGACAACATTTAGCCTATTTTCTATAGATTTGGTTTTGTCAACCCAACAAGAAGATAAGTAAAAATCTAGACCCACATAGTTGACTTCGGAATTTGCATATTTTTGTAGGAATATTGATTCTCCATTAGTGGTGAATGAGTCCCACTACTAGGCTGTAAAAAATGATTTCTTCAATTTTTAGATCCTGACACTTTGAAACTTGTTTTAGCAAAGTTTATCAAAAAGGATTGATTTTCCATTTGTGGTGAATGAGTCCTAGTGGTCATCAATAGTGATTTCTAAGACATTCCAAAACCCTCTAGCATTAGCATACTATCTTTAGGTTCACTCTGTTTAGTTTCATTAAGCTCCAATTTCTTTTTTGGATGTTTCTAGTTCATTTTTTTATATCACACTATGTTTTCAAACATCTCATGTTTCTTAGGTTTTGCAAAAAATAATCAATAAATTTTATCAATTTGTTGCATCTAGATCATTTATTTTATGAATATTTCTATTTTTCTTGCATTAGTTTGAGTGAACCTCCTATATTTTGGTGTGGAATCTATCTCTTTCCTTTAAGTGAAAAACCCTAATTGAGCAAAAGAGTTATAACATTCCTAAAGCACTAAAATCTATGACTCATTTTGATGAACTGGCATATTGAACATCATCCTTCTAATTTACATTTTCATTTACATTCTAGGATTCAATTTCATTGGCTTTTGTGTTGTTTTACATCCTAGGGTTTACACAATTGCATTAGTGAATATCTCATACATATTTCATCTTTGTATTTCAAAACATTCCAAAAACTCAAATTTTGCATCTAAATACTTTTTTTGCATTCAAAAAGCATCAAAATCACTTTAAATTTTTTGAAAATCATGAAAAAATTCATCCTTGGACTCATTCACCACCCTAGGCGAATCAGTCTAGTTTTGCTTTTTGCACAACAATTTCTATCATTTTTACAGTATCTTCTACATTTCTTATTTTTGTTATTGCATTTCTGTTTTAGTTTACAAAATTTATGTTATTTTCATTTTATTATTCCTAGATTACATTGAATTTTCATCCACCCCACCCCTTGTGGTATTTGTACGAGTGTTTGGTGCCCAATTTATAATACTTTAGTGAGAAGTTCCTAACTCATGGCATCCCATGATAACACACTCATTGTGGACCTTGGGTTGTCTCAATCTACTACTCCTAGTATGGAAAATCATGCTTTAGGCATGGATACTACAACTAGTACACCTTTACCTTAAAAAAAAAATGCAAGTTGACACACAAATTAATTCCCTTTCGAAAGAAAAATTCATTAACATTCATGAGGATTTAGCACATTTGTAACAAAACTTGTGTCTTGAAAAAATTTCAACCACTATGATTCCTGCTATAGACAACATCCATCGAATGCATGAAAGTGATGAGGACATAGATGTCATGAAAAAAATTATTGAGATATATCAAAAACATGCTTCTTCCACCTCTAGCACATCTCAATTAGCAAACACTATGGTTAGCCAAGGATGATCTCACATTCCTCATCCTTCAACCCTAACATTTATACCCACCTATACCACTCAGGTTACAACAACCATTCAACAAGTTATTCATGTGACTCCTTCTTTTGCTAGTCCATCTAGCATTCCTAGTCCTTTTGTGGCATCAAATGTTCCATCCTCCAACACCTTCACCCCTCTTAGTGTCCCCTTCACTTGTCCCAACATTACATAAACTACACCATTATCTCTTCCACCTCATACCACTTACATTGACTTTCTCATCACACAACTCTTTCACACTATTTCTTCCATGCAACAACAAATATCCACCATAAACCACAACCAAACCGCACTGCCCACATACTATGTTCATAGTAGCCCATAATCTTTGGAAATATTACAAACACCGCTGACACAAGGAATTGAGATGCCTAGGTTTGAGAAGTATGGAGGAAAAGGGGACCCTACTAATCATTTCAATTCCTATACAACCTTATGTAGTGATTTTCTAATTGACGATAAACTATTAGCTAAAATATTTCCTTGGAATTTAAAGGATATTGCCTTGGAGTAGTTTTCCTCTTTACCCAATCATTCAATTCAATCATTTAATTATCTTTTTGATGCCTTCATAAGTCATTTCCAAGTCCATATGAATCCCAAAAATACAATGGCTGATTTAATGAGATGTAAACAAAATATGAATGAAAAAGTAATTGATTTCATTTCACACTATTAGTCATTGTATGCTCAAGTAGATGTCAAATTTTTTGATTCACATCTCCCAAAGATGTTTATTGAAAACTTGCAAACTCGCATTTAACATAAATTGACCAAGATGAAATTTCCTTCTTTCATGCATTCATGCACAACCTTTTGTGACTATCACAACTTGGTTACTAGTTGTGATGCAAAATCCACTTCTAATCGAGCCAAGAAATATGAATAAAACAACCAAAACAACTCACAAAACTTTAGAATACCAAACAAAGGTTTTGTATAGTTCAATCCCCCTCCTCAAAAACACCTCAACCTATCAACAACCAAGTAACAGTTGTTAAAGCTGCCATACCCTTTACCTATGGGGACCCAAAGAGACAATTTACCCCCTTATTTGATACTCTCCATAAAACAATGAATCAACTGCTATAACAACATATGATCACTTTTCCTACAATAAAACCACTTGATCCTAACAAGCCTTTACCCCCCACCTTTAAACCAAATAGTTATTGTAATTTTCATCACCAAAATGGACATAACACAGAGCAATGCAAGCATCTCAAACAAGCAGTGCAAGATCTCATTGATTCTGTTTGTCTCTCCATTTCCAATGTTACTATTATAGGAAATGCATTTGTTGCCCCCTTAATCCAAATTTTCAAATGTTTATCAACCTAATGCCTAAATATAATATATCATTTTCCAAAGGTAGTGAACCTTCAGACACTAATGTGATGAATTTTTATACAAATACTAAACAACATGATCTTACTCCAAATGTTACCCATGTTAATCCTATGGATGAAATGGTGGGTACAATAG
The DNA here is from genome assembly GCA_007258455.2 of Sequoia sempervirens. Lineage (NCBI taxonomy): Eukaryota > Viridiplantae > Streptophyta > Pinopsida > Cupressales > Cupressaceae > Sequoia > Sequoia sempervirens. The sequence continues at coordinate 102,000,830 of VDFB02000007.1, read as the reverse complement.
ATGTTATCCCTCATAAGGGACAAACTAAAAAATATGTTGATATTACTTTTTCTTCTCATGATATACTTAAAAAAATTCCCAATGGTCCTCTTTACATAGCCAGCCACATCTATGATAAGCCCACAAATGGGATATTAATAGATCTCGCCTGTGGTAAGAATGTGATCATGGAAGAATTTTTAGTATTACATGATCTTTATCAAGATGATTATGACAAACCAACATCATGGATTAAAAAACATACTTGTTTTGCATTCCCTATGATCAGATTGATCATACTCCCATTACAAATAGGACCTAAAACATTGGATGTAACATTCTCTCTTATTCCATAGTTAGACTAGTTTTGATTGTGGCTAGGTCATCCTCAGATTCACTTGATGAAAGTTGTCCCTTCAGTCGTCAAATGTTTGAAGTGTTTGCTTAACAATGAGATATTTATTGTACACCATAGTGGCTTTAATCCATTATATTCTAAAGGTATTTTTTCCTTAGAATCCTTTTGACCTAAACCTATGGAACCCATCACCCCTTGCAAGGACTTCTTTTTCATTTCCTATCAAAAGTTCAAATCCAAATGAATATCCAAATTGTCTCTTTGCCACATGTCCTTGTACACTTCCACTACTCCTATCCTAGATGAGCCAATGCTTCAACCTAAATCCAAACATGACCAAACAGTGCAACCTCATGAGCAACCAACAATAAACACTTTAGCTTCATCATCTAAATGCCCAAAATATAATGAAACCAACCCCATCATCCCACCTCACATTAAACAAGTTTATAAATCCAAAGAGAAAGTGAATGACCCATCTCCTTTAGTTTCTTTTGTTCCTCCTCCTTGGGATGACAAAGACCTTATGGTGGATCAACACACTCTTACACCTACACAACTTCAAAATAGAACCAAATGAAACTATGGTGCTGGAGAGTGTAGGTGTTGACACCATCTCCTTTCTCATCAACTAAAAATTGAAGAAAATAAAGAAAATCAACCTCCAACTTTGAAAAAAGCAATACATAACTACCCCAATCTTCCAGACCTACCATAGGATAGTACAATACAACAATCACAAAAAAATCATCTGATACAACAACCACATCTCTTGATACACCCTTCATTAGAAATTACCATCTGTCCTCTTGTCATCATTAATCTTGATGATGATGAGGTGATCTCTAAAATAGATGAAGAGGTGCATAATGATCTAAATTCTTTATTTTCCTCTTCCATGAGCTTAAATGACAAATCTCCTACACCAAGTGAAGAACCTAGTACTTCCCCTAGTTTGACACTTACAATTCTCCCTTTAGACAGTCAGCCACCCTCACAATACACTAAACATGATTGGGAGGTGGATAACTTGTTATATGGTTGATTTACATTCACCTTGCTAGCCTTTTTCATTTTTCATTTCATATTTCTTTTTTCTTTGCATGTGCATAATGTATTCCCCCGTAATGTGTGTGCACTTCCTCTATTTGTACCTTGATTATTCTATATGTTGTACATTACTTTTTCCTTTCGCTTTTGTTTTGTGTTTTTCATTTTGGGGATGACACAAAGCCTAGAGACAACCTATGTCTCTTCCATGTTGACTCAAATAGTACTTTTCATTTCTTTCTTTCCTTTGTTTTGTGTTTTTCCTTTTGGGGATGATGTAAGGCATTGAGACTGAAATGTCTCTTCATGTTGGCCTAAACAATTTTCCTTTTATTTTTCCTTTTAATTTTATTTTTGCTCCTTTTGGGATGGTGCAAACTATTGATACTGTAATGTCTCTTCCATGTTGACCCAAAACAAGCTTTCCTTTTTCTTTTGTTTTCACTCTCTTTGTGTCATTCTTCTAGTTCTATGTATTTGGGGAATGATGATAGTTTTGAGCTCTCTCATAAAAAAATTGCAGCAAGGAACATACTAACCCCAAATCCATAGATCCCTTATGTGTTTGGTGTTTCCATTTTTGGGGGAAACCAATCTTTGTTTTGTATTATCATGACACAACCTTACTTGAAATCATATGAATTGGCATAGGGGATTTTCAAGTTGGCTCTCATGTCTTCTTTCTTTTTGCATTTTCCCTTCGCTACTTTAAAGTAATTTCTCATAGAATAGTGTGTAGAAATTCCTTTAAAGTGGGAGCATACATTGGTATTATTCATTTGCATTCTTTTTCTTGGTTCTTAGTGTAGGTTTGTTTCTTCATATGATGTGTTTTTCGCTTTTTGGATGACATTGGGTGTGATGTCCTTCATACGTGTGATCTCTCTAAGCATATTACATTCATCTTGGTGGCCTGATGGGACAGACTACATCCCCTAAGTTGTGAATATTCTATTCTTTGATTGGTCCTCTTTTGGAGACATTAGACACAATGCTCCCTAAGCGATAGACCTTGCATGAACTAAACAAGAATCTTTTGAACATCTTTTGCATTTTACGTTTTACATTTCTGCATTTTGCATTTTACATTCACATGGCCACCTTGCATAATACAACTTGCATACCTGTGGTGCCATCCTGCTTGTTCATGAATTCAAATAAATTTTTTCTTCTCTCATGAAGCATAAATCAAATTTTTTCTTTGTGGCACTTCATTAAATTTATTAGGAGGTATAACTTTATTATGGTTGAGTGGGAAGCCCATTATGTCGCATGAGTTTCCCATAGCCACCTATGTGTTTGTGATTATATACCAGCCAAGTGTACATATCTAACCATTTGGGCCTTCTCACCTAGCAGAAAACCATGAGTTTTGTTTCCCAAGAGTGAGTATGCATTTTCTCTTTAAAAAAATTAGCTTAGATCTGATGAACAACTAGCTGGACAAATGATCAAAGATTAATCTAACTTTTCCTTTTCATCTTTGTTTTCTTTTCTCTTCCACATGTGTGTTCCTTTGTTCTTATGTTTAGCTTGCCATGGGATTTCCATCTTGGGGGCTTGATCATCCCTCTTGATCGTTGTTGTATCATATTGCTAGCATAAGTGCATTTGAATCCCTCTCAATATGCATGGCTACTTTAGTGTGAGTTTGAAGCACGCTCATCCTCTCACTAAAGTGGGGACTAAATGCACCATACAAAAATGGATCTTTAGACATTTTCATGGTCATTTGGGTCTTTTTCTAGTGATGCTTGGATTATTCTACTTAGATTTAAATCATGTAATGTAATTTATACATTTACATTAGGTCTTGAATATTCAAATTTTTAAGACTTTATGATATCTATGTTGTGAAGGGTTGTAACACATTTCTGCACTTTTCTAGATTCTTCTTATTATAATTCATCTAAATAATCCCTTTTTATCCCTTATCAAGTCTTATTTTAAAGTGTTGTAAAGTCTTGTAACAAACTTTCACAATTTTCTAGGTTTTTCATCACTAAATACACCTTTCTTATGCTTTATTTGGCTCCTTTAATAGGCCTTAATTGTATTTTTAAATAAAAACCTGACAAACATCATTAAATACAACTTAATCACCGACACCCACTTGCATTCCTTGAGTGGGACCCATTCGCCATGGGTGGCAAATGAGTCCCTCTCAGCACAAAATTCAAAATAAATTCAAATTTTTTTAAGGTTTTTATTCATTAAGACCTTAGGTCTCCCTATAATGTTGTATTTTTAGGAAATTAGGGCATAATTGTGTATAAATAAGCATTTTTCTATCCATTTCAACCCCCATTCATCTACTTAATAATTCTTGTATCCATCTAAGCAATTAAGCATCATAGCGTCATTCAATCAAGCAATTATCAAGCATCTTGGAGCAACCATTGACATATCTTCAGACTTCAAAAACAAGGGCTTGGTGATTTTATGACACTTTCATGTTATTTTTTCATCATTCCTTTCTCATTTCATTTCCTTATCAAGGGTTTGGTGATTTTATGAAAGTTTCATGCTATTTTTTCATCATTCCTTTCTCATTTCATTTCCTTATCAAGGGTTTGAGTACCAAAGTGGGATTTGATCAAGGAAAATCCTTATACTCTAAAATTTAACCATTTTCGCCCTCTTTGCATGTGTGTTTGTAGGTCTTGTAGGAATATTTATAAAATAAATAGGTGTTTAAAATTGGTCAACAAGTAATCAAAGCTATTCAAGTCAACAAGGATCTAATTCAAGCTTGGAACCATCATTCAACCTGACAAGAAGACAAGTATAGATTTGGACCCACAGAGTTGACTTTAGAATTTGCAGATTTTTCTAGAAGGACTAATTCACCATAAGTGGAAAATGAGTCCCACTGCTAGGCTGAAAAAAGTGATTTATTCAATTTTTAGTTCCTAACACTCTAAACCCTGTTCCATCAAATTTTATAAGTATTTATTCACCATCTATGGAGAATGAGTTCTAGTGGTCATAAATAGTTATTTTTGAGACATTCTAGAACCCTCCAACATCAGCATTCTATCTCCAGGTGCACTCTATTTAGTATCATTAAGTTTTTATTTCATTTGTGCATGTTTCTAGTTCATTTGTGTATATCATACCGTGTTTTCAAAAAACCTCATATTTCTTAGGTTTTGTATAAATAATCAAATAAATTTTATCATTTTTTTGCATCTAGATCATTTATTTTAGGCACATTTCCATTGTTCTTGCATTAGTTTGAGTGAACCACCTAGATTTTGGTGTGGGATCTATCTATTTCCTTTAGGTGAAAAACCCCAATTAAGAAAAAGAGTTATAGAATTCTTAAACAACTAAAATATATGTTCAGTTAGTCATTCATTTTGGGATAACAAGTGCACCAAGCACATTCATGATTCTCATTAATGAGGTATTGAAATAAATTTTCCGTAAATTTATTATTATTTATTTGGATAATATTTTGATTTTTAGCAAGATATTGGATGAGCATCTGATGCATATCTGATTTTTTTTTGGAGAAGCTAAGGGAAGAAAATTTGTTAATAAACTTGAAGAAGTTCAACTTTTTGAAACACAAGTTGGTATACCTAAGATTGGTGATCTCAATAAATGGTCTTAAGATGGATCCATAGAAGGTGAGAGCTATTGTTGAATAGCCTACACCAAGGAGTGCTATAGAGGTAAGATCTTTTCATGGTCTAGCAAGTTTTTATAGGAAGTTTATCTAAGGTTTGAGTAGTATTTATGCACCCCTAATGAAAAAAATGAGATGGAATATAAAAGAGTTTAAGTGGAGTATAGGAGTGGAAAATAGTTTTTATTTATTGAAGAAGAAAGTCATTGAGTCAAATTTCAACAAGGTTTTAGGTAGACTATGATGCTAGTGGCAGCATCATTGGAGTTGTTTTGAGTCAAGAAGGTAATTATGTTGCCTATTGTAGTGAAAAGTTGAATCATACAAAGAAGAAATATTATTTTTTATGATCAAGAGTTCTATAATATAGTTTAGGATTTGAAAAAATGGAGACATTACTTGTTGCCAAAGGAGTTTTTTTTATTTACTAACCATCAAGATTTAGATTATTTAAATAGTCAAGGAAATTTTGAATCAAAGGAATTTGAAATGGGTTGAATTTATGCAAATTTATACATTTATTTTGAAGCATAGGAATGGAAGTTCAAAAAGAGTTGTAGATACCTTGACCACAAAAATTTGTTAATGAAAATGCAGATTAAAGTTGATGGGTTCAATGAACTCAAGAGTTTGTATCCTAAGGATCCTGATTTTGTAGATGCTTTCAAAGCTTGCATGGAGTCTATTACTCTAGATAGGACAAGATGGTTTGTTGTTTCAAAAGTATCAGTTGTGCATTTCAAGGGGTTCCATGAGAGAGAACTTGATCAAGGAAAAACACAGTCAAGGATTTGTTGGACACTTCGGAAAGGATAAGGCCATTGCTCTTGTTGGTGAACATTACTATTGGTTGTAGTTGCAATAGGATGTGAAGAAGTTTTTGCAGGGTTGTAGAGTATGTTAGATGGAAAAAGGGACATGTTAGGATACTAGATTATATCATCCATTACCTATACCTGAGAGGCCATGGGAGGAAATTAGAATGGATTACCAAGGACATAGAGGGAATAATTCTATTTGTGGTGGTGAATAGATTTTTAAAAATGACACACACCATCCCATGCCATAAGATAAGTGATGTTCATATTGTAGAATTATTTTTCAAAGAAGTGGTAAGACTACATGGTCTACCCAAGAGCATAGTTTCAAACTAAGAAACCAAGTTCATTGGGTATTTTTGGAGGACATTGTGGAAGAAGTTGAAGACTGATTTGAAGTTTAGTTCAACACACCATCCACAGACTAATGGACAAATAGTGGTGGTGAATATGAGTTTTTGTAACTTCCTAATATTCTTAGTAGGTGACAAGCCCAAGGGATGGTATTTGAATTTGGATTACCAAGAAAACAGAGATGAAATGATTCTATATTTGTGGTGGTAGATAGATTTTTGAAAATGGCACACTTCATCCCGTGTCATAAGACTAGTGATGTTGTTCATATTGCATAATTATTTTTTAGAGAAGTGGTAAGACTACATGGTCTACCCAAGAGCATACTTTCAAATTGAGATACCAAGTTCATTAGGTGTTTTAGAAGGACGTTATGGAAGAAGATGAAGAATGATTTTAAGTTTATTTTAGCACACCATCCACAAATTGATGGAAAAATGGAGGTGGTGAATAGGAGTTTGGGTAACTTGTTGAGATGCTTAGTAGTTGACAAACCCAAGGGATAGGATCTAAATTTGGATTACCAAGGAAATAGAGAGGGAATGATTCTATATTTGTGGTGGTGGAAATATTTTCAAAAATGGAAAAATTCATCCTCTGGATCATAAGACTAGTGATGTTGTTCATATTGCAAAATTATTTATTAAAGAAGTGGTAATACTACATGGTCCACCTAATAGCATAGTTTTATACTGAGATACCAAGTTCATTGGGTATTCCTGGAGGAAATTTTGGAAGAATTTGAAAGCTGATTTGAAGTTCAATTCAACACACCATCCACAAACTAATGGACAAATAGATGTGGTGAATAGGAGCTTGGATAACTTGCCGAGATGCTTAGTAGGTGACAAGCCCAGTAGATGAGATCTGAATTTGGATTACCAAGGACACAAAGAGGGCATGATTCTATATTTGTGGTGGTGGAATGATTTTAAAAAATGGCACACTTCATTCTGTGTCATAAGACCAGTGATGTTCATATTGCAGAATTATTTTTCAAAGAAGTGGTAAGACTACATGGTATACTTAAGAGCATAGTTTCAGACCAAGATACCAAGTTTCTTGGGTATTTCTGGAGGATGTTGTGGAAGAAATTTAAGATTGATTTTAAGTTTAGTTGATTACACCATCCAAATACTAATGGAAAAATGGAAGTGGTGAATACGAGTTTGGCTAACTTGTTGAGATGCTTAGTGGGTGATAAGCCCAATGGATGGGATCTATTTTTACCACAAGAAGAATTTAATCCACCACCCTATGGTTGTGTTGAACCTATTATGTGGTAGTGCAATATTACTACACTCCACACACAACACACACATAATTGGTGGTATAGTAGTACTTCTAACCTAGAGGGATGGACTAAGGGTGTTGGTGGTAGAGTGGTATTCATACCACCTTACTGTGATAGGGTTTAGATTCACTTGTGGTGATGTTGTGGGTATTTGGTGTGTTGAGTGTTGTAACCCACTAGCTTGTGATGCATTGGTGACATCCCTAGTAGGAGAATGGTATTGATGGAGACTAGTGTTGGGTAGGGCAACTAAGAGGGTGGGGTGGGTATGTGCATGATCATCATGGAAAAAACATGCCCTTAAGTGGTGATGAAAATTCAACAAAAATGGAGTTAGGCAACTTGACATAAAAATTTGAATAAGTTATTTATATTATTTCAAAAAAATGTAAGAATAGAATATTTATCAAATTGAATGTACTTTCTAAAATACTAGGTTTATTTTTAAAAAAATCTTTTTGGTGAAAAATTGAAATTTTAATGCAATAGTACTTAAATTTTAGGAAAAAATAAGTAGGTATCTATCTAACCACCCTAACCATAATAAAATGATAATAATTTTTATAAGATTTTACATATAAGTAGAGGACTAATGTCATGATGTGAAGCATATTCTTTTTTAATTTTTTTCCAAGTAAATATTCAATTATGATTTTTTTATTACAACTTTTTAAAAATATAAAAAATCATATGTCTAACCACCTTAACTTGGTAAAAAAATCATGAAATTCATTTTGTTTTTTTAATCCTATAGTATGTGAAGCATAGAATGTGATGCATGTTTTAGATTCAAAAAAATGTGATAGCGTTTGAAAGCTATAGATGTTTTTCAATCAGACTATGAATTTGTACTTTAGATGTAATTCAAATAGAAAATGAATAATAATTATTTATTAAATTCAAAGTAAATCATAATTTATATTGGTGGAAAGTTGAGAATCTCCTTTAATAACCCTTTTCATTTCATCAATTTTGGGTAAAAAAAAAATCCTTAGCCACATACCCTACACATACCTTTCATATTGCCACCTTTTGTCCCATCATGATTTTGGACATACTTGGGTGAATCAGTTGTCACAAAACTAAAACCTTTAAATAATTCACCAGAACTAATCCTTAATACTACTTAAATGAATAAGCATTAAGTGCAACTTTAGAAATTTAAAACCATCACACAAACACAACGACAATTAGATTTACGTGGAAAACCCAATAAGGGGAAAACCATGGTGAGGATTAACTCAAGCTATATAGAATATCAAAAACAATTACAAAAGGCTCACTACATGAGATACAAGGCTCACTGTGAATACAAGGACTCATTTTCAAATAGGGCTAACAAACCAGAGGGCTCACTACCATAGAGATACAAAGAAGATAGAAGAGATATGTTACAAAGAGAAGACAATCTTAATTTAATAGAGAAATCCACCAAAATTTTCTCATCCACTCGTAGACATGCATGAATGATAGAGGAAACCTTCTACTCACTGCATTTGGAAACTCAACATTTAGACTATGCACTAATTTGCCACACTCGCATCACACACTCACTACTTCACATCAATCTTGCATCTATATGCTCTATTTCTTCGTACTTATCTCTTTGTACGCTAATTCACCACTAACTTATCCTATATTTATATCATCTTCAACTTTGAAACATAGCCAAAGTTGGCCATCCAACATTAATTTCAAATTAGTTCACTGCCAAAACATCCTATGGTGGAATTAGAATGAGGGAAACCCAAAACAAATGCTTGGTGAGGACCCAAATAGATACAACATGCTACATCAATTCCAAAGATAGTGTTTAACACAAGGTCAGCCAAACCAATGTAAAACACATAGAACAATTAATCACAATCCTTAAAGACATTGAAATTATCTTCAATACGATCATAATAACTCAACTCTAGAACCGCAAGTAATAAGAATTCACCAAAGAGAAGTCTAGACCAACAACTTTTATCCTGGGCCTCAACCAAAACATAGAAAACCAAAGTTCACAAATAGTGAACATAACTCAGACTACACAATGAATCAGGAGCCAAAAATATGGATATAGTAGCTTCCAACAACCATGACCAACATATATGAACCACACAAACATAGGAGAAAATCCCAGAGTAGATCCTCGAGCATCCATTGAACACCTACAACCTTTCTTCAATATAATTTTATCAATATCCTCAACATATACAACCAATAACCTACAACCATGACATTAATGATAATAACCAACTGACCAGTTGAAATGAATGACAACACCTCCATTCTTTTCCATTCTTGCAACAACTAGTTTATGGATAATTTTAACTAGATGACTTGGTAACCAATGTGGACATTGAAGAGACTTGGTAGTTTCGATGAGAGACTGAACTCATTAACAATTCAATGGGTATTGGAAGTTACATGGTTTGGCACTGATTGCATGTGGAAATTAAATCAAATGGTTTTGGTTGTGATGTAGAATGAATGTGAAGAAATATTATAATGTTTTGTAATACTAGTTGGACTATATTATTCAATTGAAGTGCAAGGTTGATTGGGAAAATGAAATGTTGTCAAATCATTACTATGATTGAATACTTGAAAGCATAAGTCTACTACTTTGTATGTAAATGTTATTTTACTATAATGTATAGTGACCTTGCTTGGTTGTGGGTTTTTCTCTTGTAAGGGTTTTCCCATGTAAATCTAGTGTTTAAATTATGTATGTGTCTTATTTGTCTACTCTTTTATTCTAGTTAATGTGCATCTTTAATGAACTATAATTGAAATTAAATGTATTATCTACACTTCTCTTCTAATAATTTAAAATTGTGAAGGTGTTTATGCACTTCGGCTTTCCTTACAAATTCACATGTTGTGATAGAAAATAATCATAAAAATGAAAGTTAATTTATTACTGGGTTCTTGTCGAGGACATGGCACAAGAAATTATAGGAGGATAGGCCTCAATAGTTTATAGTGGTTTTATTCCTCATTCTTTCTAGAAAGCTTTTAAACATAGTATTAAATGACATGAATATCAGGTTATTCACAAAGAAAAGGGAGATATTATTTATGGGATAAGTTTCCAATTTAAGAATTAGGACCATCTTCAAAGTGAATTCTATTATAAGTGCATGCCATTTCTATGGTTTTGGGGGAACTCTTCCTCTTTATAAATCTTCATTACTAAGGTAATATTTATATTGATGCAATTTCTATTGGGGTTTTCATGGAAGTTGATGAATATGTTGAAATGCTAAGAATAGTGTCCCTAGTACTAATTAAGTTATGATAGAGATTAGGACTCAACTTATTCATCAACTTGGAAATCGCAGGCTCATGTGTTCTTACTAGAGTGAAATTATGGCCTTCTCTTAATGCCCATGTTCTCTCTCCTTCTTGAGTTTCATTCATCATTTATTTAATAGGATACAATGACAAGCCATGCATTAATTAAAATAAAACAAGTATTACATTTCTATAAGTTTCAATAAAGGTGATGCCACAAGATTGTGTTGATTGGAACTTTACACTAGAAGATGACTTTACAAATGTAGTAACAAAAAAAGTATCCCTTTTTCCTTAATTTTTGAATAATTAATATTAAAATGAGCTTAATGTTTCCTTAATCTAGAGTTGTAATGTGTTTTACACATTCACGTTAAGTTTAGGGCCCTTTTTAACTAAATGGACTTAATTGTGCCTTATTTAGGGTATTGTAAAGTGTATCGTTGCACTTTCACACTAATCTAGGACTTTATTAATTGATTGAGTTTAATTTTCCTTAATTTCCCCCTTTAATTCAAATCCAAGCCTAATTAAATGCAAATTCCAAGTGATAAAACCTTAAATTCATAAATTCCATTACACAACTCTTCATTTAAGAAAGTGTGTGTCCTAGATAGGTGACCTGGGACCCTCACTAGGTTCTAGGACCCTATTTTTACATAAAATTTCATCTTTTTTGATGTGTTTCCTAGGTAAGTGGTCCAAGATCCATTCACCACATGGAAAATGGGTCCTCACTTAGACCTAGGACCCCTCCTTGAATTATGTTTTTTGTGGTATTTTAATGATTTGAAATCCATGATTCAATGTTGATTTGTGATATTTGAATTTCAGGAATTAATAATAAGATATGTATAAATACAATGTTATTTCACTATGTTTCATCCTAGATCTTCATAAAAAATCAAGAGTACTTTCACAAGAGAATTATAAAAGCATTCATTAGAATTCTAAGGCATTCAAGGGAAGATTATAGAAGATTATTGTAGCAATCAAGATTCATTTCATCATGTCAAATATTTAGTGCATCAAGCATGTTATTGAGCTGATGTGTTGATGTAGCATTCAAGATCCATTCAAGAATATTCAAGGCATTGTTTCACATCAAGTTTCATGATCAAAATCTGCATTCATTGAGGCCTCTTCATGCTACACTATAGATTTATCCAAGGTTCAAGTACGGATTGGTGAGTTGTTACATTGTATTTTATTCATTCACTATTCCTTTATGCATTATTTCATTTCAAGGTTTAATTGCCAAAACACTGTTTGACCAAGGTAAACCCCTATACCATAACAATTTTTTTTTTCTATCCTTTCATGTGTGATTGTAGGTTTTAGGTTGAAGATCTATTGGAGAGAAAAATTGAAAACATTGTTATAGTTTCAAAGAAAGTTGTCAAATCACATAAACTGAGCTAGAGGATTTATTTCCAAATTTCAGATAGTACCTAACTAGAATATGGGAGTGTAGACTGAGAGGAAAAAAACCTAGAAACTTATTTTCTAGAACCATAGTTATTACCCATTCACCATAGGGTGAATGAGTCCTTAGTGAGATCTGAAAAAGCAACTTTGGTGACAATGGTGCAGGGGCACCTTTAGGCCATATGGTCAAAATTTGGTTTTATGTTTTATTTTAATTTTTTTGGTAAAATAAGGTTATTTATTACCATTTTGGATCATTTTGATCCATTTTGGAATGTTATAGGTCCATTGGTCAAAATTTGTAAACATTTGCAAAAAAGATGTAAAAGTTATCATTGTGAAAGTTGTCAAAAGTGCATTAAGGTTACAACTTTCATTAGGAAGTTAATTGTGGGTGGTTAGTAGTTGAGAAATTCTTGGGATAGAATAAATACATGTTGTAAACACAAATCCCAAGGTTGGGAAGGTTGGGAATGGAGAAATTTCAATTTTGCACTCTAAAAAACTATATTTTTCTTACAAATCTAACTGTTCTTTTCATTTGTACGGACTATAATTTGCATTTAATGACTTGAAATTGCTTGGATATGATATATGATTGAATCATCTTCAAAATTCAATTGGTTTGGTATATTTCCTCCATCTTTGAATAAGTTACAAGTATTTTTTTTATAAAAACTTGCCTGAAAGTTGTCATAGGGTTTGTAGTCACATAGAAAACGCCATAACTTTTTTTTTATCCATTGGAAAATCTTGAAAATTGGTAGAAAATTTTATCTTGGTGCCTTCTACCACCCTACAAGATTTTGGATCATTATTTTCAAATGATAAAAAGGTCTCTTCACCAATTTTATTTTACAATCCCTGTTATAGTCCAAAAAAACCCTCTTAGAAGTGACTACTTGAAAAAGTTTTCATTGAAACTCATGGAAAATGATTTGGATTAGAATTTTTACATGTCTCTAGGTTTATTTTAATGAAGGTTCATATTTGGGGGCCAATTTCATTCATGGTTTGTTACTTGCATTGTAGGGGCATGACATATTGTTATGCTTGTTACTTGCATTGTTGTATTCATTCATGGCAAAGAGATCCTAGGTTTTTAGATGCATTGAGAAAAAGTTTTTTTAGGCCATATGATATGTTTTTGAAGTGTTTGAACAAAACTAGAGACCCCTTGAAGCCAAGATCTTAGTTGTGTCATTCCTAATTGCCTAATTAGGCCTAGTAAGAAGGAGGAGAGCCAGTTTTTGAAACCTTTTATACAAAGAAACCCTATGTAATTTTTGGTATGTGTTATAAGAGCCAAAAAGGTATCTTAAATAGGTCTCCTTTTCTATGCATCAGGTTTGGTCCAAAAATTGTGTTCAAAAATTCCTTTTTGAAAGGTTACAAGCAATAATGGTGGTTTGTGAAGGAAAGCCCCTTGTTTGATGACTAAAGATTCTCAAGAGTGATTATTTGAGTGTGTTAGAATAGTGTACACCCCTTCTCTACATCAAAAGGGTACACAACATTTGACCCTCTTAAAACTTTTCTTTTGATTTTAATATCAGTTGAATTTCATTTTTTTTACTCGTTTACACATCATAGTAAACATATTGAATGAAATATAAAAGAATAAGAGGGTTCATCATAGCCTCATTTTGTTGAGCCCACAACTAATTTTCTCTATTTCATTATGGTCAACCCAACCTTTTCAGCATTGTAGTTTTCTAATTTGGGAGTCCTTTTTATCCTGGATTTAGATCTTGCATTCATTTGCATTAAATTAGGTCTCATTTAGGGTGTCTTATTTGCATTGCATCTAGGGTTTTAGGATTGCATTGTTTGAATTCTTTAAATATGAAAAATATTAAAAAATCAATCATCTTGCAGATCATTTACATCATATAAACTTGCATTTGAAAATTGAAACAAAAATTGCATATGGGTAAACCCAAAAAAGTAGTTTATAGTTTGAGTGAGGAATGAAAAGTGGAAAAAAATGACCCCATACAAAAAAAATTGGTTTTTGCGGTTCAAATGAACCCTTTTGTTTGAGCGAACAAAAAAAGGGTTTGAATGAACCCTAATTCATGTGAACTAGTTTAATGCAAGGTGGACCCCATTCCCACAAAAAAAATTCAATGAAAAACACTTTTTGAGAGGGAACCCCCTGGTTCGCTCAAACCCCTTATTCCCACCTTGTCATCATCTAGCATCAAAAAATTCTAGAATTTTGTGTTTCAAAGCTCGGGTTGAGGATGAAAATGGAGACTTCACAAACCCAACTGAAATTAGGTATTCCTTAGAATGAGCTATACAAAAACTATAATTTTAATATGTTTTGGTTTTATTATGTTTTTTTTTTAGTTTTATTAAACATAGATTTTCACAAAAAACAAGCTCTTTGTTCAACATATGTGGAAAAATAGCAGATTATCAAAAAAAAATTGAAAAATATGAGTGCATCAGATATTGAAGTCCTTGATCCAACAAAAAAAATAAAAATTTCAATACATACAAAAAAATTACATGTTATACAGTCCGCCTATGTCTGAATTGTAATTGGTTTGAGTTTGAAACTTGATTAAAGAAAAAATATTCATTTTCTTCAAATTCCTCATAGTTTAGCCAGTATAGGTTCCCAAAAGTGAAGATTTAGCTAGAAAAAATTATTTTAGTGTCTAATTTGGCCAAAAATTGTAAACCAATATTGTGGGATTACCTATATTAAACTAGGTCTCCTTAGATATCATTTTGTCATAATTTACAATTGAATTCCACATTGCATTCATAGAAAATTGAAACTACAACTTTGTTGTAACAAACCTGAACCAGAAAAACCACTGTAAAACACTTAAAAATCTATAAAAATCAGCTTCAAAACCCTAATCTAGGACCCATTTTCCCTAGGGAAAATGACTCCCTGATCAAGCCATAATCTAAATTTTTGACTACTAAAATATTCATTTTTGTGCTTTTGGTTGTTGCTTTTAGATTTCTATTATAGTTTGTTGAGTTTTTATTGAACATCAATTTCATCATATATTTAGCTTAATTTGATGATTTATTGCATTGTGTGATTTGAAAATTATATTTACAAGAGTTCATTTTTAGATTACTAGATAGTGTAATCAGAAAATTACCTTTTTTAGAATCTGAAAATTGCATTTATGCATTACATTCTAGGTCATTGCATTACATTTTAAGTCTCTTTCCATTTTGGGTTGGCATTGAGTTTGTGAAACTTGTATGAGCTTTAAAACTTGGTGTCCTATTAGCAATACTATTTTGAGATGTAGTTAGAGACGCATGTCATCCCTTAATACACCATTCATTGTGGATCTTGGTTTTTCTAACTATGTTTGTAATAGTGTTCATAATCAACCCCCTATGGATCATAGCATGCATACTTCATTTCCAATGACCTCCCTTCCTACAAAAAATGTGCATTATATTGCTAATATCCCACAAGAAAACATAAGGAGGCTAGATAAAGAATTAAATATTTTACAAAACTTTGTGAGAACCAAACCTATTGCTAGTAATGCCATTCCTCTCAAAGGGAGCATAAGAATGATGCTTAAACATAAATAAGGGATAAAATTCACGTGCTTCTTTGTCCATATCACTCAACGAAATTTTCCTCCTCCTCAACCACCTTCCAATACACCTCACATGCATAAGAGAAAAGAACCAACAAATTTTGATAAATTTACTACTCCTAACACATCTTTTTCTAAATTAGAAAAGGGTTTACAATTAGAAGAAGAAAATGATGAAAAAATAGTAATCAAACCAAATAAGAAGAAACCATGAATGTATGATCATCAAAATACTATTACAACAATTGTATGAAATTCCTAAATATCTAAGTTATAACTCATTACAACTATCCAAAATTGAGACAATCTTCTATACTCTTTTGCATTAGCAACTGATCAAATTACTACCTAAATGTGTGGACTTGACCAAAAGACAAACTAATAAGAATAAATCATATTGTGCTTATCATATGTATATTATTTTACCATAATACCAATAATTGTTGTCCTTTAAATAAATCATTGAAGAAGTTTGACCCTATAAGAATCAAACTTGACTAAAAGCATGCATTTCACTCCTTGTCATGTAATAGTTGTAGGGTCATAGCATCCTCACTATTACATGTTTTACATTCATTGCAAATCATTCTCTTTATCTCAAGGAGCTTATTATCATGTCTTATCTTGGCTCATCCTTGTCCTGCACTTAGTTGGGGAAATGAGTTAGATACCCTTATCCTAGCTTTGGTACTTGGTGTTGTTCCTTTGGCTAGTTGTCCTCCTTCCATATATATTGATCGAGATTCGGATACAGATGACCTACTGTAGGTTGAATCGCATGTGCCTTACTTTTCATGTGCATTATTTTATTCCATGTTTTTCATGTGATTTTACATAATGTGATCCCTCATACTATTTCATTTGATGTATCTCTCTTTTTGTGCATTCCTCTATTTATATATACATTCTTCTATATGTTGTAAACATTTTATTCTTTTCAAATGTCTTGTGTTTTCATTTTGGGGATGACTCAAGGCATCAAGACATTTAGGTCTCTTCCACATTGACTTGAAATTTTTTTTTTTGTTTTTGGTCTTTATGCGTCGCTCTTCTAGTTCTATGAGTATTTGCAGAATGATGATGTTTTCAAGATCTTAAACAACATTGTAGCAAAGATATGTTGACTCAAAATCCATAAATCCCTTATGTATTTTTGGGGACAACCCCTCGCTCCTTTTTCATGACATAACTTTATTTCAGAACATATGACTTGGCATACAACTTTCCTAGGAAGCTCTCATGCCTTAGGATTGAACATTGGCTACTTTAAAGAAATTTCTCACAACAATGGTGTTAGCAACCACTTTAAAGTGGGGGCATACATCAATGATATCTTTCAACATTTTGCATGTTCCATGGTGCAATTTTCTTTCTTATTTTTGATGTGTCCTATTATTCATGGTGTCATTGGTTTTGATGTACCCCAAGAGTGTAATATTTTTTAGTGTATGACTTCCCTCTTAGTGGTGATGTGACACACTGCATTCCCTAAGTTGTGAAACTTTTACTCTTGACTTGTCCTCTCTTGGAGACATTAGGCATGATGGTCCCTAAGAAGACCTTACATGAACAAAGAAAGATCCCCTTGAACAAAAACCTTTTTATATAGTGTTCATAAGTGTTTGACATAAATACAACTTGCTAACCTTATGAAGCTTGAAACCCTAATTCAAGGCCACCTAGAATAACACACCTTGCTTTCCTATGGAGCCTTGCCTTGCAATGTGGTACCTTATTGAAGTTATTAGGAGGATAGCTTTGATATGGTATGGGAGCCTAATATGATTCTCTCATTTTCCATCCCTTAGTTTCATTTCATTTTTTGGTGCCTTATTGAAGTTGTTAGAGGCATGGCTTTGGTATGGTGAGTATGATGAGAGCCAACACATAGGCATTAAATTCTAATTGTATGGTGAGAGCCAACACATAGGAATGAATTTATCACTAAGCCACCCTTTATTGAAAGACTCACCTAGTTGAAAACCTAGAGTTCTACTACCTCAAAGTGAGTAGAAACCAATAGCTTAGCTATGTTCCACATCATGTTGGAGAATCTAGGCTTGATTTTCTTGGTTTTTAATTTTGTATGATTGTGTATCTTTGCGATTGATGAATGCATAAGTTTTTTGAATGTCTAATTTAGTGTGAGTTTGACATGGGGTCATACTCTCACTAAAGTGGGGGCAAAATGCAGTAACATAAAAAGTATCCCTTTTTCCATAATTTGGGAATAATTAATATAAACATGAGCTTAATGTTGCCTTAATTTAGTGTTATAATGTGTTTTACACATTCACATTAATTTTAGGGCCTTTTTTAATTAAATGGACTTAATTGTGCCTTATTTAGGGTGTTGTAAAGTGTATCTTTACACTTTTGCACTAATCTAGGACTTTATTAATTGATTGAGCTTAATTTTCCTTAATTGGCCCATTTAATTCAAATCCAATCCTAATTAAATGCAAATTTTGAGGGAAAAAACCCAAAATTCATTTATGCCATTACACAACACTTATTTTGGAAAGTGTGTGTCCTAGGTAGGTGACCTAGGACCCATTCACCACATGGAAAATGGGTCCTCACTAGGTCTTAGGACCCTATTTTTACAAGACATTTCATCTTGTCTATTGTGTGTCCTAGGTAAGTGTCCTAGGACTCATTCACCACATGGTGAATGGGTCCTCACTTAGACGTAGGACCCCTCCTTGAAATATGTTTTTGGTGATATTTTAATGATTTGAAATCCATGATTGAATGTCAGCTCAAGTGATATTTGAATTTTGGGAATTAATGATAATATTTAAGTATAAATACAAGGTTATTTCACTACGTTTCATACTAGATCTTCATGAGAAACCAAGATTACTTTCACAAGAGCATTTCTAAGGCATTCAAGGGAATATTATAGAAGATTATTGAAGGAATCAAGACTCATTTCATCATTTCAATGATTTAGTGCATCATGTATATTGAGCTAATGTGTTGATGTAGCATTCAAGATCCATTCAAACATATTCAAGGCATTGTTTCACATCAAGTTTCATGATCAAGATCTACATTCACTAAGGCAACTTCATGCTAGATTGTAGATTTATCCAAGTCTCAAGTAAGGACTGGTGAGTTGTGACATTGCATTTTGTTCATTCATCATTCCTTTATGCATTGTTTTATTTCAAGGTTTAATTTCCAAAATGGGGTTTGACCAAGGCAAACCCCTATTCCCTAACAAAACAACATTTTTCTCTCCTTTCATGTGTGATTATGGGTTTTAGGTTGAAGATGTATTGGAGAAAAGAATTGAAAAAGTTGTCAAATTTGCAAAGAAAGTTGTCAAATCACAAAAACTAAGCTACAAGATTTATTTCCCACTTTCCAACAATTCCCTGATAGAATCTAGGAGTGTAACCTAAGAGGAACATAATCTAGAAACTAATTTTTTGGAACCCTAGCCAATTATCTGACATCTAGTCTAATATCTTCCCTCTTATAAGCATTATGACCTACTTTAAGAACCATGACTACCAAGTATGCATGTTTCCTTATCTCTACATTTTGTGCTTAACGCTTTTGTGACTTCTTTTTGGAATTTTCATTGTGACTATAGTTGACCTACAACTAGTTCACAAGATTGTCCTTTTTGGATTTATGTGCCAATCCTTTTATCATGTGTCTCTACCTATTGACTTCCGTTGAATTAGGTCATTTTCCAAATTACTGTCATTTATTGCTTATGAACTGTCAACATTCAATACTGATAGTATGAAAACAAAACCCAACAAAACGATGAATGAATTTGCACACTTGACTTCAGTAAAGCATTGATGAGTCTTTTGAGAAGTTTCAATGTTGAAAACATCTCTTTGATAGTGGTATTGACACCAATGGTTTTCACATTAAACCATTGGTTTCCAACATTGATAATGATAAGGTCTTTTTTCAATGATTTTGATAAGGGCTTTTGACATTTTGCAGGTATATATTCATCACTTTTTCAAACTTAAAACAATAAAAACAATCCATAATAACTTGCAGGGAGTTTATCTGATGGCAACATGAAATCATTTTCGTAGATTGAACTTTAGTGTGTCATATTATAATTATTTGTTAGTTGTAATTTATTTGCTGATATTATGAACTGTTAAAACAATTTATATGTTTATGAATTTATTTTTATTCATTATCCATATAATAATGAAGTTGTTATAATAAGATATTAAATTCTATATATAAAATTAAAGAGAGAAGTATTTTTTGTAAAATATGCAACTATAGCAACATTTACATGGCCACCAAATGTAATGAAAGGCACTTAATCTAGATGTCAATTATGTTGAAAAAAAAATTGACACTTGTGGAAGGAATAAAATTTAAAAATTGTATTAAATATTGCATATTCTCTTTCCATAGTTTTCCTGCCAATTTCTTCAAACTCAAGAAAATCATCTCCTTGACAAAGCCTATAAAAAAATATTTTAATTTCTTTTGTTGAGAATGGTGGCTTGATCATATCATATCGGTATGTGTGGTGGTGTTCTATTTGGAGTTCATTCAAATTTGGAATCCAATTAGTAATAAAGAGGTGTGTGTTGTTGGAATTAACGCTCCACCATCAATGAATGAGTGAATAAAAGAATGAAATGCATCATAATTCAGTTGTTCTTGAAGAGGGTCTATTAGAATAAACCACTCTTGAATTATGTATGTGAATAGAGCTTGAATAGGATTCTTAAACTAATTGTATGATCTGTCCCTTATGATTTCAGTTAGTTGTCCATCTTATAGTTTATTGTCAATAGAACTCAACATGTTGTCGAATAGCTACAATGACATGTGTTGAATTAGAAACCAGTTATTTAGGAAAGTAGTTGAGTGTATTTCCTCTATAAATATGTATTAGTTTATGTTGTTAATATATGCTACATTTGATTTCTCTATTCTTTTTTGTTGCTTTGTTCTTTGCTTTCCTTTGTTGTTTTATATATTTTATCATGCTATTAGAGCTAATGGTGGATCTTGTTTCTATGAAAGTGTAATTTTGTTGTTGAGTTGTAAGAACTGAGAGAACGCCAACCATTAATGAAGAACCATCAGAAGATGATGGATATGATTTTATTGAAACTGAAGCAGTTGTTCTATTTTGAAGTGGTCAATACTTTTAAGATAGGGAAGGATGCAGTAGAGAATAGATAGATGCTCAATAGTCCAAGATGCTTGTGGATCAAGAACTATACCTCATTGGGGTTACAAGACATGCATGTGAGGATTCGTGTCCAATAGTTCAAAGTGGGGATCCAATATCTAGAAGTTCAACATCATACCTTTACAAAGGTGATGAGACATTTCATGTGCAAATGGTTTCCAATGATTTTGGGAACTTGGATGATAGCTAGGTGAGTACACGTGCAGTTGGGGAGAAGCTTGAAGAATTCTTACTAGTATAAGAATTGTTTTCAAAATGTATTTCTTATAATTTTTTAGTCAATCAGTTTGGTGTTGTAGCATTAAAAGAGAGGTTGTTGGAATTAATGCTCCACCATCAATGAATGAGTCAATAAAGGAATGAAGTGCATCATAATTCAATTGTTCTTTAAGAGGGAGTGTTAGAATAAATCGCTCTTGAATTATGCACGTAAGTAGAGTTTGAATAGAAGTATTAAACTAACTGTAAATCAATGAATGAGTCAATAAAAGAATGAAGTGCATCATAATTCAATTATTCTTTAAGAGGGTGTTAGAATAAATCACCTAAATTAAGTAGAATTCAAATAGCAGTCTTAAAGTATCAATAGACTTATTGCAAGCACAAGAGAAGTCAACACCAATCTTTTGTGACAACAATTCAGTGATTGCATTATCAAAGAATCATGTTTTTCACAAAAGGAGCAAGAACATTGATACAAGGTACCATTTCATCACAGAACTAGTGAATAATGAAGAAATTCATTTGGAATTTTGCAAATCCAAAGATCAGTTAGGAGAAATCTTGACAAAGGCATTACCGAAGGAGAACTTTGAGTATCTAAGAGAAAAATTGGAAATAATTGATGTTAAAATTGTTAATGGTGGAAATTTAGGAAGAGTGTTGAAACTAAATTGGAGTTTGTTGTCCATCCATTAAAACTATTTGTTACTCCATCCTCCACTTCTCATACTCAGTTCTCCACATCTCAACAAGTTTCCGACGTTTCCTATAATTTTGTTAGAATAGTTTCCAAGTCTCATTATCTATTCTACACGTTTACATTTTGTTATGTTATTGTTTTCTATTTTGTTTTTGTCTCCTCATCCGAGTTGAGATCATGTGTTGGAAATTCTCTATAAATAGAGAAGAAATGTAAGCTGTTTTAGAGTGAATAAAAAGTGTGATTGTTGTAGCATTTGTATCAGTTATTTTATTCTGTTTTATTTTCTCTCTGCTTTCATGTGTGTCAAGGCTTTTGACAAAAACATATTGTGCAGATTTTTCTCTCCTCTCGGTCTTTTTAATTTTCAAATATACTTATTTTTTGGGTTCCATAAAATGTAATATTCAATTTATTGTTCTTTGTCCTTCGTATATGCATAGTTCTATATATTGTTTCAGTCTACATTTTAGTAACAACTCTCTCTAAAGAGTCCAGCTCCGCAGAGCTGTAAGGTGGTGGAAGTTGATGTTTGTCATGGAGCAGTAGCTCCCAACGCTATAAGAAGTCAGTAATGGTGTCTCTGTCTATGTAAGAGATGAAGCCCAGTTTGTAAGAGGAAAAAGCCATAACAGTAGTATGTTCATGTCTGTATGAAAGAGCCGAACCTCAAACAGTATGTAATATTTCATTTTGGTCAATATAAAATTTCCAGTTTTGTTTGTTTTTTCTCCCCCAAGTTTCAAATCCCACAAATACATCAATATTTATTAAAGCCAAATTTCTCCAAAACTCTTAAAAGGAAGCTTTGATTGACATGGTCATATGCCACTTTTATATCTAGTTTAACCAACATCCTTTTTTCTTTGCATTTATAGAGCATATGTATAGCTTCATGAGCAATGATTATTTCATTTGTGTTGGATTTTTCTAGAGTAAACACATTTTGTTCTTCTGAAATTATCTTTGGAAGAATTCATTTTATTTAGTTAGATATTTTTTTATAAATTATTTTGCATGGATAAATGGATCTAAAATCATCTAATGATTATATAATGCTTTTCTTTAGTATTAGTGCAACAAAGGGGTTATTTAAATCTTTTAGAAGTATTTTTTCTTTATATATTTCTCTAACACATCCAAGAGATCAATGCAAATGATATCCAAATATTATTAAATTTTTTTTTTCTAGAAATCCATCTAAATTCGAAGCCTTGTTAGATGCAAGCTAAAAAGTGACACTTCTTATCTCCTGTGATTACAAGGGCCTCATGATGGTGTTGTTTCATTCTTGAGAGACAACACTTGGAATTTTATCTAAAATTATTGAAATTAAGGCTTCATTGGTATTGTCATACCATTTTATTTATCAAATTGTATAGTTATTTACTATTTTATTTACTAGAGTTAATAAGTCCCCTCTTTTATAACTTTTTGTTAACATGCTCATATCATTACACTTACCCTTTGCTATCACTGTAGTTACGTCTTTCAACACAATTTATAAATTATTAAAGATTAAAATAATAATTTTACAGGTTCAAAATATAAGACACTTTATGACACTTCTTAATTTAATAACCAACAATAAAAAAATATTTAAAAATTCAGAATTAAAATAATATTAATTTTTTTCCGTCTCTAGATTTGTTATAAATTTGTTTTATGAATCACATTGAATTATGACAGTGGACGTTAAAATGAGAATCAGTATTTCATACAGTCATGGAAAGTGCATAAAAATCACTCTGCAACATGAAAAGTTAATGACATTTGTGTACCATTAGAGAACATACATAATACGTGAAAAATAGAAAGAAAACATGGAAAAGGCGTGACAATGATAAATGAATATCAAATTAGCCAGTAATACGAAGAGAGTTGAAATAACTGTATTATGCGGTTCATCCCTTTGATTTATTTTCACCAGATGAATTATAAATAGTAGAAATTTATAGTAGTGCATAACATTATCTCTCCCGAATATTCAACCATACAGCAATGAAGAGATTCTCCACAGTATCTTTTCGAAGTGACTTTAAATTTCTCGTTATCTTAATGTTTTGTGTGAATTTTATTAAAGTATCGCTTGATTAAGTAAGGATGGAAAGAATTGGAAAGAAAATTGTTTTTGTATTACTGGCTCTTGTGAAGTCAGATGTTGGTTTCGTAGCTGTGTGCCGTTAAGCTATTTGACATAAGATCAAAACTGATCGGACTTAAAAACACGCGTTAAGTTCTCACTCTTCTCTTAGGTCATGTGATAATTCATTTTCTCAAGATTTATCTTTTGTGATAATGTAATTGATTATTATGTATTGGTCATTACATATAGATGCTGCTGTAAATGTATTCAAACAATGAGATATTAATGAGAAATCCTTGTTTAAAATGAATGTAGACAAATTGATGAACCACTATAAATCTGTGTTTCATATTTGTATATTGTCAAATTATCTAAATATATTTTTCTGCAATCTTTCATTTAATCTAGAATAAATCATTACTTTTAACCCATCGTCATTAGAACCCATCCTTTCTACATTAATGGTTAATGGGTGCTCGCAATAGTCTATCGTCAGTCACACTATTAAGTTATGTTTTTTTTTTTTTTAAAGAAATTGTCTCCTCCCACCCAAATAAAACCATGCAAATGAGCAGGGAGAAGGAAAACGGACTTTTACCTTCCACAGGGAACATGGGTTTTCTTATTTTTCAAAAAGCTAACAAAGCATCCACGATTCGGGACGAGGGCACTATCCAGTTGTATGTAAAGCTAAGATATGTCAATAATATGTAATAATAATTTGGGTGAATGTTAATATCGGTTAACAATGGCCGTGGTAGTAATCTGTATGCAGCCCTTTCATATTTTTTCTATCTGTGTTGAGAATAACTTCTTTGAAGAACCCCTGCAGAGATTTAACAGAATATATCGCTGTGTTTAAGTATCGAGTTTATCTCAATTCAATAATTTTAAATAGATATCCCAGCTTTGGCTGTCTCCAAGATTCAAATGTCTATGATTTTGATCCATAAACCTTTTGAATGGTAATATTAAGTTAATCAGTTGTTCTTTCTCATAATTCATATTGGAGATAAAACTTTAGGAAAATTTGTAAAGTTCTAAGGTTTCATTGATAATGAATTATTCTTTCTAAATTAAATAGAATAGTTTTTAAGAAAATGATTATCATTGAAATTAGATTCTTGCTAAATTATCTTCACATTAAAAATCTTCCCAAACATTATGTAGATGTTGTGAACATATTTCTTTGAGTCACAAGTAATAATTAAAGAAGTGATAACCCAACCATTGGGTATGAGAATAGAACTCCAAGAATCTGATTACTTCAACCAACCCTTCTAACATTATTGAGATTTACACCTGGTAGATACTGTAGCATTTAATCAATTCACATATGTAGCAAAAGATGTGAATGTTGTTGCACCTAATAAGCCTTCACCTTAACAGTTAAGATTGGTTTGTATTTGTGTAAAGGGTTTTAACATTGGTGTTATTTATTTAGATTTAATATTGGGTTGTATTGTTTAATGGGTTCCAACATTTGTGATAATTATTCAGAGTTAATATTGGGTTCTATTTTTTAAAGAGTTTAGACATTGGTGGTAGTTATTGAGGCTTGACTTATTATTTAATTTATTTTTTTATAGTAAATTTTATTATTATAAAAATCATAAGGGTCTTTTATTTGATAACTGATTTTATTTTGTTTTATGGAATATTTGTTTTTTGAATAATAAATATAGCAATTTTATGAATTGTTGTTATTGCATTCTTTATGATTCTCTACTTTCATTTCTTTGTATGTATGAATATGTTAGTAATATAATTCTATTATTTTTTTGGTTTATAATGAAAACTCCTTTGGTAGCCAACTACTCTACTTCATGATAGTTTATAGATCTAGTTTTCAAGTATATCCATAATTGACATCCCAAATTTGGATTATATTGTTAGCAAACACCATGATTTAAGACCCCCTAAATTCCAATCTTGTAATTGTGAAATTCATTGAAGAATGTTTTTAAATATTTCATTGTTGATAAGACATATAACATGATATATATTACATGCTGATTTAACATCCAATACATCACATTTGGTGCATACAACCCATGAGATGGTCATCTATCGAAACAAAGTCTTAAATTGGAAATAAAATCTGTAGGTGTAATAGAAAGGTTGAAACCAAACTCACCATGGGTTGTCCTCTATATCTATAAATGAATCCAATGCATGTAGCAGTACATATAGTTCTTAGGTAGCTACTAAGCACCCCTCCATAGTCATGGAATATGACATTTTGGGAAATGTATCCATCTTTATCCAATACCTGTTTTAGTTGTGAGGTATTCCAAGTAGAGTTTAGATAATAATTTGTCTATCTTTATCCAATACTAGTTTTAGTTGTGAGCTTAGGTATGATTATTGACATCAAAACCTATCCTCACATACAAGAAAATCATGGACTTCCATTATTAGCAAATGTGACCTCAAAATGGAGGAAGAATCCATACAAAGTTTGTGTCAAACATTCAATTTTCTCACAATTCTATCAATACTATTGACATAAGAATCACATTTCTAGCAAGAAGAAAAAATAGCATTCTCAATAAAGATCACTCTCTCTTAAAATTAAAAAGATCGAGAGGAGAGAAAAATATACACAATATGATTTTGTCAAGTGCCATATTTAATAAAAGTTCCTTATTTTATGCCTTCTACCTCTACTAATATGGATTTGAAAAAAAACATATTGTGCAGATATTTCTCTCCTCTTAGTCTTTTTAATTTTCAATTTAGTGATCTTTATTGTGAAAGCTATTTTTTCTTGAGTTCACAAGTAAATATTATAAATGATTGAAAATTGGAGGGAAACCTAACCTTGGGAACCCCATCTTATAATCCAAAATCTTTGCCACAATTTGGTGGGTTATGTTAGGAATACAATGTTTTAAAACAAAATGATATAAACGAAAAAAAAAGGGAAAAAAAGAAAAGAAAAGAAAGTGTCTCAACCTTGCATGGAAATAAAAAAATAGAATAGAAGATTTTTGATAGGTTAAAAGTGGCTATTTTGAGATGTATCTTTTATATGGAGAAAGAGATGAGATTGCTATGTTTTTTTATTAGATCTTTCTAAAAGAAATACTTTATCTCTAGAAGGTTTTCATATGCAATGTAATACTATATATTGGTACTTTGAGATAGTCATTTTAGAGAGAGAGAAAGGTGACTTAGTTTGCAAGTCTGTATGCTACCGGAATTCTTTAGAAATTCCTCTAAATTGAGTTCAGGTGAAGATTCTTGTAAGAACTTGCATTGCAAGTGTGTTGTAATCTATTCAAGATTTGATAATACATTGTGTAGGTTTTGGAGTGTGGATTTTTTCTCTTGAAAGGGTTTTCCCCACGTAAATCACTAAGTTACGGCTTTATTATTTTTATGCTTATGGTATTATGCATTTCTTGAAATCTCTATAACATTTTATTTGAAATTTTCATAACCCTCCTCTCAAGGTTAGTGTAGGAAGCATTTATGCACACCTTTGCTTCCTTACAAGTGGTATCAGAGCCTAGCTAGTTTTGGTTGTATTTGTTGGGTATAGGATTTTTTGAGCTAATCAAGTTTCAGTGGGAGGTTGTGAAAAATATTTCATGTTCTGTATTGCAAGATAAGAGAGATGGAGAGCACATCTAGGAGGATTGAAGTAGAGAAATTTTTTTGCATGAATTTTGAGATGTGGAAGTTGAAGATGGAAGATCTATTGATTGATCGAGATCTATGAGATGTGGTGGATGAAAATGTCCAAAGGCCTACGGATCTAGTTTTGGCTGCAAAATATGATGTAATGGATGGAAAAGCTAAAGGTCTCATTAGACTATGTCTTGCAGATTCAATCTTGATAAATGTCCACAAAGAACCCACTTCAAAGAATCTTTGGAAGAATTTGGGTGAGATATACCAAGCCAACTCTCTATTAAATAAGATTTTCTTGAGGAAGAATTTGTATTCCTTTAGAATGGAAGAAGGTGGATGAATTTCTAAGCATCTGGAAACATTCAATATGTTGGTGACTCAGTTGACCTCAGTTGGGGTTAAGATGGATGAAGAATAAAGGTCCAAAACTTTACTATGTTCACTGCTAGACTCATGGAACAACCTAGTCATGGCCATTGAGAGCACTTTTGTCATCTTGAAGATGGAGGACATTGTTGGTTCTCTAATTTCCAAAGAGATGATAAGGATGGTATCTCTGAGTGCCAAAGAGGCTTTGAGTGTTCGAGGAAGACCAAAAGAATGAGGCAAAGATGAGAAGAAACGTGGTCATTCCAAGTCAAAAAACAAGGGGAGATCAAAATCTCCTGGTAAGTCCAAGGAAATATGTTGGAACTATGGCAAACCTGGACACTTCCAAAAGGACTATAAAGAAGACAAGAAAAAGAAGAAGAAGAAGAAGCAAGATTATGATTCTAAGTCTGAAAGGAAGATGGAGATGCCTTAATTGTAGCCATGGCCACTT
Organism: Sequoia sempervirens; assembly: GCA_007258455.2. Lineage (NCBI taxonomy): Eukaryota > Viridiplantae > Streptophyta > Pinopsida > Cupressales > Cupressaceae > Sequoia > Sequoia sempervirens. Next base: position 101,972,370 of record VDFB02000007.1, on the reverse strand, counting down.
GTGCAGGTGATAATGTATGGTTTATAGACTTGGGTGCATCTTTCCGCATGACTCCTAACAAACAATGGTTTAGTAAGTATAAAAACTATGATGGTGGTAAGATGTATTTTGGTGATGATTCTTTCCTTGATATTGTTGGTCATGGTAATATTCATTTGAAATTTTCTGATGGTAGAGTTATAAAATTTGATGATGTCTTGCATATCCCAAGACTAGCAAGAAATTTATTATTTGTTAGCAAGCTAATAGATGCAGGTGTGCATGTATAGTTTTCTGAAGTAGGTGTGAAAATGGTGAGAAGCGCTATGTTGATAGCGAGAGGAAGTAGATTGGGTACATTGTACTAGCTTGATGCAAGCACAATTGAGTGTAATAGCACTTCTGATAAGATTAAGCCAAAAATTAATTCACTAAAAAAAGAGATGGTTTCCTCTTATGAAATGGTCATGGCTTCTGGGTACCCAAGGGTGTTATTTCTACCAAATCAAATTTTCCTGCAAAGAAGACCATGTTATGGAACCAAAGACTTGGCGACATTGGAGAGAAGGGTTTAAAAGCCCCAAAAAACAAGAACCTCATTGAGGGTTTGAATGATTGCAATCTAGAGTTTGATTTTTGTGAACATTGTATTTATGGCAAGCAAAACCACGTTTAGTTTTACTCAGCTTGTCGTAATTCTTCATGTATCTTGGATCTGATTCATTGTGATGTATTTGGTCTTGTTAATGTTTATTCTATTAGTAAGTTATTTTATTATGTTACTTTTATTGATGATTTTAGTAGGAGAACATGGGTATATTTTTTAAAGAGTAAATTTGAAGTTTCCAGTCATTTTAAAGAGTTCAAGGCTATGGTAGAAACTTAGACTAGAAAGAAAATTAAATTTTTGAGAACTGACAACAATTGGTGGTGAGTGTTGTTTTGTAGACTTTGAAAGATTCTATATAGATTGTGGGATTAAAAGACAAAAGGCAACTCCATATTCTTTGCAGAAGAATGGAGTTGCAAAAAGAATGAACATAATGTTGATGGAGAAGGCTAGGAGCATGTTGAGTGGAGCTAGTCTAGAGAAAAATTTTTGGGTTGAAGCTATTTCCATTGCTTGTTATTTAATAAATAGATCTCCTACATTAGTGCTTGTTGATAAAATTCCAATGGAGGCATGGTCAGGGAAAAATCCTTCACGTAGACATTTGAGAGTTTTTGGTTGTGAAGCACATGCACATGTGCCTAAGGAGAAGAGAACAAAATTTGATTCTAAGGCTATCAAATGTATCATCATTGGCTATAGATATGGTATGAAAGGATACAAGCTTTGGGACCTTATTGCACAAAAGGTAATTTATTCTAGAAGTGTTATTTTTTGAGAGACTAAATCTTCTCCTATTAATCTTCAACCATAACAACATAAAGAAATTGAACAAAAAAAGGATGTGGTTCAAATTCCTTCTACGCCTGAGGAAGTTGAATCGAGACCCAAAAATAGACAAGAAGTTGAGGAGAGCTCATCAAGCTCTAAATCTTTAGAAGAGGAAGAAGAGGAGGAACAATTGGAAGAAGCTCCACCATAGCTTGTTTGAAGGTCTATAAGGAAAAGGCAACCACCTCAAAGAGATGGGTATTAAACCTAATGATTGGAAGTGTATATTTAATCTGAGTACTATTATTAATGAACTAAGATCTGTGCAAGAAGCTTTGGGTATGAATGATGTAGAGTCTTGGAAAATAGCCATGGATGAAGAGATGGAAACTTTTAAGGGTATGTGCAGGATCACGATGGGCCAAAACGTGGCAATATGATGGGTATGTGGCTGACAACTATTTTTTACCCAAAATTGATGAAACAAAAAGGGTTTTTAAAGGAGATTCTTAGCTTTCCACCAATATAAATTATACTTTGCTTTGAATTTAATAAGTAATTATTATTTATTTTCTATTCAAATTATGACTAAATTTCTGATTGATAGGCTAATTGAAAAACATCTATAGCTTTCAAACAGTATCACATTTTTTGAATCCAAAACATGCATCACATTCTATGCTTTGCATACTATAGGATTTAAAAAATAAAAAAATAAAGTTCATGAAGTCTTGACCAAGTTAAGGTGGTCAGACATACAAGTTTTTATATTTTTTTAAAAGTTGTAATAAAAAATTCATAGTTAATTATTTACTTGGAAAAAAATAACAAAAAAATATGCATCACATTTAGGCATCAGTCCTCTACTTACGTCTAAAATATTATAAAAATTATCATCATTTTATTATGGTTAGGGTAGTCAGATAGACACCCACTTCTTATTTTATCCCTAAAATTTAAGTGCCACTACATTGAAATTTCAAATTTTCACCAAATATATATATATATATATATATATATATATATATATATATATATATATATATATATATATATATATATATATATATATATATATTCAAAAAAACCTAGTAGTTTAGAAACTACATTCAATTTTCTATAGATTATATTCTTACATATTTTTGAAATAATATAGATAAGTTATTCATTTTTTTATGTCAAGTTGCCTAATTCTAATTTTTCTGAATTTTTTACCACTTAAGGGCCTTTCTTTTTCCATGATGATCCTACACATACCCTTAAAATGAATGATACATGGGACCTTGTACCATTTCCTAAAGGTTGAAAACCTATTGGATGTAAATTGGTGTTTAATAAAACGATTACTTCAGATGGACATGTTGAAAAGTATAAGGCATAGTTGGTTGTGAAGGAATACCCACAGGTTGAGGGTATTGATTACAGTGAGATTTTTTCTCATGTTAGTAAATGACATCCATTTAGTTTTTGTTATCTATTGCAGCAACTTATGATCTAGAGGTGGAACAAATGGATGTGAAAATTGTGTTCCTTCATGGTGATTTGGAGGAAGAGATTTATATGACACAGCCAGAGCACTATGTGGTAAAAGGTAAAAGCAAGTTGGTTTGTAAGTTAAAGAAATCTTTGTATAGCCTGAAACAAAGTCCTAGGATGCGGTACTAAAATTTTGATACATGTGTTGAGTTTGGGATTTGTTCGGTCTAAATTTGATCACTATGTATATTTTAAATCTAATGGTGATTATTTCCTAGTAATTGCTTTATATGTTGATGACATGTTTACTGGGAAAGGAAAAGGTTTGATTGTAGAATTGATATCTCATCTCTCTATGAAATTTGAAATGAAATATGGTGTAGTAAAACGCATACTTGGGATGGAGATTAGAAGAGATCATGAGAATAGAAAGCTATGGCTTAGCCATAGTAAGTATGTTTGTTCTATTTTGCAAAGGTTCAACATGAAGGATTGTAAACCACTTTGTATTCCTATTGCATTGGGAATGAAGCTCTCTATTTCACAATGTCCTACATCCCCATTCGAGATTGAAGACATGAGCAGAGTGCCCTACTAGAGTGCAGTCAAAAGCTTAATGTATGCTATGGTCTGTATAAGACCAGACATTGCCCAAGCAGTGGGATTTATTTCTCTTTTTATGTCTAATTCTAGAAGAGTGCATTGGGATGCAATTAAGAGGGTCTTCAAATATTTGTGGGGTACATCAGAGTACTCTATATGTTTTCATGGTATAGGAGATCAACATTCCCTAAGTATTCATGGTTTTGTGGATTCAGATTGGGCTAGTTATGTTGATAGAAGAAGATCCATCAGAGTATATATGTTTACTCTTAATGGTGGTGCAATTAGTTGGATGAGAAAGTGACAGGTTGTAGTTTCTTTTTCCACTATTGAGGCAGAGTACATGGCAGCTACTCGTGCATGTAAAGAAGCCATTTGGTTGAATCATTTGTGTTCAGATACTAGATTAAAACATGAAGCAATTATAGTCTATTGTGACATTCAAAGTGCAATATCCCTTGCGAAGGACCCAATTTTTCATGGTAGGTTGAAGCTAGAAAAGGTAGAGACTATAGTGAATATTGTAGATGCATTAACAAATCCTATGAGCATAGAAAAGTTTAGATGGTGTTCCAAATTAATGGGTCTTTTAAGCCCCAACAATTAACTACCTATTTTCTATTGGCCCATGTAAGGTGTTTGAAACGTGGGAGAATGTTAGGAGTAAAGCATTTTAAAACAAAAAAAAACAAAAAAGAAGAAGAAAGTGTCTCAATGTTGCATGGAAATAAAAAAAATAAAGCGAGCCAAGAATAGAAGATTTTTTGATAGGTGAAAAGCGGCTATTTTGAGATGTATCTTTTATATGGAGAAAGAGATAATATTGTTATGAGTTTTTATTAGATGTTTCTAAAATAAATGCTTTATCTCTAGAAGGTTCTCATATGCAATGTAATACTATATATTGGTACTTTGAGAGAGTCATTTTAGAGAGAGAGAAAGATGAGAGTTAGTTTGCAAGTCTATATGCTACCAGAATGTTGTTGAAATTCCTCTAAATTGAGTTGAGGTGAAGATTCTTGTAATAACTTGCATTGCAAGTGTGTTGTAATCTATTTCAGGATTTGATAATACATTGTGTAGGTTTTGGAGTGTGGGGTTTTTCTCCTGAAAGGGTTTTCCCCACATAAATCACCGAGTAATGGTTTTATTGTTATTATGCTTATGGTATTATGTGTTTCTTGAAATCTCTGTAATATTTTATTTGAAATTTGCATAACCCTCCTCTCAAAGTTAGTGTAGGAAGCGTTTCTGCACACCTTTACTTCCTTACAAGTTATATGATCTATATTAAAAAGAAAATTTTATGATTTATATATATTCACACTTTGTGTTGAAGCCTTGTAGTATTCATCCAAGGTATTACTTATTGAATATGCTTCTCTCTTTCAAGTGATAGGAAAGAGAAGGGTGTAATAAAATATTTTTAATGAGTAATAGGACTTGCATTTGGAGCAATTTTAATTCATCTTCCCTTTGTCTCTTTATCTTATATCTTCCTAATGCATTTTCCATTATAATAGAAATAAATGGAGGTAAATCCCATATCCCTAATTTAATCTACAAGAGGATCCAAAGAAATTCCAAGGTTCCCCATTCACGAATACTAAAAATCTTAGTGGTGAAATACAATTGTGAATGCCATTGCACTAATATTTATTAAAGCTAAATTTCTCCAAAACTCTTAAAAGGAAACTTTTTTTTCATAAAAAAAAGCTTTGATAGACATGATTGTATGCCATTTTTATATCTAGTTTAACCAACATTATTTCTTCTTTGCATTTATGGAGCATATGTATAACTTCATGAGCAATGATTATTCCATTTTTGTTGGATTTCCCTAGAGTGAACTCAATTTGTTCTTCTAAAATTATCTTTGGAAGTATTCCTTTTTTTAGTTAGATATTTTGTTATAAATTATTTTGCATAGAGAAATGGGCCTAAAATCATCTGATGATTATAGTGTTTTTCTTTAGTATTATTGCAACAAAGGTGTTATTTAAATCCATGAGAACTATTTTTTCTTTCTAGATTTCTCTATCAAATCCAAGAGATCCATGCAAATGATATCCCAACATTGTTAAAAAAAGAAATTGCTAGAAATCCATTGAGTTTCGAGCCTTGTTAGGTGCCAACTAAAAAGTGACAATTCTTATCTCCACTTAATAGAAGGGCCTTACAATGGAGTTGTTTTGTTCTTGAAATACCACACTTGGAATATCTAAAACCCTTGAAACTAAGACTGTGTTGTTATTGTCAATATTTAATAATATAGTTATTTTAAAAGTATTAATTTTCTATCTATCTATCATTTTATTTATTAAATTGTATAGTCATTTACTATTTTATTTACTACAGTTAATAAGTCCACTCTTTTATATTTTTGTTAACATGCTCATATCATTACACTCTACCCTTTGCTATCAATGTAGTTACGCCTTTCAACACAATTTATAAATTGTCAAAAATATAAATAGTAATTTTACAGATTCAAAATATAAAACAATTTTATATGACACTTCTTAATTTAATAACCAATAATCAAACTAATATTTAAAAATTTGAAATTAAAATATTATTAATTTATTTTTCCATCTCTAAATGTATTATAAATTTTTTTATAAATCACATTGAATTATCATACTAAACGTTAAAATAAGAATTTGTATTGCATACACTCATGGAAAGTGTATGAAATAACTCTACAACATGAGAAGTTAATGACATATGTGTACAAGAAGAGAACATAGATAATACGTGGAAAATAGAAAGAAATCATGGAAAAGGTGTGACAATGATAAAATGAATATCAAAATAGCTAATAATATGAAGAGAGATTGTGGTTCATGCCTTTGTGATTTATTTCACCTTTTTTTGAGGTGAATTATAAATAGTAGATTGAAATATATAGTAGTTAAATTTCTCATTAGCATTAATGTGTTGTGTGAATTTTATTATTAAAGTACTATTTGATTAAATTAGGATAGATGGAATTGGAAAGAGGGTCTTTCCTCCAAAGGGAGTTGGATCTTTTTAGGCTAACGAGGGTGCTAACCTGAGACACAGAATAACACTCATAGAATAGAAAATAATATTTTATTCAAAAATATAGAATTCTTACATGCAGAGGATCTCAAATCCTCGAGCTCTACAATACATGCAAATTACAAAAATTACAGAATTACCAAAGTTCCCCTTTCGTAGCATGCAAACTCTTTTCCCCAAAAAGCTACCCAAAAATTTGAAACTAGCCCCTAAATAGCCCCCTTTTTTGGTTTGGAGCCATAAAAAAAATTCAAGTTATGAGTTTTGGTGGTTTGGCACCACAAATTACAATTTTGAAATTCAAAATTTAAAACACCATTCGAAAATCAACACATTTTGAAAGTATACCAACTTCTAGGAGCCATAACTTTTGATCTGGGACTCCATTTTTTGAACTATTGGAACTGTTGGAAAGGTATCAAAGTCAAGAATATGCTCAAAATTTTCTATGCCGATTTCAACAAGCTTTTGGGCTGTTTCAGGACTGTTTAGTGTCTCAAACCTGATCTAGAAGGTTTTTAGGTGCATTTCTGGGAGACTGAAACTACAATATCTTTCAAACCGAGAATGCTCTTGGCATGATTATTTCACCAATATTCATATTTTTCTGTTTTGAATCCTCCCATATAATTTATGTTCCTAAACACCTTCAAATTCCAATGCCTATTAAAAATAGTAGTTGACTAGAAAAAGTAAAAAAGCAAAACTAAAAGTGGGGATTTACATAATGACGAAAAGGGTATCCAGAAATGTAAAGAAATCTACAAAAGGATAACCAAAGGAAACATTAATGGAATGCATATTTTTGGGTGATGCAATATTTCCCTTACACCATTGGATGCTCTTGCATCAGACACCTAGGGCAATTTGAGAAGTGACCCCATCACGTCTTGGATGCTTGAGGAAAACCCAAACGGCCAACCTTTGCCTTAGACGGTTAGGATGATTCTTCCATAGGCCTTCCTCTCCACTTCACCAAATATTTTTCATATTGCCTATTTGTGGTACTCCTTCTCACATGGCTATCTAGGATTGTTTCAATCTCCTCCTTCTCTAAAGTAGATGCTAGAATGCCACACTATTCCATTGCTGGTACTTCCTCTGCACCACCTTCATAATACTCTGTGAAAACTAAAACGTTGAACACAGGGGAAATTTTGACTCCATCTAGAAACTCTGCCTCATATGTGTTCCCTGAATCATTCCTCTTCAAAATTTTACAGGGACCTAACTTCTTCATCATTAATTTGTTATAGGTTCCCATTGGAAACCTTTCTTTCCTTAAGTGGACCATCAATCCATCACCTACCTGAAACTCTTTATTCCTCCTCTTCTAATCTGTCTTAGCCTTATACTACATATTCATCTTATTGTTATGTTCTCTTACTTGGGTATGTGCAGGATCATCATGGAAAAAATAGGCCCTTAAGTGGCAAAAAATTTAGAAAAATCAAAGTTAGGCAACTTGACATAATAATTTGAATAAGTTATCTATATTATTTCAAAAATATGTAAGAATAGAATCTGTAGTAAATTGAATTTAGTTTCTAAACTACTACGATCTTTCTTATTTTTAAAAATCTATTTGGTGAAAATTTGAAATTTTTAATGCAATAGTACTTAAATTTTAGGAAAAAATAACAAGTAGGTGTCTGTCTAACCACCCTAACCACAATAAAATGATAATATATTTTTATAATATTTTAGACATAAGTAGAGGACTCATGTCCAAATGTGATGCATATTTTTTTGTAATTTTTTTTCCAAGTAAATAATTAATTATGAATTTTCATTATAACTTTTAAAAAATATAAAAACTCATATTTCTGACCACCTTAACTTGGTCAAAACTTCATGAAATTCAATTTTAGTCTTTTTAATCCTATATTATACGAAGCATAGAATGTGATGCATGTTTTGGATTCAAAAAATGTTATACCATTTGAAAGCTATAGATATTTTTCAATCAGCCTATCAATCAGGACATTAGTCATAATTTGAATAGAAAATGAATAATAATTACATATTAAATTCAAAGTAAAGCATAATTTATATTGGTGGAAAGCTAAGAATCTCCTTTAAAAACCTTTTTCATTTCATCAAATTTTGGTAAAAAAAAAGTCATCAGCCACATACCAAAGTATTTGGCTTTAGCACTAGTCTTCTTCTCCTGGTCCATCTTCCTCAATTCTGGAGCAATTATGGGATGACCCCAATACCCAATTTGGAATGGTGATCTTCTCATACTCCTTTTAATAGAATTGATGTAAGAAAATTTTTTCAGGGGTAAGATCAAGTCCCATCCCTTGGGTTTATCTCCTACCAAACATCTCAGTAAGTTACCCAGACTTCTTTTCATAACCTTAGTTTTCCCATTAGTCTATGGATGGTGTGCAGAACTGAACTTCAACTCTATTTTCAACTTCTTCCACAAGGTCCTCCAAAAGTATCAAAAAAAATTTGTATGATGATCTAAGACTATACTCATTGGTAGACCATGTAGCCTCACCACCTCTTTGAAGAACAAGTTAGCGAAGCAGACTACATCATGGGTCTTTTGACATGGAATGAAATGTGTCATCTTTGAAAAAAATTCAACTACCACAAACACTAAATTGTTCCCTCTATGTGTCCTTGGAAAACTGAGAACAAAGTCCATACTTATATCTTCCCAAGGCCTGTTTGGTATAGGTAAGGGATGATACAACCCTGTATTCTGGCTCACTCCCTTAACCATATGACACACCCTACAACTGTGCACAAACTTACTCACATCCTATGACAACTGCGAGCAATAATAATGCTCACTGATAATGGCAATAGTCTTATCCCAACCAAAATTTCCTGCCATTCTCACTATGCTTATCCTTTATCAGGTTCCCCCTCATGGAACTCCTCAAAATACACAATTGGCTTCCTTTAAACATGTCATCCTAGATTATGAAATCCAACCACCTTGTCCTGTCAACTATAATAGGAACCTTGCAAGCTTTCTAAGCCTCTACAAAATCAAGATCCTCAGGGTACAATGTCTTGAGTTAATTAAACCCAACCACTTCAATCTGCATCTCATTCAATAGTTTTTTTCTCCTCCTTAAGGAATCTACAACCCTATTCGACCTCCCACTCCTATGTTTTAAAACAAAGGTATAGCTCTGTAAAAATTCTACCCATTTCATATGCCTCTGATTTAATTTTTCTTGACTATCCAATTACTATAATGCTTGATGATCAGTAAACAAAACAAACTCCTTCAGCAATAGATAATTTCTCCATTTCTTTAATGCTTGAACTATTGCATAAAATTCTTGATCATATATAGAGCACTTTCTCTCTGCATCATTTAACTTTTCACTAAAACAGGAAAAGGGCTTACCTTCTTGGCTCAATAATACTCCAATGGCACAACCAATGGCATCACAATCCACCTGAAACACCTTATTGAAATCTGGGAGGGCCAAAACTAGTTGCTTTGTCACCTTCTACTTCAATAGATCAAAACTCTTTGCTGCTCCAGTGCTCCACTTGAACTCTTTTTTGTCCCCTCTCATTGTTTCAGTCAAGGGTGCACAAATACTACTGAAGTTTCTAATAAACTTTCTATAAAAAAATAAACAAACCATGGAAATATCTCACCTCAGTAGCAGTTCTTGGGGTAGGCCATTCCAGAATACCCTTCACCTTCTCTAGGTCCATCTTGGGACCTTCTATCAAGACAACAAACCCCAAGTACACTAACTCCTTCACAAAACTACACTTCTTCAAATTAATCAACAATTTATTTTCTCTCAACTTCTCAAAAGATCTAAAAATATGCATTAAATGCTCATCCAAAGTCTTACTAAAAATCAAAATATCACCTAGATATACAATAACAAAACTTCCCAAAAACTCTTTCAATACCTCATTCATGAGCTTCATGAATGTGCTCAATGCATTAGTTAGCCCAAAAGACATGACTAACCACTTGTACAGGCCCTCCTTGGTCTTGAAGGCAGTCTTCCATTCATCTCCCTCATGAGTCTGGATCTGGTGATATTTGCTTTTCAAATCAATCTTTGTGAAGTATTGCACTCCACTCAAACTATCCATTAGGTCATCCATCCTTGGTAGGGGAAATTTGTACTTGATCATTATCTTGTTGATGGACTGAGAGTCTATACACATCCTCCACTCCCTATAATTTTTTAGTGCTAGTACTGCAGGTACTGCACATAGAATCAGACTCTCTTGAATCAAACCCTTTCTCAAAAACTCATGAACTTGTTTATTTAACTCCTCATTTTCTGCAGGAGTCATTATGTGAGCTACCTTATTTAGCAAGACAGCTCTAGGGATCAAGTCAATCTGATGACTAATCTTCCTCATTGGTGGTAAACCCTTAGGTACATTATCAAAAATAATATCCTGAAACTCACCCAATAACCTAGAAACTTCTACTAGTACATTCCCACTATCATCCTTATCCATTTTAGGAATTAATACATAACATAGGCACTCATGCTTCATGCCTTCTAAAAATTTCCTTCCATGAACATAACAAGCCCTAGCACTACTACATACCTTTTCTTCGGCCTCCTTCAGGGGTTTTAGCTTATGTTAGACTCCATCCTTCATCAGGGAATAAGTGTTTGCATGGCCATCATGTATAGCTCACCTATTGAATTTCTATGACCTCCCCAACATGTGACATATGGGTATGTGCATGATCATCATAGAAAAAATAGGCCCTTAAGTGGCAAAAAATTCAGAAAAAATCAGTGTTAGGCAACTTGACATAAAATTTTGAATAAGTTATCTATATTATTTCAAAAATATCTAAGAATAGAGTCTATAGAAAATTGAATTTAGTTTCTAAACTACTAGGTTTATTTAAAAATAAATAAAATCTATTTAGTGAAAATTTGAAATTTCAATGTAGTAGTACTTAAATTTCAGGGAAAAAATAAGAAGTAGGTGTTTGTCTGACCACCCTAACCATAATAAAATGATAATAATTTTTTATAATATTCTATATATAAGTAGAGGACTAATGTTTGAATGTGATGCATATTTTTTTGTAATTTTTTTCCAAGTAAATAATTAATTATGAATTTTTTATTACAACTTTTAAAAAATATAAAAAATTGTATATCTAACCACCTTAACTTAGTCAAAAATTCATGAAATTTAATTTTTCTTTTCTTAATCCTATAGTATGTGAAGCATAGAATGTGATGCATGTTTTGGATTCAAAAAATGTGATACCGTTTGAAAGTTATAAATATTTTTAAATTAGCCTATTGATTAGGACTTTAGTCGTAATTCTAATAGAAAATGAATAATAATTATTTATTAAATTCAAATTAAAGCATAATTTATATTGGTGGAAATATGAGAATCTTCTCTAAAAACATTTTCATTTCATCAATTTTGGGTAAAAAAATTCACTAGCCACATACCCTACAAATACCCATAATATTGCCACTTTTTGGCCCATCATGATCCTACACATACCCATGCATCCATGGGGATGATATCACAAAGTACCTCGTCATGATAGCTCCCAATTTTGAACTTCACCAGGCACTGCTCATTGATGAAAACTTTGTGATCTTTCTATAACTAGGCAATCTGATATGGATGTGGATGCCCTTCCCTCTTCAACTTTAGTTTTACAACCATCTCTTCTTGCATCAAATTATCAGTGCTCTCACTGTCACTAATGACAGCACAACATTTTCCATCACATTTGCAGCTTGTGTAAAACAAATTATTCCCATGTTTCAACTCCTTCTCTTCAGCCACTAGGGCTCTTCTCACCACTAGGGATTCTCCCCTTTTAGCATCATTTGAATGCTCAAATTGAGCCTCCTCATCTACATGTGCAACCCTTCCATGACCTTTTGGTCTTTTGTCTATCCTTGGTGTTGTTGACATTCATAGGCTCGATGCCCTTCTTCACCACACTGGAAGCAAGTTCCTCTAAAACCACCTCTTCCATATCCTTGTCCAGATCTACCTCATCCTCTACCTCTTTGATCACCACTATTTTGATCATGAGGGTAGTAGAAATTATCACTCCTCTTTCCTTGGCTAGTACCCACATCTCCATTTTTCTTTTCATCCTCATTTCAGCTTCCAAAAGATCTTCCACCACCCTTTCTACTTTGACCTCCTCTTCCTTTTTTCTTGCAATCAAACCTTTTGTCCAGCTTCTCTTTGACCTTTAGGGTGAACTGTTACACATCCTCAATGGTGGTCATTCTGACCAGGCTTAACTCCTCTAGAATTCTCAACCATAACCCATTAAGATAATAGGCTACCTTCTCCTTGTTAGCCTCTACATGTCATGTCCTAATGATCATCTTGTGAAAATACTCTATGTATTCTTTCACACTATTTACTTCCTTGCTTCAACCCTTGCAATTTCTTCAACAAATCTAACTTGTAGTCCACTGGTATGAACTGCTTCTTCAGTTTCTCCACCATGTGATCCCAACTACCGATCTTTCATTTTTCCCTTTGATTTCTCTCCAATTGGACCTCTTTCCACCAAATATTGCATGGCACTTCAACTTCATTTTTGCAAACTTAACCGGATCTGGGTCCTCTACTTCTTCATACTCAAAATACTCTTCTAGCTCGTTGATCCAATTGATCAACTCTTTTGGTTCTGGACTTCCAGAATAATTGGGGACTTCTATTGTGGGTCTTTTTCTGATATTCAAAATGACCCTTATTAGCCACATTTGACCTTGATCAACCACTTTTACTTCCTCTTCTACATCTGTATCTCCCATCTCTTCTTCATCCTCACTTTCTCCTATTCTCATTTGTTCCTGCAATGCATCAATTTGTCTCTAGAGGGCTCTAAAACCTTCAGCCGCAAATGGATCTCTTCCACCAGCATTTCTACCACCTCTAGCACCACCATGCCTACTAGGCATCACTCGTGGAGGCATCTTGAATATATTGAACCCACAACCACGGTCTTAGTGCGAAATGTCTCACAATCGGTGATCTGTCCACATGTTCAAGAAAACCCGCTCTGATACCACTTGACGAGGGTGCTAACCCAAGACACAGAATAACATTCATAGAATAGAGAATAATATTTTATTGAAAAATATAGAATTCTTACATGCAAAGTATCTCAAATCCTTGAGCTTTGCAATACATGCAAATTATAGAAATTATAGAATTACTAAAGTTCCCCTTTCACAGCATGATAACTCTTTTCCACAAAAAGCTACCCAAAAATTAGAAACTAGCCCCTAAATAGCCCTCTTTTTGGTTTGGAGCCAAAAATACATTCGAGTTATGAGTTTTGGTAGTTTGGCACCACAAATTACAATTTTGAAATTCAAAATTTAAAACACCATTCGAAAATCAACACATTTTGAAAGTGTACCAACTTATGGGAGCCATAACTTTTGATTTGGGTCTCTATTTTTTGATCCATTTGAACTTTTAGAAAGGTCTCAGAGTCAAGAATGTATTCAAAATTTTCTACGCCAATTTCAACAAGTTTTTGGACTGTTTCAGGACCGTTTAGTGCCTCAAACCTGATCTGGAAGGTTTTCAGGTGCATTTCTAGGAGACCAAAATTGCAATATCTTTCAAACTAGGAATGCTCTCGGCCTGATTCTTTCACTAATATTCTTATTTTTCCATTCTAAATCCTCCCATATAATTTTTGTTCCGAAACACCTTCAAATTCCAATAACTACTAAAAATAGCAATTAACTAAAAAAAACAAAAAAAAAAGAAAAATTGAAAGTGGGGATTTACATAATGACAAAAAGGGTATCCAAAACTCAAAAGACATCTACAAAAGGCTAACCAAAGCAAACATAAATGGAATGGATATTTTTGGGTGATGCAAGATTACCCTTACAACACTAGATACTCCTGCATCTGTGGATCATCCACAATCACAACTGGCAAAGAGCCATGACACAGTGAAGCTGGCAACATAGGGGAGGATTTGGGAACATTCAAGGGATTAATAGCATTGTTCAATGAGGGATGGGCATAATCATTCATCACAATGATAGCAAATTAGTGCAATGGTACTTCAAAAGGGATATCCAGAGGAGGAACCTGGGGGGCCACAACCACCAAGGAAGAGTCCTCCTCAGAGGGATCCTCCAAATTAAAATAATAAATACCTACAAGTGAAAATAATAGTCAATAAGAAATACCTGACTACTACAAATGTAAATTAAAATTGCTCCAAATGTAAGTTTGACACTCTTCTCTTTGTGTCACCTGCAAGAGAAAATCATAGTCAATAAGAAATACCTAGGATGACACTATTTATAAATTAAAATTGCTCCAAATGCCTAAGGATTCTTTATAAATTAAAATTTCTCCAAATGTACATTTGGTGCTCTTCTCTTTGTGTCACCTACAAGAGAAAATCATAGTCAATAAGCAATACCTATGATGACTACTACAAGGTTTCAGGGAAAAGTCTAAATAGTGAATGTAACAATTTTATTAATTGTTGTTATTGCATTATTTATAAATTAAAATTTCTCCAAATGTAAGTTTGATACTCTTCTCTTTGTGTAACCTACAAGAGAAAATAATAGTCAATAAGAAATACCTACGATGACTACTACAAGGCTTTAGGTAAAAGTTTGAATACAAAGAAATCAAAATTTATTTTTAAATATAGATCAGATAACTCAATAAATGGTGGCAGAGATTTTGTATTATAAGATTGGCTCTCTTGGAAAATATTTGGCCATTGCATTTTTCTCAAGGTTAGAAATTCTAAACATTGAGAATCCCTGATTGTGACATGCAATAGTAGAATTACTTCTTGGAAGGGTTGGTGGTTGGCATCTGCAAGCATAATACTAATGTTAAAGGTAATCATCCTTGTCATTTCTATGAATACCCTTAACCACAATATCAAGAATTTATTTTTTAAAGATACTTCAAATGATAAAAAATTCCCCTCAATTGCATCAGCTAAACTATGTAAACGTAAAGAAGTAGGTGGTGTGGGTTCAGACAACGAAACATTCTAAATAACATTGTAGAAGAAAAACTTGTGAGGGGAATTTACACAAAGTCTAATATGAATTAGAAAAATATTATTCAACAAGAATATCTTAATTCTACTTCTCTACAAAGAATACTCACTATTGAAAATTAAACCTAGGGATCATCAATTTGGAACTTTATTTTAAGCTAAAAATATTTAATGACCTAATAGACCAGTTGTGAAATTATAGATGGAATGAAGGCCCCCTTTTGGGAGGACTTGTGGAATGAATATGACACTCTTATAAATCTCCCAGGCATGGAATAGATAAGGCATACCTTGGAAACATGGTGGGGAGAATATGTTAGGGACTACATCATGAAGAATCATTATGGTCATATTAGCAAATGGAGATGGAAAGCCTCCAAAATACACACATCTAAGCAAATTAAAAAAAATACTTAAAAAAAAAAAAATTGTTGATCGGAAACTTTCTATGAGTGAAGAAGAGGATTACATTGCATGATGTGGCTCAAAAACATGGAATAACAATGTAAAGTTGGATTACAAACAACTAGAGCTAGGAGGAAAAAAAGATGATTGGGTTTCACATATTTGTTGTAATAAGAATTTTCTACTCAAAGTTGGAGCTTTGATTGGGAAATTTTATATTAAAAGTTCTCACAGTATAAAACTTGTGAAAGATGGGGTTTTTGGGTCCACCTAGATATTTTTTATGTAAGAAAGATGAAGAAATAGTGGATCCTTCACTATTGAAACATCATTTTGTAGATGTTTACTAGGAATTGGTGTAGAGTAAATTAAATCTTCATGGACCTAAAGCACAAGATATTTTACATCTCTTTAATTCATGACCTTTTATATTTAGAAAGGCCACCTTCTCTGACATTTGGATTGCTTGGCCTTAAATTTGCATATGAGAAATTTGGAAGGAAAGGAATGGAAGGATTTTCTAAGAGAAATAATTATCTATAGAAAATTTAATTAACAAGATTAATAGGGCCATTGAAGAGGTGGTAAACAACAAGGCCAAATTTCAAATTAATAAACAAAAGGATTTTACCCCATGGGTTCACAAGTAGATGAAAATTTGTTCAAGATTGAAAGTACCCATTATTCATGGCACTAGATGGGATAATCCTTCTGAATTTTCTAGGAAAAAATATGAAGTGGTAATCTCCACCAATTAGGTGGTGTAAATTAAAAAAATTTATGGTGCTTCAAGGGACAATTCACGTAGTTCTAACATGGGTTGTACTGTAAGACATCATCAAGTAAACATGATTGGAGCCACTTCAAAAGGATTGCATCAAGGAAAAAACAATGAATCAAATTACTATGCATTACTTGGGTATGTCTAGGATCCGAATGGGCCAAAAAGTGACGATACGATGGGTAAGTGTAGCGTATGTGGCTGACAACTTTTTTTTCACCCAAAATTGATGAAACAAAAAGGGTTTTTAAAGGAGATTCTCAATTTTCTACCAATATAAATTATGCTTTACTTTGAATTTAATAAAAAATTATTATTCATTTTCTAAATTTGAATTACGACTAAAGTCCTAATTGATAGGTTGATTGAAAAATATTCATATCTTTCAAATAATATCACATTTTTTTAATCCAAAAATGTGTCACATTATATGCTTCGCATAGCATAGGATTAAAAAAAGAAAATGTGAATTTCATGAAGTTTTGACCAAGTTAAGGTGGTCAAACATACGAGTTTTTATATTTTTTAAAAGTTATAATAAAAAATTCATAATTAATTATTTACTTGGAAAAACATTACAAAAAACTATGCATCACATCAAGGCATGCGTCCTCTACTTATATCTATAATATCATAAAAAATATTATCATATTATTGTGGTTAGGGTGGTCAGACATACACCTTCTTCTTATTTTTTCGCTGAAATTTAAGTTCTACTACATTGAAATTTCAAATTTTCACCAAATAGATTTTGATTTTTAAAAAAAATAAACCTAGTAGTTTAGAAACTACATTCAATTTGCTATAGATTATATTTTTACATATTTTTGAAATAATATACATAGCTTTTGAAATTTTTACTTCAAGTTCCCTAACTTCCATTTTTTTGAATTTTTTGCCACTTAAGGGCCTATTTTTTCCATGATGATCCTACACATACCCACCTATAAGATTACAAACATGTTCACAACTAGGTATTAAGAAATCAAAAATTGAAGAAAATTCATAGATCATCATCAATTTACTTTAAAAGAAAAGGGTCCAAAATTGAAAAATATATTAACTTATAAATCAAATATAGCTCATCCTATATCAATTTGAATAATTTAATATCAAACATGTGTTCAAGGAGGGAAATTTTCATGTGGATGCATTGGCCAACTTCAACCTTGATTATTACACAATGAATCTTGTTTGGATTTATTTAAATACTTGAATATTTCAATGTGCATCTTTATTTCATGAAATATCATTCCCTTCAAGAGGATAATCCACATGTTGTGAGAGTGAATAATCATAGCAATGAAAGTTAATTTATTACTAGGTTCTTGTCAAGGTCATGATACAATAAATTATGGGAGGATAGGCCTCAATATTTTATAGTGGTTTCATGCCTCGTTCTTTCTAGAAGGCTCTTAAACATAGTATTATTTGATATCAATATTAGGTTATTCACAAAGAAAATGTAGATATTATTTATGGGATAAGTTTACAATTTAAGAAATAAGACCATCTTCAAGGAAAAATATATTATAAGTGCATGTCATTCATATGGTCTTGGGGAACTTTTCCTCTTTGTAACCCTTCATTACCATGTTAATATTTACATTGATACAATGTTCATTGGGGTTCTCATGGAGGTTGAGCAATATGTTGAAATGCTCAGAGTGGTGTCCTTGGCACTAATTAAGTTGCAATAGAGATTAACACTCAACTTATTCATCAACTTGGTAATCACAGGCTCATGTGTTTCTACTAGAGTGAAATTATGGCCTTCTCTTAATGCCCATGTTGGCTCTCCTTGGGTTTCATTCATCATTTCTATAATAGGCTACAAATACAAGCCATGCATATAGTTCAATAAAATAGGGATTACATTTCTAAAAGTTTCAACAAAGGTGATGCCATAAAATTGTATTGATTGAACCTGTACAATACAAGTTGGCTTTACAGATAATGAAGGTGATTCAACTAATGGATTCAAAAGGTAATTATGTGTATAGTTTCTATTTATCTTTTATTAAATATATATCAAATAAAAATGCATATGACTAAAAGTTCAAGAATATATCAATTGTTCAATTGTAATTAACAACTATATACTATTGGCCCTTCCAATCTTAATCTAATCAAAACTACTATATACTACTTGTGAGGATTCCACTTTAATATACCCCAAGATTTTCTAATATGACCCTCCTTGTTAGAACTTTCAATAATTATAACTTTTTCATGCTAGTTAATATGAGCATGGACCCCAAGGATAGTTTTATCTATTTTAAAAACTATAAGATCAAATTTACAAATAAGTAATTTATTTCAATTTAATTTTTTTTTTTTAAATAGAAAAATAAAATACATATAATAAGTTGAAGATGAAATTTGGAACTTGCAAGATTTTAAAGAAGCATGAGTCAAGAAAATCCTATGAAGTAGAGTTTTTAAGTGAGATTAATATTTCACCCATTTATAATATTTATTCAATTGATCAAAGTATCATGAAGGAAATACAAAATATGGACAAGTAGAAGGGTAGTGGCATATCCCAACATCTATTTCAAAGAGAGATGAAAATTAGGAAATCTTAAATAGTCATGTAGGAAGGAGCACAAGAAATAGGTAGTATGAAGAATACTTGGTCAAATGGAAAGGGAGGTTTATTGTAGAATCATAATGGTTGTCTAAATTAGAGGTTGATCGTATTGGTCTTCCTCGAACAATGAAGGTGTGACAAAGTCTCTTCTCAATCTACCTTGGGTTTCTAATGCAAGAACATCCAAAGGTGTAAGGGCAGTCTTGCATCACATAATTTTATTTTTTTTGTTTTTCCTGGTTTCCAAAATACCCATGAAGCTTATTTCCTCTAAAAAGTATGGAAGAATGGTTTAAAACTTTCAAATTTTCAAAAAGGGGTAAAAATAATAGGGCCTCTATTTTTAAAAAGTTTACATTTGAGCACTTATGAAATTGAAAATTTTCCAAAAGATCTAGAATTTAAAATGCACATTGTGGATGAGTTTCAAGCTAATATTAGGTCTATATGTAAAGAAATTAAAGACTTCAATTTTAAAAAATCTTGAAAAAATATTTAATATTGAGTTTTGAGGCCCCAAAAATTGGGAAAATTGGATAAATAAAAAATTCCAGCTCATATGGTTCAAAAAATTGGTATCAATTCTTCTAAGCCCTAATAAAAATATTAGAAGGTGTGCTTGTTGTCACTAGGATATGCACTATTGTTGAACTCTCAACTCAACTATTTGGTGAAATATGGGATGATATCATAGAGTGTGGGCTTTGATAGATTGAGATCAACCTCCAAAGAGGGTTGGTTCCCTTGGTACTTCAACTAATATAACCTATGCTTCTAATCTTTAATGAAGAAATGGGAAGAAAAGGCATAGAATGAAATTTAAATGTTAATGGGGTGATGTACCAAAAATATTCTAAGCCCATATTGTTGCTTAATACACAATTTATTCAATAAACAAGCTATTTCATCTAGAACTCAAGTTTTGACATATTTATACATTAGTTCTTCATAAGAAAGTGTAGTTTTTCTCAATTATAGAGGCAAAAAATCAATTTTTTTCACAATTCCAAGTTGTTCAAACCATTGACACAACATATAACCTACATAAAGTATGTACATGAAGGTACATGAATTGAGTATTTGCATATAAATTATAGAAAATATATCAATCATTGATGTTTACACACAAAAATGTAGATTAGAGAAGGAAAAGTACATTCTTTATTAATAAAAAAAAGTGCTTTAAAACTACTATACATGACTGAGAATTGAGTTTCTTTGAGTTACAATTCTAATCTATGTCTAGAAATAACTACTCTTATTTACAATACTTAGTTAGGAAAAACCAAAACTAAAAGAAAATGGACCTAGGCATCCCTTTTCATGTTACAACCATCTCCTAAACATTAGAAACATGATTTTGAGGGAAAATTGATAAATGTTTACATTAGGTTGCTAGGTAAAATTTCTCCTTTTCTGTCTATTTGACTTGTTATATCGTTGCTCCTAGAAATTTGCTCAATGATGCTAGTTGTTGAGGAATTATTTGTCTAATTTGACTTTCTTTATGAAGTTTCTCCATCATAAGCTCGTAAATGCTTGTGAGTGGCCGAAATTGTCCTATATTCTCTAACGTGCCTCCCTAGCCCACTAAACTACTTCCTAGATGCTCTCCACTTGGTCATCACTTCCATTACACCTCCTTAACTATTACAAGTTGTAACTCCATCAAAAATGCTTATATGGTATGTGTAAGAGGATTTTGAAGGGATAAAATAACTAGGAAGGAATGGGATATATTCTAGGACCTTCTTGATACATGATGTGTTTCATTCATTTATGACTTATTTAGCCTTCATATTTTGACTATCTTGTTCATCTATCACTTATGATTGCTTTTAGCCTTCTTCAATTATTTCTCTTGTTAAATATTTCAATATTAGTATGCTTATCTCATGAACTACCCCTAGTTCTTAGAATATGAATGTCATAATCTTTCTTTCTCATTGCTTGACAACTTCAACTATGAGCCTTTTGATTATTATAATGAAACTGTAGCTCTTCATCACTATTATGGAGCTCATATTTAGCACTTGTCACCATATTTTATTGTCATACTATGCATTTTCACTATATAATTCAATGTCTAGAAGATCTCAAATATACCACTATCTTACATAGTCTAATATCTTCCCTCTTATAACCATTATGACCTGCCTTTAAAACTGACTTCCAAGTATGCATGTTTTATTATCTCTAATTTTTTTATGCTTAATGCTTTTATGACATCTTGATGGGACTTCCATTGTGACTACACTTGACTTACAACTAGTTCATAAGATTGTCCTTTTGGATTGATGTTTCAAGTCTTTTATCATGTATCTCTACCCCTTGACTTCCCTTACATTAGGTCATTTTCCAGGTTACTGTTATTTATTTCTTATGAACTATCTGTAATGATCGCTTAATATGCAACCATTTTATTTTTTTAAATAAGATCTTAATACAATCACATATTATTTTCATGATTGGACTAAAATGACATAGAGATGATTGGAATACATTCGTAGTCTATAAGCCTACACAAGGATTTTTAAATTAAGCATTTACAACCTAGTTGATATTTTGCAACATTAATACATGATATAAATGGGTGATCCTACAATACTACTTTAAATTTTTTGGCCAAAATAGAGACTGAACTAAATTTTTCTAACTAAATCTTCACTTTCAGGCAGCTATATCAGCTAAACCATTAGGAATTTGAAGATGATGCAAACTAGTGACTTGTGGCATTTTGTCTATAGATTCTAAACATATTTTTTTCAAAAAATTTGGAATCAAATTGCACTTATTTTTCCATCTCCTTTCAAAACTAGTTGTCTTCAGTAAACACCATTTTTAAGGAGTGATGCTCACCATATACAACATAACTTTTTTCCATGAAGGATAAAATTCTTTTTTTTTTGAATTTAGATTTTTAACTACAATATATAGTGCTATCATTTGGTTTCATAGTGTTTTATTTAATATTGTTTCCTTAATCAATTTTCAAACTTGAACCAATTACAATTTAGACATAGGTGGACTATATACAACATAACTTTTTTTGTATGTATCAAAATTCAAATTTTTTTATTGGACCAAGGACATCAATAACTAGTGCACCGATATTTTTTAGATTTTTTTTTGATAATTTGCTATTTTTCCATTTGTAGAACAAAAAGCTTTATTTTTGGTGAAAAACTTGCATTCACAAGAAATAAAAAATAAATATAAAAATAAAATTGAATTTATTTAAAATTATACATTTTAGGAAGCTTGTAATAAGGACTACATGCTTACAAAAAATAATTTTTAAATGAATTCATTTGATCCTCCAAAAGGTAAATCAAAAGTGATTTTTTATTGACATTTTGATAGGTGTAAATGAGACTCCATTATAGCTATGGTTTAAAACTAGAGGGGTTCTATCCAAGGGGGTTTGATCTAAGGTGGTTTGATCAAACCATCTTCAACTTGAATCCTTTAAATGGACCTTTTCAAGGCTCAAATCATTATATTTTCTAAAAATATTTGATTTCATCAAAAATCAGGATATCTCATAAATTGTAAACCAGTATTGTGGGATCACCCAAATACGTAACAACAATAAGAAAACATGCAAAAATTCAAAATATTAGTTGGAAAAATTCCATTAATTTGTTCATGTTTATCATACAACCAACCAAATGAGGTAGGACTATTCTAGTTATCCACATGTTGCATCTCATAAGCCCTTTTACATTTTTGCACCCTAGAATCCAAGTTTACATTTTTAAGCATTAGCCAAAGTACTCTCTTTCTACATATCACAAAAAGCATAATCTAAATTTACAATGATTACCCATCAATTCTTCAACATTATTAAGGGGATGTGAATAATGAAATGCCATAATGAATAATACTCACCTGGCTACTACCTTAAGTAAGATAGCAGGAAGAAGGTGGTTGTTCACATTAGAGATTCAATCAACCTCCAACCTCTAGAGTGCATGGTGAATCCCACCTTAAGGATAAGAATTCCCTATCCCAACCCACCAATGGACTCCAGGATCCACAAGAGAGAGATGATTTTTCATGTAAATTCATTTGGACTCGGGTAACTACTAACCCATACAATCTATATTTTCAAAGGTCTTCTATTACAATATTGGCACAAATAGATGAGCAGCCCCGAGAGTAAGAAAGAACTAGAACTAGCACCTAAAACAACCTAGTCTTTTGCTTAAACTTCAAACTGCACTAGTATGACTTTCCACTAATCTCAAAAGCTACAGAATAGCAATTAATGGTATGCTTCACCCATATGCCACTAGCTCTAGAACCTACATGTTGTTAGTGATAGTCATTCAAGCCTAAGAAGTCCCTAGAATTCTTCACCAATATACCTGGGTGATATCCTACTATCTCTGGATACCACCATACCACTCTACCTGTAGAGCACACTCCTTGACTATTGTCAAGTTGGAGCATCGATAAGCTTATCTTCAAGTGGGTCATAGGATTTACAATTCGATGATCACAACGAAAGGAGTGAAACTACTATGTTATAGGAGTAATGCATTCCTTGTACCTATGCCCTCATAAATCCCATGCTCCAACTGTCATGTGTTGCCATAGAGGTCGACAACTATATCTAGCTTATTTTGTAAGTGGACTATGCCATCCTAGATCTAGATAAAAGAGGACAACAATAAAATACTAAGTTAAGCTACTACCCCAACCATACCAACAAAATCCTATAAGTTTAGAAAAAAAACAACAATAAAATATCAAGTTTATGTTGCTTCTTCAATTAGGAAAGCTGAATATTATGACTTTTAGAAAGAACAACAATTAAACCTATCCTGAAGCATGTGTATCCACTCCTAATGTCTAGAAAATGGTGCCAAAATATCCAGACTCACTCCAACCTCCCAAACTATGGTTTCTCTTGCTCATGCCTCCCTCCTTTAAAATGATAGAAACAATTGCTCCAAAACGTCCAACAACTCCCTCTTTATCTTCCATGCCTCATCCTTCCTTCACGTCTCTTTCATTTACTAATTTTCCTATTTGCAGAGTGTCGAGGGGACAAGATTTATTATAGCTGAATTCGCATTCAAGAGGGCTAACCAGCAATTGAAGATTTTTTCCCTCCGTTATTGGCCATATCATTTTCCTATTGAAACCGTACACCTCTCTTTGCATTCTCTTCCTCTTATTATTTTTTTTACACTTTGTGCAACCCTTTTCCTATCTCGTTGATTTACTTTTCCTTCTTATTTTATATTATTTGGTTCTTCTATGGGTTCAATTTATTTATTAAAATTTAGCACATTTTAT
Source organism: Sequoia sempervirens (assembly GCA_007258455.2). Classification (NCBI taxonomy): domain Eukaryota; kingdom Viridiplantae; phylum Streptophyta; class Pinopsida; order Cupressales; family Cupressaceae; genus Sequoia; species Sequoia sempervirens. Next base: position 101,947,772 of record VDFB02000007.1, on the reverse strand, counting down.
TTTTATTTTTTTTAAAATGTATTATACCATTTTCTTTTCTCTTTTTTTTCGTATAAATTACTTTGATGGCTTGTAATAATTCAAATCAACACTATAGCCTATAATAATAATTATAATAAATTATTTATTTATTTAATAATTTAACACTCAATATAATAAGAATGGGCAACTAATATTTATAATTGATTTCCTAGATACATATTTAAATTCATAATGAAATTCAACGGATTGGCAGGTGATGTCAACAATATATATGGACTTGAAAATCCACAAATGAGACTAACTATGTGTTGGATAAATGTACCTATTACTACTTTGAACAACCTTAAGTTAAGCTAGAGTCTCAGATTTGGAATAACAATCAATTTTTCTTATTGATCCACAGTGTCCAATCCACCATGCACCCTATTGCCTACACACAAAACATGGTTCCTCACAATATTCACAATTTAGTTAGTCTAAGTTAGATGAAATATGGCCAAAGATATATGTATAGAAATTAAATGATTTAAAACATAACTAGATTTCATATGCATAGATCACTTATAACCATTAAATCATTCATTTAAGAATACACACACCCATACACTTACACACACACAAAGTTAATATTAAATTTTAAGTCCCCATTGGCCTAGTCCAAATTACATTGGGACTATGGGGCCTTAGGATGGGTTCATATGGGGATGTGACATCCTACCCCCTTTAGGATTAAATCAGCTTAGCTTTGCTAAAATAAGTCTAGATATTCTAGTCTAATTAGATTTTCATCTTCCCAAGTAGCTTCTTGCTCCCATAGTGGTCCCAAAGGACCTTAACCTAAGGTATTATTTTGTTATGTAGCTGTATGTTGCACCTATCTATGATTATGAGCAGTTCAAGGTGGATATCTCTGGCCTCTTCTACCTGTAGTGCTTACCAATCAATTGCATGGGTCAAATAAACAACATATTTATTAAGTAGTGATACAGGAAACACATTATGTATGTGAGAGAGAGATAGTGGAAGAGCTAGTTTTTAAGCCACATGACTAATCTATTTTGAGTATCTCAAAGGTTCTAATATATCGCAGGGATAATTTGGAAGCCTAGCCAAATTTTATTGAACTTTTTTGAGGTTTAACGTGAAGAAACACTCTATCCCCTACTGCAAATTCCACCGATGTTCATTTAGCATCTACATAACTCTTTTTTGATCTATAGCTTCCTTCAACCTCTTCCTAGTAATATTTATCTATCTATCATATTTTTGAAGTAGCTCAGGTCCAATGATAACAAGGTTGTCCAAACTATCCCATCCTATTGGAGTTCTGCACTTCTTGTCATAAAGTTCCTCGAAAGGAGACATCTGAATGGATGAATGGTAGGAGTTGTTGTATGCAAAGTAAACTAAAGGAAAATAATCCTCCCATTTCTTGGGTTGATACATTACATACATTCAAAGCATATCCTTCATAACTTGATTAACCCTTTCTATCTAGCCATCTGTTTTAGGGTGGTAGGTAGTACTAAAATTGAGTTTAGTACCAAGAGTGGTCATGACGATTGTCCAAAATCTAGAAGTAAATAGTTTCTTCCTATTGGATATAATTATTTATGGCATACCATGAAACCTTACTACCTCCTTTATGAATCTTTTTTGCTAAATTTGGAGCATCATCCTTAACATTACCAGGCACCAAGTGTGCTACTTTGGTTAATTTATCAACTATTACCAGAATATCATCATGTTGATGTTGAGTTTTAGGCAATCCTATCACAAAATCCATGGAAATCACTAATTATTTGTGCCAAGGTAACTCATGGGAGTACAATGTTCCTACTAGATGACAATGTTCAGCCTTCATCTGCTAGCATTCTAGGCACTTTGCAACAAAATTTGTTACTTTCATTTTCATTAGTGGCCAAAAATAATGAGTTTTTAAATCTGTGTACATCTTAGTTACTCCTAGATGTGCTTGGTAGGGTACATTATGGATTTCCTCAAGGATTTATGTTCTAAAGTTTCCTTCTTCAAGTGTATATATTTGTTGTTGATAATGTAAGATACGATCATTCCCCAAATGATATTCTACTGTACTATTCCCTTGCTTCAATTATAGGCTTGTTTGTTGACAAAATTGATCTTTTTCTTGCATTTTCTTAATACTCTTAGGCATACTAAAATTTACTTGAGCGATTGTAGCTAGCCTAGCCCTACAAGTTAAGGCATCATCAACTTGATTTCCTTACCCTTAACATATGAAATACCTATCCAATTGTTACTTAAGAATTCTATCCACCTTCTTTGTCTAGCATTTATGTCATGTTGTTTGAATAAATAATAGAGCCATTTATGATTGGTATTCAACTTAAATAGTCTTCCCACTAAATAATGCCTACAAACCTTCAAACTGTGCATAATTGCTGCAAGTTCTAGATCATGAGTAGGATAGTTGAGTTCAAGATCCTTCAACTTTCGAGATTCAAAAGTGATCACCTACCCATTTTGCATCAAAAATCCACCTAACCCATCCAATGACACATCTTTCCATACGACAAATTTCTTTTTAGGATCAAGTACTTGTAGGATTGGAGTGGTGGTGAGAGATTCCTTCAACTATTGGAAGGCATTTTCACACTTTTCAGTCCACTCAAACCTTTTTTGTTTTAACTAAAAAGATGTTATGGGGCTAGCTATTTTAGAAAAGTTCTCCACAAATGTTCTATAGTATCCAACCAATCCCATAAAGCTCCTTACTTCTGATACATTCTTAGGGGTAGGTCAATCTACAATTACCTATATTTTAGTTGGATCCACTAAAATTCCTCCAACTAAGATGGTGTGGCCAAGGTAGTGTATCTTAGGCTGGAAGAAGGAACACTTGGACAATTTCTCATAAAATTTATGCTCTCTCAACCTCTGTAGTACTATTCCTAGATGCTCCTCATGCTCCTGCAGATTCTTGGAGTAGATGAGAATATCATCTAAAAATACCATCACAAATTTTTCTAGGTAGTCATAAAATACATGGTCCATGAGGCTCACAAAGATAGATGGAGCATTTTTTAAGCCAAAAGGTACAACTAAAAACTCATAGTGGTCATATCTAGTTCAAAAAGATATCTTCAGAATATCTTCTTCCTTGATCCAGAGTTGATAGTATCTAGACCTTAGGTCTATTTTTGAAAAGGTTGTGGCTCCCTCCATTTGATCAAATAAATCATCAATTTGAGGAAGGGGATATCTATTTTTTATGGTCACCTTGTTTAACATACAATAATCAATGCACAATATTAGAATCCCATCTTTCTTCTTGATGAACAATATTGGGGCTCCCCAAGGTGACACACTAGGTCATATTAGCCCTTTTTCCATTAGGTCTTGTAGTTGCATTTTTAGCTCATGTAATTCAACAGTTTTTATTCTATAAGCAGTCCTTGATCAGGGCTCTGCCCTTGGAACTAGATTGATTAAAAATTCAAATAATTTCTTAGGAGGTAAGCCTGACAATTCTTCAAGAAATACATCATGAAATTCTTGAAGAATAGGATGATCCTCAATATTAGGAATTGGGTCTTCACTACCTTCTTCAATCTTTACTATATATATATTTCTTCCTTTCCTTAAATCTCTCTTGACTTGCATGTCTAAAACCATTCTCGCAACTAATGGCCTTTGAATTCCTTAGAGTACTATCAGTCTTCCTGGGTCATCTAAGCATTCAATTGTTTTTTTATAACAGTCTAGTTTAACTTGGTGTGTCTTGAACCAATCCATGCCTAGGATCAATTCATAAGATCCTAACATTGTGACCAATAGATTAACCTTGGTTTTTGTGATACCTACATCAAGTTTTTCTCCTCTCAAGCTGAAATTTACTTGTTGAGTCTTATCAAACCCAAACTCTACCTCCATCTCCTCTTGACTAAGATTTTTAAATCAAATATTACATTTTTAAAATACCTTAGGTGAAATAAAGCTATCTATTGCCCCTAAATCTACTAGAATAGAGATGGATTGTCCATGAAATGTACCTTGCAACTCTATGAGTGAAGCTTGGTTGTCAACTTAGTGGCTCTCCATGGATGCATAAATTTTGGTTGGATGCTTGGTGGATTTATCCTATTTCCTTGGACACTCATTTTTGTAGTGGTCACCCCCACAAGTCCATCATCCTCCAACTAGGCCAATTTTCTTTACTTCCCTATCCTTAGAAAAGCTAGTTTGTGCTACCTACTTAGATGGTCTCTATCATTTTCCTTCACCACCCTTGGTTTATGTTGATTCATAACTTTTGTTGAAGCCCTGGTCCCTTTTAACCTTATCCCCTATCTTCTTTTCTGGTGTAGTTTTCTTGAAATCCTTTATTTTATTGTAAGAGTGGTAAAAGGAATAAGACTTTTGTTTCCACTCTTGATTTATCTTTTGCTTCTCTTCAACAATTAGGGCTACCCCCACTGCTTGATTTAGGCTCTTAGGTAGTGATAACTTAGTCACATACATGAGGTTCTTATTCAAGCCCAAGATAAATGTGTTTATGTATTCCTCCTCTTCCTTCATGTAATGAACATGACAGAGTATTTACCCATGAACTTAGCTTTATACTCAAAATTTTTCATCCCTCCTTGGTGCAGTGAATAGAATTTGGTCAATTTTCTATCCTAATGGTGAGTTGAAAGGTATTCCTTGTGGAATCTCTTTACAAAATTGTCCCAAGTTAGCTAATGTGATTCATATTTTTTAATTTCTAGTAGATTTGTCCCACCATAGAGATGCTTCTCCTTCTAGCTAATGGCTAGTAATTCGGGCCTTAGTGTTGGAATTCAAGTCTAATATCCCAAAATACTTGTTCATTCCACTTAACCAAGCTTCTACAACACCTCCTCCACCTATTTCATCAAAATTGGGCGCTTTCATTTTCTTAAGCTCCCTAAAAAAAAGGGTTCTTTCCCACCCTTTGTTGTGGGTCTCCCAATGAGAAGCTGTGGGTAGTAGCCTTGGAACTATGTTTGTGATCTTGGTCCTCATGGGTTCCTAGGCCATTGTTATGATTTGTTTCTCTCTCCTTCTATCCCATTATTTCTTCAATTTTTTGCTCTTGCGAAGCTATTTTTTCTCAAAGGGAATTCAACTCAGCCTACAATACCTTAGGCACCATGGGTTGTGAGGAGGTTTCACCTCTGTTGGCTCTAAGTATTTCAAATAAATTGGAACTAGTTCTTCTCCTTGTTGTCCTATTCATTTTGGTAATTTTTTATCTCCAAGTGTGAGAAAAATTATAACAAATTCAATGTTCATTTACAACCTTCATCAACTATTTTAAACTCACATACTACAAAAATTAGAATTACTCACCATTCTTTATATTTCAAGCATCCAAGAGTCAACTAAAATCCCCATTTTAACAATGTTAAGGTGTAATTACTTTGGTAGTTCTTCACTAATAGAGATTAGTTACATAGATGCTATTTCATGGAGGTGATTATAGGTGCCATTACATAGATAGGATTATAGATGGCATTACATAGATAAGATTATAGATGCCATTACATAGAGGTGATGATAGTTAATTGATACTATATCATCACAACATATATTTTTTTGAAAAGGAAAAAATAGGTTTTATAGGGACCTGAAACCACAGAGTTTAAACATCAAAAGATAAACAAAAAAATTTCAAACAACCAGATAGCTGACCCAAAAAGGAAACGACAGCACCAAGAGACAACAGGGCCCAAAAAAAGGACCACCCCAAAAAAAAAAACCAGCAACCAAAAACACCAAGTTACTCCAAGGTGTTCAGTAACTCCTCAGCTTCCTTTTCAACATCCTTCATGTCCTATAACCCCTGCTTGAGAATTTGAGTGGTATGTGATAAAGTCAGAGTCTTCCTCTTAATGTTAGCCCTGGTATGAGTTGAAATCCCTTCACCAACCGAGCTGCTGCCTCCCCTGTCCGCATCCAAATCCACGACCAGTGAACCCTTTTGGTTTTTTTCAAACTTTTCCACCATCGCATTAATGATGATGGTGTTATGCCTAGAAATTTTGTGATTGTTTGCAACAGTGGCCCTAATGTTTTGTCCAATCTTGGACATGCTGCACTCGATACTAGCCAATCTATCCTCCTTTAATTGTTGTCTTTTCCTTGGTAATGGAGTTTCATGTTCATCATTATCTCTACAATTCCAACTGATCTTCTGTTCCAGATCTGTGACCTTGTTGCTGAGATCAGTAACACAACCTTTCAAATCACAACATATATGTTTCTTATACAACAAGAAGTTATTTTCCTCAGGCTCTTCCTCCTCAAAATTTTCCATGTAGTAGATGGTTTGGGGTGCACATGCTCGAATTCAACAATCACTTCTTTTGATATAGTTCGTGCATTGCATCTGTAGCTGAAAGGAAAATCTCTTTTAGCTAATAGCTTTGGCTTGGTTACTGATGGTGGGCTCAACTTTAGTGATTTCACAATCTCAAAAGGTCCAACAACTTTCTTTCCTTTTAGTCATTTTAAATGCTTAATGGTCATTTCCAATGTTTGAAAATTAGATATCATTTTGGGTTTTACCTTAGGTAGTGTCATAGCAAGTTTTATAGAACCTGTTGGGGTCTTGGGTTGGGGGTGTCATTTTCTAGAGGCTCCCTTCTTTCCTTTCTTCTTGTGACCCATGGCTGCATAATCAAAAGTACCAATTCAACACATGCAGAAAAAGTGAGCTCCATGGTCCTAAAGTTGGAAACTTGGCACTCTGATAGTAATGTAATGGGTCATTAATATGAAACCAATTTTTTTAAAATTAGATAATAATACATTCACATACTATTTTCATGACTGCACTGGCATAGAGATGATTGGAATACATTTGTAGTCTATAGGTCTACACGAGGAGTTTTAAGTTAAGCATTTACAACCTAGTTGAGATTTTGCAACATTAATACATTATATGAATATGTATGTTCAACAATAAGAAAACATGCAAAAATTCAAAAAAGCAGTTGGACAAATTCGATTAATTTTTTCATGTTTGACATCATACAACCAACCAAAGGAGGTCATACTAGTCCACTTATCCACCTATTGCATCTTGTAATCCCTTTTACATTCTTGCACCTTGGAATCCAAGTATACATGTTAAAGCATTAGCCAAAGTACTCTCTTCCTATCTATTGTAGAAATCATAATCTAAATTTGCAATGATTACCCATCGATTTTGCAACATTATTAAGGAGATGTGAATAATGAAATGACATAATGAATAATACTCACCTGGGTACTACCTTAAGTAAGATAGTGTAGGAAGAAGGTGGTTGTTCATATTAGAGATCCAATCACCCTCCAACCTCTAGAGTGCATGGTGTATCCCACCATAAGGATAAGAATTCACTATCCCAACCCACCAATGGATTCCAAGATCCACAAGATAGACATGATTGTTCATGCCAAAGCTTTTAGAATCGGGTAACTATTGACCCATGATATTTAGGTTGTCAAAGGTATTCTATTACTATATTGGCACAAATAGATTAGCAACCTTGAGAGTAAGAAAGAACTAGAATTATCACCTAAAACAACCTGGTCTTTTTCTTAAACTTCAAACTGTGTTAGTATGACTTTCCACTAATCTCAAAAGCTGCAAAATAGCAATTAATGGCACCCTTTACTCATATGCCACTATCTCTAGAACTTGCATGTTTATGGTGATAGCCATTCAAGCTTGAGAATCCCCTGGCATTCTTCTTTGGTATACCTGGGTGATAGCCTACTATCTCTAGATGTCATCGTACCACTCTATGTTTTAGAGCATGCTCCCTTACTACTGTCAAGTTGGAGGATCAATAAGCTTATCTTAAAGTGGTTCATAGGATTTACAAGTTGGTGATCACCACAGAAGGAGTGGAAATACTACGTTATAGGAGTAATGCATTCCTCCTACCTATGCCCTCATAGAGCCCATGCTCCAACCATCATGTGTTTCCATAGAGGTCGATAGTTGTATCTAGCTTCTTTTGTAATTTGACTAAGCCATCCTAGAGCTAGATAAATAAGACCATCCCTACAGTCCACTTGACTATGGTCTTTTCCTAGGACTTATGAAGTCTAGCTAATATTAAGGGTGATTAAACAATTTCTCTAGCATAGAGAGACAATTTTTGTAGTCACCTAATCTCAGGAAGAAATTCATTCATAGATTTGTATATGTATTCCAACCAACCATTATATATGCCAATAGCTAGTTGAAATCTCTTGTCATCACAAAGGCCTATTAGGTTCCTCTTCCCACAAATATTCATAGTGATATTTGACATTAATTCTATCTTGGCTCTCCCAGTTTTAGCCAACACCCTTACACAAAAATAGAAAAAATAGGAAGCTATGACTAGTATATTTGTCCTTCCAACATTAACTTGAGAGGTCAACTCGATTAAGTGAAGAATCACAAAAAGGTGAAATGCAATTCTAAACCCCATTTCACAGCCTATTGACCTTCATATTAGTTGTTTGCAGCTCTAACCTTTTCACAATGAAATTGAGAGCTAACACTTATTTAAGATATATGAAGCAACTTGACAACAACAAAGTTATATTTCCCTAATATGTTTAACAATTAGTATATTTAGAACCTGAGATCATCCTAGATTGAGTTAAGCAGATTTCCATATCTAATGACTATACAGGTAAGCCAAAGAAGGCTATGGTGGTAGAAAACAATGTTTTTCACCATCATAATAACAAAAATTACCTTGGGTTGATTTGCAAAGTGTCAAAATATCTTCTACAACCCCAAGTCATATCTAGGCTAGTAAGAACAAATTTACCCACATATGAAAGTTCTAATGACATCATAAAAATACAATGACTACAACATGTAAAGGGAGATGCAATAGTATAAAAAGGGATACCCCCACTAAAAGTGAGCATTTTGAAGTATCCCAGGCATCTCAAATTGTTGTAGCAGTTTACTAAGGTCTGAGATTAATTACCCTACACTTTTTTGCTTCTTATTGAACTCATTTTTGGTAGAGACTAATATTTTGGTTGGGTTTTTTAAAGAGTGTCATACACCACTATGATTGAATGCACTACTTAAATTTTATTCAATCAAGAAAGTTGAAACCTATGAGGAACAACAATATAAAACTATATTTAAACATCTATTCCAAAATATAGTTGAAACTTATGATTTTATAAAAGGGGACAAGAATGAAATACTATGTTAAGCTACTGCCCCAACCATACCACCTGAATCATATGAGTTTATAAAAAGAACAAAAAAATATCAAGTTTATGATTCTTCTCCCACCAGAAAAGTTGAATATTATAAGTTTTAGAAAGAAAAACAATAAAACATATCCTCATGCATGAGTATCCACTCCCAGCAGCTAGAAAATGGTGCCAAAATATCCAAACTCAGTCCAGATGCCTCCCAAACTAGGGTTTCTCTTGCTCATGCCTCCCTCCTTCCAAATGATGAAAATAATTGCTCCAAAACATCCAACAACTCAATCTTTATCTTCCATACATCGTCCTTCCTTCATGTCTCTTCCATTTACTAATTTTCCTATTTGCAGAGAACTGAGGGGACAAGATTTATTATAGTCGAATTCGCATTCAAGAGGTCTAGCCAACAATTGAAGATTTTTTCCCTCCATTCTTGGTCGTATCATTTTCTTGATAAAACCCTATGCCCCTTTTCACATTTTCTTCCTCTTATTATTTTGTTTACACTTTATGCAACCCTTTTCCTATCTCATTGGTTTTCTTTTCCTTCTTATTTTCTATTCCTTGGTTTTTCTATGTGTTCAATTTATTTATTAAAATCTACCACATTTGATTTTTACTTATTTTAAAATGTATTCTACCATTTGTTTTTCTCTTTTTTTTTATAAATTACTTTGATAGCTCATAATAATTTAAATCAACACTATAGCTTATAATAATAATTATAATAAATTATTTATTTATTTAATAATTTAATACTCAATATAATAAGAATGGGCAACTAATATTTATAATTGATTTCCTAGATACATATTTAAATTCATAATGGCATTCAAAGGACTAGCAAGGGACATCAACAATATGTATGGGCTTGTAAATCTACAAATGAGACTAACTAGGTGTTGGATAAACATACCCATTACTACTTTGGACAAATATATCTATATAGAAATTAAATTAAAAACACAACTAGATTTCATATGCATACATCACTAGTAACCATTACAAGTTCATTCACTTAAGAATGCACACACACATACACAGAGTTAATATTATATTTCAAGTCCCCACCCCTAGTCCAAATTACATCGAGGCTACAGGGCCTTAGGATGGGTCCATATGAGGATGTGACACTATCATCTTCATGGACCCTAAAATGCTATGCATTTAGCATTCAATATTGGCAGTATGAAAATAAAACCCAACAAAACAGTGAATGAATTTGCACACTTGACAATATTAAAACATTGATGGGAGTTTTGACAAGTTTCAACGTTGACAACATCTCTTTGATAGTGGTATTGACACCAAGGGTTTTTACATTAAACTAAATATGGTTTCCAACATTGATAATGATAAGATCTTTTTCAATGATTTTGACAAGGGATTTTGAAATTTCGCAGGTATATATTCATCACTTCTTGTACAAAATTAAACAATAAAAACAATCCATACATAACTTGCAGGGAGTTTATCATTTTGACAGCAACAATAGTCACTTGAAAAGTTTTGACTAGGGTTTATAGTAATACAACAAACAAATAGTATCATGGATTTCAATAACAATACAATTCTTTTTAAAATATTTAAGAAAAATTTCCCAAGGCTACCTATCTCATGTGGCTCACAAGTTATTGCCTCCTAAACCCTTGCCTCATCATGTATTGTCCCTTTACCTTTCTAACTATTCTACCCCTATCTAAATATCATTTTCTTCCTTGTGAAGTTATGACATCCCTTAATATTTATGGATTAGGATTTTCTTATTTTTCATAATGACTATCATTATCTTATTGTTTGGCAGTCATTTATTGATAGTGATTATGTCCTATGGAAACTATGGAAATGTATAGTTTATGAAAGTCTTGTTTTATATTGAAGTATAGTTGGGATCATTCCTTTTCAGAATATCAATAGTTATGACTGTCACAACCACCACAAAATGACTTCGTTTAGAATGGAGATAACCTATCATCCAATATTTCAAACAAATCTAACCATTCCTCATTATGACATCTTTACTAAATTTATGTTTTACTCAAAATCATAGGGTATAGATCTTATTACTAAATATAACCTTAAGGATTGAGAAGTCATCTTAGATGATACTTTAAAATCAGGGTGTCTAATTGTCCACCTAATGACAATTCTAAGGAACCATGTAATAAACCCTTTGTGGATTGATGAGTGACCATCGGCCATCAAATCCAATAAACCATTATTGATATGGATTCCAAAAGCTGACCATTTGTAAAACACTCATGAATACTTCATTAATCTTTGCATCTTCTATTAACTATTGTCTTTTATCTATCGTTGACTGTGAAAGATTCAAAATCTATAACAATTCTTATACTCAATTATGAAAAAACTTAATATCTTCTACTCAAAAAATTAAAAAATAAGAAATAATATATCTACTCATAGATTGAGTGAACAACAGAGCAAAGAAATAATCATTATGTATTATTCAACTATGTAAAAGTTATTACAAGATGACTCTATATAGAGAGTTAAAGAAAGAACACATAGATTAAAGAAAGAATAAAGCAAAAGAAAGCTTAAAAAAAAGATTGAAACAAAACCTACACCGAACAACTTTAAAGCTAGAAAAGCTAAAAACTAAAACAATGAAGAAATACGCAGTATGAACTACTTTTAAACGATGCTTTAATAATTGTTTTAAAACTAAAAACTAATAAAAAAACTATTGAATTATCCATATCTTCAATATCCCCCTGAATGATCAATAGGCATGAGTCCCAATTGATTTCTCAAGGCCACAAAAGTTGTTGTAGAAAGATCCTTGGTAAAGATATCAACAACTTGCTCAGTTGAAGGACAAAATTGCAACTCCACTTGTCCATCTTGAACCAAGTCATGGATGTAATAATGTTAGATCTCTATTTGTTTCATTCTAGAATGAAACATAGGATTCTTTGTCATGGAAATAGTGCTATTATTATCACAATAAATGGTGGTTGGATGCTCAGGAGCCAAATGTAGATCTTCCAATATCCTTCTTATCCATACCACTTGAGAACTTGCTGATGATGCTACCATGTATTTTTCTTCAGCTGAGGAAAGAGCCATTTTTGCCTATTTTTTACTACTCCAAGAAACAACTCCAGAACCAAGTGAAAATGCTAATGAATTCAAAAAATTTGTGTACCACTCACATACCTCAAAATTATTTTAGCAACTCACCAATGAGACTCATGTAGAACCTACATGAATTGAGAGGTGAGGCTCACAACATACATAATATTAGGTCTAGTGGTTGTGAGGTACATGAGACTACCAACCAAACTTCCATATAAAGTACCATCAACCTTAGGACTAATATCCTCCTTAGCTAATTTCTTAGTAATTGTTATGGGAGTTACAAATGCTTTGCATGCCACCATTCTAAACTTCTTCAATAAATCAACAAAATACTTGGTTTGAGAAATATATATACCTTTTGATGTTTGTGGTACCTCCACACCAAGAAAATAGTGCATGAGTCCCAGATCTGAAATTTCAAATTCTTGTTTCATTTTTCCTTGAAACTTCTCTATGAGAGATTTGTTGATACCTGTATAAATAAGATCATGAACATAAAGGAAAACTAAGAGAATATCATTACCAATACATTGGACATACAAGGTTCACTCTAAGTGGCTTCTGTTGAATCCCTTCTTCATGAAATAACTGTCAATTCTAGCATACCAGGCACGAGAAGCTTGCTTCAACCCATAAAGAGATTTCTTCAAATTGTAGACTAAGTGTTCTTTTCCTTGAACTTCATAACCCATAGGTTGTTCCACATAAACTTCCTCATCTATATAACCATTAAGGAATGTTGATTTCACATCCATTTGAAATATTGGCCACTTGTATATAATATTTACTATATCAAGTCTAGCCATAGGAGAAAAAGTTTCTGCATAATCCACTCCAATATTTTGTGCTAATCCTTTGGCAACTAATCTTTCCTTATGTCATTCCACTAAACCATCCGCATGATATTTGACTTTGTAGATCCACTTCATGCCAATCACCTATTTATCTTTGGGAAGTTGCACTAATTCCCAAGTATTATTCTTATGAATGGAATTCATCTCATCATTCATAGCATTAACCCATACTAGTTCTTTCATTGCTTCTTCATACATAGAAGGTTCAACTTGAATTGTACTAAATAAAACAAAATTAACAACTGGAACTATATTTGTACTCCTCTGATAAATATCAACCAAACTTCATACCTTTCTTGGAACTAATGGTGGAGGTGAATCACTATATGAATTCGTGCTGCTAGAAGAACTGGGTGAACTTGGAGGACTAGAAATTGAGCTTGTACTTCCACTTGAGCTTGTGGGGAGAGCAGGAACAATATTATCTTCCATTTTTATGATTATTGATGGATTTTTCTGCACATCTTTCTACTACCATAATCCCCCTTCATCAAAAATCACATCCCGACTAACAATACATTGCTTTGTGTTAGGATTATAGAATCTATATCCCTTAGTTGCAGTAGAATATCCCACAAAGATACAAAGTTGGGATTTGGAATCCAACTTCTTCTACTTTTGAACTGGAACATACACATATTCCAAACATCCAAAGACTCGAAGATGAACCACTGAATGCTTGTGATCACTCCAGGCTTCCTTTGGAGTGATGTTTTGAACAACTTTCATGGGACTTCTATTCAAAATATATACTGCAGTGGCAACTGCTTCTCCCCAAAAAATATTTGGAAGATTTTTTGTCGACAACATGCTTCATGCCATTTCCATGATGGTACAGTTCTTTCTTTCAGCAATACCATTTTGTTGAGGTGCATATGTAGTAGTAAGTTGTCTTTGTATTCCATTCTTGATACAAAAATCAGAAAACTCATTAGAGGTAAACTCTCTGGTCCTCTATCTGTTTTGAGTATCTTGACATGATACCCACTCTATCTTTCAGCCATACCTTTAAAATTCTTGAAGCATGTAAAGGCTTCATATTTCTACTTAAGAAAATAAACCCAAGTGTGGCATGAGTAATCATCAATGAAAGTAAAAAAAATAAAGGTTCTTACCCAATGATTCCTCTTGCATGTCCCCACAAATGTCAGCATGCACAAGCTCTAGAGGAGATTTTTCTCTCCAAGATTTATTCAACGGAAAACTATCTCGATGATGCTTTCCAAATGCACACCCTGAACAAACTTCTTCTTGTGCCTTGATTGGAGGAAGCTCTCCTACCATATTCTTTTTATTGAGAAAATATAACCCTTGAAAATTCAGATGACCATATTGTTGATTCCATAACCATGAATCATCTATAGTTGATTTGAGTGCATGCAACTGACTAGAAACCAATGTGAGAGGAAACAATTTATTCTCTATCATACAAGTCTTTGCTACAAGATGATGATTATTAGATTTATCAAATATCTTGCAACAATTATCTTCAAACACTACTTTATATTTTTTGCCTACAAGCTACCCAATACTCAGAAGATTATGTTGTAATCATGGCACAAACAAAGTATCATGAATATGAGAAGTTTCTCCTTGCTTAGTCTTGAATGCAAGGGTACCTTTTCCCACTACATCAACCTCCTTATCATCTCCAAATTTAACTTGACTTTGTACTGAATCATCTAACTTGACAAAGAGATTAGATTTACCTATCATGCGATTGGAGTAGCCACTATCCAAGAACCAAACATCCTCTTGGTGTTCTTTTTCCAAATTTCACGTGAAGGATGTGGAATATTTTGTATCTACAGAAGACTCTTCTGTGTAATTGTCTCTTGACTTATTCAAGTTAGATTTCTTCTTTCTGCACTTAGATTCATAATGACCATACCCTTCACAATATTGACACTTCATACTCCTCCGATCTACAGAACTTTGTCCTCATCCTCTATTATTAGAAGAAGATTCACCTTGATATTTAGTGGTGTGAGAGGATGGAGACTTTTCTTCAAGTTTTATAGAAAATTGGAAAGCTTGCACCAAACGTTCTATAGAATGTTGCATATGCTCTCCATGAGATTGCAAAGAACCTATCAACTCTGCAACTTTGAAAGTAGTTAAATCTTTTCTTTCTTCAATGGCTATCACCACTGGATCAAATTTAGGAGGAAGGGATATTAGAATTTTTTCTATAATTGTTTGTTTAGTTATTGTTTCCCCTTGAATCCTAAGTTGATTCACAACACCTTGAGCTCTAGTAATAAATTCATGAATAGACTTAGTTTCCTTCATCATTAAATTTCCAAATTCTCTTCAAAAAGTTTGAAGTCTTACCAATCTGATTTTATTTGTACCTTGATATGCAATTTGTAAAGCCTCCCATGCATCCTTTAATTTTCTCATACTAGGAATTCAGGGGAAAATTGAAACATCCTATGCGGATTGAATGGTAAAAAGAGCTTTGTTATCCTTATTTTTGTCTTCTTTCAGCTGATTTTGTTGTTGTTGTTGTGTTAAGGCATTTAATGCAATCTGATCAATAGGTTTTGGGTATGCTACTTCCACTAATTCCCATAGTTCTTTGGATAATAGTAGGTTCTTCATTTGTATACTCCAATAATCATAATTATCTCCAGAAAACAATTGAAGTTGAAATGGTAAATTGTTGCTATTGGCCATTTGGAGATAACTGCTTCTCTAGCCTTACTACCTTCACAATCAAAAAATTCTGCAACCTACTCTAATACCAAATGAAAGATTAAAAATCTATAATATTTCTTATACTCAATTATAAAAAAACTTAATATCTTCTACTCAAAAAATAAAAAAACAAGAAACAATATATCTGCTCATAGATTGAGTGAACAACAGAGCAAAGAAATAATAATTATGTATTATTCAACTATGTAAAAGTTATTACAAGATGACTATATATAGAGAGTTGGAGAAACAACACCTAGAATAAAGAAAGAATAAAGCAAAAAAAAATATTAAAACAAAACCTACACCAAACAACTTTAAATCTAGAAAAGCTAAAATCTAAGTCAATGAATAAATATGCAGCATGAACTACTTTTAAAAGTTGCTTTAAAAGTTGTTTTAAAACTAAAAACTACTAAAAAAACTATTAACTTATTCATATCTTCAGACTATCTCCTACATTGTGCTATGCCTTATCTCTATGAAGCAAGCACCCCTCATAGTTTTATTGATGGTAGGAGATCACCATATCATCTCTTGTAGGTTGACATTTTTGGACTCTTCATTACCTTCTCTTTGCAAACCTCCTATTCAAAACCTTTCTCTACCTATTCTTTCATGATCTCAATCTTCTCTCTGCATGTCTGACACTATCATGTTCTTCAGCTCAATAGGCCTCAACTTGATGTTTTTTATTTATTCTCAATGGAAATATCTTCAATAAATTGTCATATGCATTTAACACCCCTTTATCTTTTGATGGAAACCTTTTTCTAATGATTGGACCATAGAGTGATGAATAGAAATAAAACCTTTATCTTCCTCTCAAAATATTTACAACTAATGCTAACTGCCCTATCCTCCTTGCTCTTTGTGCCTAGGTCTCTTTTGCAGGTCTCTTGTCACTATCACCTCATGGAGGAGTATATAATTTGTTAACAACCTTCTTGAGGATTTCCAAAGCTTAAAAACATGATGGAAGAACTCATTTACCTCAAGGGATTAAATTTCAAGACATAGACCTTGACAAGTCCTGACAATGTTTTTTAGAAAACCTTTGGAAAACTTTTTGACCAAAACAATGAACATCCTACTAGTATATTGTGCTTCTAAGAACAATCTTCATGGTATTGTTCTAATGATGATTATATTAAAGAGGGTTTTGGAAATTTTATAGTACTTATCAAGAGATTCCTTCACCCTTGACATTGATGATGAATAATGAGACAAAACAAAATAAATGATAGTAATGCACTTAATTTTATTGGACCTTAGTAACATTAGGTGATTGAAACAAAACCTTGTAGAGCTTAGTACAGTAACTACAACTTTATATAACATGTAACTATTTTACCAAGGGCTAGGCTGGAGAGCAATATGTCCAAGATTGGCCAAAATATTAGGGCCACTATGGTGCATAATCATAAAATTGCTAGCCACAACACCATCATCATTAACGCTATGGTGGAAAAGTTGAAAAAAAATCAAAAGGGCTCACTGATCGTGGACTTAGATGCAGATAGAGGTTGTAGCAGAGCTGTTGTTGAAGGGATTTCGACTCGCACCCGGGCTAACACGAAGAGGAAGGCCCCTGCTTCTCCACATATGGTTCAAATCCTCAAGCATGGATTATAGGATATGAGTGAAGTTGAAAAGGAAGCCGAGGAGCTGATGAACATCTTGGAGTAGTGCTATTGTGGTCATCTCTGGCTTTTTGGTGATCCTTTTTTGGACCCTGTTGTCTCTTTTTTGCTGTCGTTTCCTTTTTGGGACAGCTATCTATTTGTTTGAACTTTTTTTGCTCTATCTTTGTATGTTTAAACTTTGTTGTTTTAGGTCCCTGTAAAACCTATTTTTTCCTTTTCAAAAACTATTTTACCAAGGGCTCCATGAACTTGTAGGTGGTTGAATAATATATTGAGAGGAAGCTCTTCACATCAAAATACTCTTAACATTATTGGTTATGAATGATTCTCTATGACAATGAAAGAAACTAAAAGAAAACATACTTGCCCATTGTTCTTGATCTCCACATGGCTTTTCATTCCATTAGACTTTTTCAACGTTCCATCTCCACACTTTGGTCTTGCAATGTGCTCATTCTTCTTTTAAAACTCTATGACATTCCATGATAGGGTGGAAAATGTTGTTCCAATGCCACAAAACTAAACCCTAATGCTTTCATGCAACATGGATCCATCCTTAATCTTTCAAGAGGAGAAAATATTCATTTTTTTCTTTTCTTGGCATTTTATTTTCTCTTTTGGTACCTAAGACTCATCTTTCTTTTTTCTAAAATTTTTAGAACACTTAAATAAAGGGTATGTGCAGGATCATCATGGAAAAATAGGCCCTTAAGTGCCAAAAAATTCAGAAAAATCAAAGTTAGGAAACTTGACATAAAAATTTGAATAAATGATCTATATTATTTCAATAATATGTAAGAATAGAATCTATAGAAAATTGAATGCAGTTTCTAAACTACTAGGTTTGTTTAAAATAAATAAAAATCTATTTAGTGAAAATCTAAAATTTCAACGCAGTGGTACTTAAATTTTAGGGAAAAAATAAGAAGTGGGTGTTTTTCTGACCACCCTAACCACAATAAAATGATAATATTTTTTTATAATATTTTAGATATAAGTAGAGGACTCATGCCCCAATGTGATGCATATTTTTTAATTTTTTTTCCAAGTAAATAATTAATTATTAATTTTTTATTACAAATTTTTTAAAAATATAAAAACTCATATGTCTGGCCACCTTAACTTGGTCAAAACTTCATGAAATTCAATTTTTTAATTTTTTAATCCTATAGTATGTGAAGCATAGAATGTGATGCATATTTTGGATTCAAAAAATGTGATACTATTTGAAAACTATAGTTGTTTTTCAATCAACCTATCAATTAGGACTTTAGTCATAATTTGAATAGAAAATGAATAATAATTACTTATTAAATTCAAAGTAAAGCATAATTTATATTGGTGGAAAGCTGAAAATCTCCTTTAAAAACCCTTTCTGTTTCATCAATTTTGGGTAAAAAAATAGTCATCAGTCACATATCCATCATAGTGCCACTTTTTGGCCCATCATGATCCTATACATACCCTAAAATAGTTATCATCAAAAGTTTTTTAAGGATTTAACTATGAACCAAGGGGAACAAAAATATCAACAATGCCAAACATTAGTTTACATAATTATAAACTATGACAAAGATATCTATGGCTCTCTCCCCACTTTCCTATGGTTCCCACATTGAATCAATGGTGGCATTTGCAATCACTATTTTATGTTTAACAATGTAAATTTCACACCATTTTCTCAATTATATTGGATCTCAAATAATTCACTTTTACTATTGAGGGTGGCTAGAATTTCTCTAGGAGTTTCTTACATTCTCATGAGCACTATCATGGGAGGAGTCTTTCTACTCAAGGCATCAGTAGACTCATTCATGAATTCTCCCTTGATTGCAAGAAGGGCCATGGATAGAAAGGTTGGTTTGTAGGTTGCTCTTCAATGCTCTATCTGCCCCCACCCATGGGGAAAATCTCTAGGTGGCCTACTAGTGGTGCATCGAACTGGTTGGATTCTAGAAGAAGAAGAAAAAGAAAAAGAAAAGGATGACTATGGGTGGGAGGTCCTCCCATGGACACCCTAGACCTCCTTGATGTATGGGGAAATCCAAAAGATTAAGCCCTCTTCTTTCCCTCTCTCTATTACTTTAGCCACCTAATGACATTATGTTTGTTTCTATGTTTATATGCTCTAGGATGTAGCCCTATGTGGACTTCAAAAGCATGATTTTTTTTCACCAACTTTTTTTGTGAATACGTATAATATTATTTTATAAATGATAATTTAGAGACTTGTTCATAAGAAAATAAAAATACATATTAAATAAACTAGCAAATAAAAATTGATATTAAACTAAAAATTAAATAGAATAAGAAATATTTGAACATATTTTAATACATAGTATACATAGATTTTATATATTTAATAATTAAATAAATAAGTCACATATAAATATATAAAACAATAAAAATAGTAATTAAAGAAATTGTTAAAATTATTTTGTAATTTCAAGTGCTTTTAATAAAATAATCTTAATTTTCTAAAGTAAAACATTAATGAAGTGATTAACAATAATGAAGTGATTTTTAAGTATTTGGGAGTAGTCTATAGTTTGATTTATGACTAATACTTTAAAAAGCTAAAAGCTCTTGAACATTGGCTTACTCTTGTAATTTTTCTCAATAAAATAGACTATATTATTTGACGAGTCCTCATTAATGATAAATTATTACTAAAATAATAAAAATGTGATTAAATAATTTTAATTAAACTAGCAAGTTTGTCTTTAAAATAATATATGTAAAAGATGTAAAGAGATATTATTCTCAGGGCGCCTATTTCTAACTAGATTTATTATTTAAAAGAAGCAAGCACCCCAAGATGATATCTCTTGATATCTTTTACATAAATTTTCTAAAGAGAGGTATGTTGGTAAATATTTAACAATAAATATAAAATTCCATTGTTTTCAAAATTCATCCCATTCTCTTCATGGAGATGTAATCCCAATAAGTTGTAGACACATACCACCACTAGGTCCTCATACATCTCCCTATCCATGAAGAACCCTCGTATTGAAGTAAATTTGGTAATGCTAGAAATCCATCTAAATTCAGAGCCTTGTTAGGTGCCAGCTAAAAAGTGGTAGTTATTATCTCTTCTCAATAGAAGGACCTCATGATGGCCTTGTTTTGTTCTTGTGAGACCACATTTAGAATGTTATCTAAAAATCTTGAAATTATAGCTTCATTGTTATTGTCAATATTTAATAATATAGTTATTTTAAAAGTATTAATTTTCTATTTATCTACTTTTTTTATTTATAAAAGTACATAGTTATTTATTAACATTCTTTGTTAACATACTCACATCATCACTCTACCCTTTGTTATTTATAGTTGCACCTTTCAACACAATTAATAAATTGTGAAAGATAAAAATAAAAATCAAACAATCAAACTAATATTTAAAAAATAGACTTAAATCTTATTAATTTTTTTTTCCATCTCTAAATATGTCATAAATTTGTTTTATGAATTGTGACAGTGGACATTAAAATGAGAATTTGTATTCCATATGTACTCATAAAGTGCATGAAATCACTCGACGAACATGAAAAGTTAATGACATTTGTGTACGAGAAGAGAACATAGACAATACGTGAAAAACAGAAAGAAACCATGGAAAAGGCGTGAAGAGAGTTGAAATAACTGTATTCATGCCTTTGATCTATTTTCGCCTCTTCGTAGAAATGAATTATAAATAGTAGATTGAAATATATGGTAGTGCATAAGATCCTCTCTCCCCCAAATATACAACCATACAGCAATGAAGAGATTCTCCACACTATCTTCTCAAAGTGAATTTCTCGTTAGCATTAATGTTTTATGTGAATTTTAATTTTAACGTACCGTTTGATTAAATTAGGATTGATTAAATTAGGATGGACGGAATTGGAAAGAAAAATGTTTTGTATTTGGTCAGGATATGAGCTGGAAAAAAGAAAACAGGACTTTTACCTTCCACTGCAGGGTTTATGCTGATGTTCTTTTGAGTAGGTTAACTACATCAGAAGAATAATGAAAGGAAAATCAGAACGCGCCTTTCCGGATTAGACAAAGAAAAAAGAAATGCTCGTTTGTTGGTTTGCAGCAAAATAATGCATCCACTATTGGGGACAAGGGCATTGTGATCCAGTTAATGCAGTTAATGTAATAATAATTTTGATGAATGCTGAATGCCAACTAAAGCTACTATGGTAGTAATATGTGTATGGAAATTTCATATTTTTCTTCCGTATTGAGAATAACTTTACATATTGTTGAAGAACCGCTCAAGAGACTCAAGAGATTTAACAGAATATATCGTTATGTATTTAAGTATGGGAGTTTATCTCAATGTAATAAGATTTAAATAGATATCCCAGCTTTGTCTGTATCCAAGATTCAAATGTCTTATGATTCTGATCCATAAACCTTTTGAATGGTAAAATTTGTTTTTCCTTCTCATAGGAGATAAAAACTTGGGACATTCGTGAAGTTCTAAAGTTTCATTGATCACAAATTTTTCTTCCTAATCAAAATAGAATAGTAGATTAAAAATCTTCCCAAACACTATGTAGATGTTGTGAACTTCATATTTCTTTGGGTCATAGGTAATATAATTAAAGTAGTGATAACCCAATCATTGGACCTGAGAATAGAACTCCTAGGGTCCCATCACTTCAACCAAGCCTTCTAACATTATTGAGATGTAAACCTGCTGTAGATAAAGTAAAATTCAATCAATTCACAAATGTACAAAATGTTGTCATATCTAATAAGCCTCGATCAATTAGCAGTTAAGATTGGTTCATATTTGTCTAAAAGGTTTAAACATTAGTGTTATTTATTTAGAGTTAATATTGGATTGTATTGTTTAATGGGTTTCAACGTTTGTATTAATTATTCAGAGTTAATATTGGGTTGTATTTTTTAAAAGGTTTAAATATTGATGATTGTTATTGAGGTTTTAAATTATTATTTAAAATTTATTTTTTATAATAAATTTGATTATTAAAAAAATCACACGGATCATTCATTTGATAACTAATTTTATTTTGATCCATAGATTATTTGTTTTTCTAATAGTGAATGTAACAATTTTATTAATTGTTGTTATTGCATTCTTTATAAATTAGAATTTCTCCAAATGTACGTTTGGCACCTTTCTATTTGTGTCACTTGCAAGAGAAAATCATGGTCAATAAGAAATACCTTGGATGACTAATACAGGCTTCGGGGAAATGTTTGAACAGATAGATTGGCTCTCTTGGAAAAAATTTGGGCATTACACTTTTCTCTAGGTTAGAAATTCTAATTTTTTTGTCCCAATCCTTGATTGTGACATGCAATAGTAGAATTACTTCTTGGAAGGGTTGGTGGTTGGCATCTGTAGGCATAACACTAATGCTAAAGGAAGAGTTGGTGTTTCGCATCTGTAGTCATCCTTATCATTCATATGAATACCCTTATCCACAGTATGAAGAATTTATTTTGTAAAGATACTTCAAATGATCAAAATTTCCCCTCAAATGCATTGGATAAATTAAGTAAACCTAAAGAGGTAGGTGTTGTGGTTTGAGACAATGGAACATTCTAAATAAAGTTGTAGAAGAAAAACATGAGGGGAAATTTACACAAAGTCAAATATGAATTAGACAAAGATTATTCAACAAGAATATCTTAATTCTACTTCCCTACAAAGAATACTCACTATTGGAAATTCAACCTAGGGATCATCAATTTGGAACTTTATTTTATGCTACAAACATTTAATCACCAAATAGACTAGTTGTGAAATTATAGATGGAAGGAAGGCCCTCTTTTGGGAGGACTTGTGGAACCAATATCACACTCTTATAAATCTCCTAAACATGGAAGAGATAAGGCGT
Organism: Sequoia sempervirens; assembly: GCA_007258455.2. Lineage (NCBI taxonomy): Eukaryota > Viridiplantae > Streptophyta > Pinopsida > Cupressales > Cupressaceae > Sequoia > Sequoia sempervirens. The sequence goes on along the minus strand of VDFB02000007.1, from coordinate 101,924,390 downwards.
ACCTTGGAAACTATGGTGGTGATAATATGTTAGGGACTACATCATGAAGGTTTATTATGGTGTATTTCCAAATGGAGATAGAAAAAGCCTCCAAAATACACACATCGAAGAAAATTTTAAAAATACTTTAAAATATTTTTTTGTTGAGAGGAAACTTTCTATAAGTGAAGAAGAGGATTGCATTACATGCCACGGCTCAAAAACATGGAATAACAATGGAAATTTGGATTACAAACTACTAGAGTTGGTAGGAAAGAAAGATGATTGGGCTTCACATCTTTGTTGGAATAAGAATTTTCTACTCAAATTTGGAGCTTTGGTTGGGAAATTTTATATAAAAAGTTCTCACAATAGAAAATTTGTGAAAGATGGGGTTCTTGAGGCCATCTAGATTTTTTATGTAAGAAAGAGGAAGAAATGGTGGATCATTTAATACTTTTAAAACATCATTTTGTAGTTTTTTACTAGCCGAAGAAATTAAACTTTTATGGGCCTAGAGCATAAGATATTTTACATATATTTAATTCATAGCTCTTTATATTTAGAAAGGAAACCTTCTTTGGCATTCAGATTGATTTCCCTTCAATTTTCATATGAAAAATTTGGAAGGAAATGAATAGGACCTGATTTTATAAGAAAAATAATTATCTATAGAAAATTTAATTAACAAGATTGATAGGGCCATTGAAGTGGTGGTGAACAACAAGGCAAAAATTCAAAGTAATAAACAAAATAATTTTACCCCATGGGATGATGAGTTGATGAAAAGTTGTTCAAGATTGAAAGTACCCATTATCCATGGTGCTAGATGGGAAAATCCTCAATTTTCTAGAAAATATGTCAAGCAGTAATCTCCTCCAATTAAGTGGTGTAAATTAAGCTTTCATGGTACTTCTAGGGGAAATTTAGCTAGTTCTAGTATGGGTTGTATTGTGAGAGATCATCAAGGAAACATGATTGGAGCCACTTCAAAAGGATTGCCAAAGCAAGGAAAAAACAATGAAGAAAATTCCTATGCATTACTTATAGGATTACAAACATATTCACAGCTAAGTATTACAAAATCAAAAAAATGAAGAAAGTTCGTAGATCAACATCAATGTACTTTAAAAGAAAAGGGCTAAAATTTTTTTTTAAAAAAATTTATTATAAATCAAATGTGGTTCATCCTATATCAATTTAAATAATTTATGATCAAACATGTGTTCAAGGTGGAAAACTCTCATGTGGATGCATTGACCAACTTCAACCTTGATTATTACACAAGGAATTTTGTTGGGATTTATTTAAATCCTTGAATATCTCAATGTGCATCTTTATTTCATGAAATAGCATTCCCTTCAAGAGGAGGATTCACATGTTGTGATAGCAAATAATCATAGTAGTGAAAATAAATTTATTACTAGGTTCTGGTCATGGGCATTGCACAAGAAATTATAGGAGGATATGCCTCAATAGTTTATAGCAGTTTCATTCCTCATTCTTTCTAGAAGGCTCTTAAAGATAGTATTAATTGATATCAATATTAGATTATTCACAAAGAAAAGGTAGATATTATTAATGGGATAAGTTTCCAATTTAAGAATTAAGACCATCTTCAAGGTGAAATCTATTATAAGTCCATGTCATTTGTGTGGTCTTGGGAAACTCTTCTTGTTTGTAACCCTTCATTACCATGTTAATATTTGCATTCATGCAATGTCCATTGGGGTTCTCATGGAGGTTGAGGAATATGTTGAAATGATAAGAATGGTGTCCTTGGCATTAGTTAACTTGTGATAGAGATTAGGACTCAATTTAGTCATCAACTTGGCAATCATAAGCTCATGTGTTCCAACTAGAGTAAAATAATGGCCTTCTCTGAATGCCCGTGTTGGATCTCCTTCTTAAGTTTCATTCATCATTTCTTTAATAGGATACAATGACAAGCCATGCATTTAGTATGATAAAATAAGGATTACATTTCTAAATGTTTCAACAAAGGTGATGCCATAAAATTGTGTTGATTGGACCTTTACACTAGAAGATGACTTTACAAAAACTAAAGGTGATACAACTAATGGCTTATAAGGTGATTGTGTATAGCTTCTATTTATCTATTATAAAATATATATAAAAGAAAAATGCATATGACTAAAAGTTTGAATATATCAAATATTCAATTGTAATTAACAACTATATACTACTTGTGAGAACTCTGCTAATATACCCCTAGATTTTTTAATATTTCCCCCCTTGTTGGAGCTTTCAATAATTGCAACTTTTTTTATGCTAGTTAATATATGAATATGGCCCTTAATGCTAGTTTTATCTATTAAAAAAATATATGATCAAATATAAAATAAGTAATTAATTTCAGTTTAAAGAAAATATATAGAAAAATTATAAAATACATATAATAAGTTGAAGATGAAATTTGGACCTTGCTATATTTTACAGAAGTATGAGTCAAGAAAATACTATGAAGTGGATAAATTTCCAAGTGAGATTAGTATTTCATCTATTTATAATATTTATGATTGGTCAATGTATCATGAAGGAAATACAAAAGATGGACAAGTAGAAGGGTAGTGGCATATCCCAACATCTATTTCATAGAGAGATGAAAAATAGATCTTAAATAGTCATGTGGGAAGGAGCACAAGAAATAGGTAGTATGAAGAATACTTGGTCAAATGGAAAGGAAGGTCTCTTGTTGATTCATAAGGTTGTCCAAATTAGAGGTTGATTGTATTGGTATTCCTCACAATGTTCATTTGTGAAAAATTTACTTTCAACCTACCTTAGGTTTTTGATGAAGAGCATCTAGAGCTATAAGGACAATCTTGCATCAGACAAAGAAAAAATATTTTTTTTTTTTTTGGTTTCAAAAATACCCATGTGAAGCTTATTTCCTCTAAAAACTTTGGAAGAATGGTTTACAACTTTCAAATTTTCAAAAAGGGGTAAAAATAACATTGCCTCTACTTTTAGAAAGCTTATAGTCAAGCATATATGGACTTGAAATTTTTCTCACAGATGTAGAATTTAAAATTCACATTGTGGGTGAGTTTCAATCTAATATTAGGTCTAGATGTAAAGATATTAAAGATTTCAATTTTAAAAAATATTGGAAAAATATTTAAACTTGAGTTTTGAGACTTCAAACGATGTTTAGAGGCAACACAAAAATTGGGAAAATTGGATAAATAAAAAAATATAGCTTATATGGTTCAAAAAATTGGTATAAATTCTTCCAAGCCCTAATAAAAATATTGGAAGATGTGATTGATGTCACTCGGATATGCACCCTTGTTGAGCTCTCAACTCAACTATTTGGTGAAACATGGGATGATCTCATAGACTGTGGGATCTGACATATTGAGATCAACCTCTAGAGAGGGTTGGCTCCCTTGGTACTTTCCCTAATTTAATCTATGCTACTAATTTTTATTGAGGAAAAGGGGAGAAAAGACATGAAATTAAATCTAAATGATAATGGGGTGATGCACCAAACTTTTTCTGAGCCTATAGGGTAGGGTCGCATAACTGGTTTACAATTTTATTGAGGAAGCAAAAATGCATTTTGGGTGTTTGAAAAAATTTTAGGGGTTCACTCGAACTAATGGGTTCAAGCATGTTGGAATTAAATTTTACATTTAGTAAATTAGTTATTAAGTTTTTGATAAAGGAAAAATTAGGTTTTAAAGGAACCCAAAACCATAAAGTTTACAAGTTTAAGAAAGATAAAGGATTACAAAACCCAAAAAATAGGAAGATTGCAAAACAGTAAAATCCAAGATAGACTGCAGCCACCATCCCAGAGCCAGCACAGGCCAGCAAAAAAAAAACAACAAGAAAAAACACCCAAAACTAACCTAAGGACTTTAAAGTATCAACAACCTCAGCTTTAAGGTTACACATATCATGGGTACCCTTTTTCAGAGCCTGAATCTCCTAGGGCATATAATCAACCTTTCTCTTCAAGTGTGCTCTCATCCTCTTCGAGATGTCAACATCCTCAATCTTGCTTTTCTCCCTATCAACATCCAAATCCACAACTAGAGATCCCTATTGGAAATTTTCCTTTTTCTCAGCCATAGTGCTCATGATAGTGACATTATTTTAGCAATCCTATGGTTATGCTCCATGATAGTTTTCATAGTGTCCCTAATTTTGCTAATTTCTCCCACCAAAACCTTAACCTTAACCTCGTTATCCTTCTTCATCTTGTATGTGAGCTCAACATTTCATTGGAGGTGCTCAGCCATCAACCTCATGTTTTCCTTCATACACATAGCCTCAACGGTATTATGGATAACTTCTTTAGCTTTCATTTGTTCCAACTTACTAGTGAGAGCTCTTTCTTTTAAGCTAAGGTCCTTTATCTCATCAAAGACCCACTTTATAATCCTAAAGTAATCAACAACCCCATTTCTAGCAATAGCTAAAATATCATTAGGAAACTCTCGAGAAACCTTAAAGTAGTGGTCTTTAGGGTTAAGACTACTAGGGAAACTAGGTTTGTTATCTCTATCAGTGGTGGAGTAAGAGGTATAAGAATCCTCATTAGCTTTAGGGGTGTTAGAATAAGAGACTAGTTTTTTAACAGGGGGTCCTTCTTTATTTTCTTTAAATACTTAGTAGCTTCTAGGTCAAGACCATGAAGCTTTTCAATGAATGGAGGAAGCCCACCATGCTCGATACACCTCCACACCTTCAAATTTTGTTTGTGCATTTCACAACTGGTCAGCTCCACTCATTTTTACTTCCCCCCATTATCGCATTCACCTTACTTGTTGCTAGCTAAGCTAATACCTTGAATCAAAATTCCACAACCAAACCAAAGCACCCACAAAGCGTGCCAACTTTTACAACCAGTAGAGTTACTAACGATGGCTCAATCAAATCTAATGATGACTCTATACTTAGCCTTATTCTCCTTCATCATCGAACAAAGTGGAAAATTTCCCATGAATGATATCATAATCAATTAAGGCCCTTATGTCAACTTCCAACTCATTAGCAAAAAGTTTTGCAACACTATTTGCTTCCCTAAAGGCATGAGTTACTCTAACTTTATCAAATTTAGATAAAAGAGCCTTAGCATCTTCTATCCAACATTTAATGGTCCATGAGGGAAGGGATTTTCCAAGGATGCAATCAATAATGTTTTTAGAATTACCCTCTGACCAAATATTTTTAACATTCATTCTAGTAATAGCAAGGTCAATAACATGAAAAGCCCTAATGGCTTCAACCACATCGTTTGACTGAGTACCTAAGGAGATGACCACTACCACTAAAAACTTACCATTATAGTCCCTTATCACTCCCCCACTTCTAGCCAATCCTAGGTTACCCTTTGCCGCCCCATCAAAATTAGCTTTTACCTAGCCTCCGGGAGGAAGACTCCAACACACTCCACAGTCATTTTTAGTTGGTTTTGAAGCATTTTACACATCACTTTTAATGCTCCAATCCTTAGCCATCTTTAGGTCATAGGAAGAACAGACCATTGCCTCCATCATATTCTCTTGATGAGGGATGATACTGAAGTTTTCCATAATTAATTTGAAAGTTTTCTCATACACAATGTTCTCTATGGTTTTCTTATCCCTAAAGATTCTATTATTTCATTCCTTCCACACACCCCAAGCTATATAAGGGAAAGTAAAAGCCCACAATCTTCAAATGGAAGGATTCTGAGAAGGAGCATTCCAGTGGACAACAAAGTCTTCAATGGAATTTGGAAAAACCCACAAAGAATTCCAAAGAGCCAAAAAATTACCCCATATTGTAGTCACATACAGACAATGAAGAAACAAGTGGTTAGCAGTTTCCACCTCTTCTTTACATAGGTAGAAATGGTTAGGGATATGAAAACCATGCTTGCAAAGATTGTCAACTCTAAGCACTTTATTTTGAAGAAGGATCCAAAAAAATATGTTAACTTTGGGAGTTAGATGTTTTATTCAGGCTCTAGCCCAAAAGGGAGAGGGGGCCTGAGAAAGGGACAACAAAGATACAACCAATGAAATAGAGTAGCTGCCCGATGGGCTAGTAGTCCAAACTAAGAGATCATCTCGCTGACTCAGCCTCATCCTAACAACCATCAAAGAGGAAATAAGAAGACCAAGATCTGAGCTAATATGGTACAAATTCACCCATCCCCCGTTTCTCTAGTAATCCTTCACATAAGTTCCAAAAGTCACTTTGCAAGTATCAACCCACCTATTGAACCTTTCATTGGAAATTAGGGGCACTGTCAATAGCCATATATCTTCCCAGAACCTAGCTTGATTCCCACTTCTTATGCTCCACCCAACTCCTAAATCCATAATCTTTCTCCCTCTAATCATATCATTCCAGCAAGCTAATCTGCAAGGAAAATTTTGAGAAACTAGCAAGTCCATAAGAGATCCAATATTGGCCATATATTTTCTCTTTAAAATAAGCTCTCCAAATTTTCTTAGCAAGGAGTGTCCTATTCATCATTCTAATCTTTCTTAGACCCAGACCTCCCAGTCTTTTAGATCTACAAATAGAGTCCCAACCAATGAGAGGCATTCTTCTTCCTTCTTCAACACCCAACAAAGAAACCATTTTTTGATTTTTTCAATAGCATCCACATATTTGGTAGGGATATTAAAAATAATTAAAGTATATTTTAGAAGGTTCTAAAAAGTGGCTTTCAAGAGCTAGATTTTACCTACTTGACTAAGGAGAGCTCATTTCCATCCAACGAGCTTTTTGCTGAACCTATCTACCAACAAAATCCAAAAGGAATCAAGAGGCTTAAGGCACAAAGGCAAGCCAAGATAAATAGAAGGTAAGGTTTGCACTCTGCATCCAAGAATTCTATAAATCTTATTCTGTTTGGGTTCAGGGGTGTTGAAGAAGAAGATAGAGCATTTTTGTTTGTTAACCATCTGACCAGAAAGCCCTCTCATACTCATCCAAGATTTTTTTTCAGATTCCTAGCTTTTTCCACTGAAGATCTTCCCATCAACATGGTGTCATCAATGAACTATTGGTGAGAACATATTAGATTACTGGAAGAGGGCCTTAGACCCACTATCGATCCCTAATCGACCAATCTTTTCAAGTTAGTAATAAATAAATGAAATGTTAGTTCTGGGAAGTTATTCTCATAAGGGAATTTAGGTGGTTATTCATGGGAATGCAATGCTTTTAAAAGAATTTGCAATGCATGTTGTAATGAACCGAAAGAATGTAATATTATTTTTAATTATTGTTTTGATTGTTATTCAACAATGGTGTAATATGTGCAATCTCATAGTGTTGTTCAACAATGCTGTAATTTGTGCAATTTTCCCACCTTTGTACATTGGTATCAGAGCAGGTGATTCAACCTATGCAAAGAGTTTATGGGGAAGTTTTAAACAAATATTATATCTTGGAATTTATTTTGTAGATGTTTTTACATTTATTTTGTAGATGTTTTTAAAATTTTAGGGATAACAAAGGTTGTGCAACAAAAGGAGAATGATGATGTAATAAATTTGTTGGGAACTTGAAGAGGTTGAGAAAATTGGCATTTGATTGTAGAAGTATTTGCCAAAATAATTGAAATTTTTTTGGTGTTGTGGAGGTGGTGTTTGTTGGATTATTTATTGTTGTAAATAGATTTGTAAGTTTTATCCAATGATGGTGAAATATTTGTAAAAAGGGTTTATTTTGATAGCATAAACTGCTTAATGGGTTCAATATAATTTCTTGTTGGAAATAGTTATATTGTAAAAGAGTTCATTATCAGTTGAATCCAAAACTCAATTTTTTTTTTTAAACATGGATACATATGATGTTTATACTTTTGTCATCTATGTTACATCTAAGAGGACCTTCAATTTTTTTAATGTTACATCTGATAGTTAGAGTGTAACAAGATCATATTGGAGGCTGGAGGAAATGGAGGTAGGATGACAACTTTCATCCTGAGTTAGCTTCTTGCTCAAGGATGATATTTTGCATGAGAAGCAAATTTTGTTTCATCTGAGTCCTTTCAGGAGCAAGATAGAGCATGTAGTGATTTGTTGGTCTATGGATAATTAAGTATGTCTCAATCCATAATTTTGCAGGTGTGTTACTATGGATAATGGAGTTAATCTTGATTCATAATTGGTTGGTAATCTAGACATTTATCTAGACATGAGGAGTTTGGATCGATGTTGATGAAGAGTTGGTAATTTAGACATGAGGAGTTTGGATCGATGCTGATGAAAAGTTGGTAATCTAGACATGAGGAGTTTGGATTGATGTTGATGAAGAGTTGGTAATCCAAACATTTAACTAGACAAGAGGATTTTGGATCAATGTTGATCATGAAGAGTTGGTAATTGAACATTTACCTAGACATGAGGAGTTTGGGTTAATGCTCAAAACATTTGCCAGTTGATGCTACTACAAAATTTTTGTTTTCATTTTTTGTGTTGTAAACCTTAAGGGGCGATATGTAGGAATTTAAGGTTTACATTTTTATTTTATTTTTTTGTTTCTATTATGAAACTTTCAGCGGGGATTGTTGGAATTAAAGTTTACATTTAGTAAATTTAACGTTTACATTTAGTAAATTTAATGTTTACATTTAGTAAATTTAATATTTACATTTAGTAAATTTAAAGTTGACATTTAAAAAATTAGTTATTAGGTTAGTAATAAATAAACTATCAGTCGCATGCACTTGCATGTAACAATCAGTTGATAGGGGTCTTCCGCAGTTGGCTTTTTTCGTGGCGAGGAGGGTTGAAGCTTTTTTTTTTTGCATGGAAAGGTCATTGTGAATGAAACGCATGAGTTAGAATGTATGAATCAAATAATCACGAATAAATTTTCTATAAATTTTATTTAACACTATTAGAAAATTAGGAAATCAATTTTTACATTTGTTTAAAAGTGGGAATTTAAAAATTAAATTAAATATCAATTTTAAAATAATTGTTTCTTCTAGCAAGAATATTTCAGTTTTATATTTATTGGCAATACATGCACATGTATATTGTAAGTTTTTGTATATGTTATTCAATCAATTAATTATTTAATTTTGAAGTTAATGGAAGGTTTTTGTAAGGGTCATCAGCCATGCATGCAATTTTTAAAATTGGATTAAAAAAATACACATTTTTTACATCAAAGGAAGACGTTCAATATTGAATACTTTTTATAATTAGTATATCTCTATAGTGTTGGAAATTGAAGTTTTAGTATGCATGTGTTTTTTGATGAGAGACGGAAATTAGCTATAGGCATCTCCACTGTAATTTACCCAAAGGCGTATCCCATTTGAAATGAACCAACCTGATATATGCGATCAATGGCGTGTAGTACAGGAGAGGAGATGGCCTACGATCAGAGTGATTTGATCCATTCATCAGAAAATTTAATGCCGCCACCGTCCTTGCAATTAAAGTTCCTATGTACACTGATACACAGCCTGTCGGATATGATATGAAAGGATTTATTGTTGAACAACTTAAAAAGAGAGAAGTCGGCAGAAGATGTGGAAACGTGTAATACGAATATCTCAAATGGATGATTCGTATCTCCAGAGCAACGCTCTCTTCCTCCTGCCCGAAGAGTTTATCTCCAGAGTAGTGCTCTCTTCCTCATTTTTGTATGTGATCTGTTTCTACATGGATGTCAGCGAAAAAATAGTGGTACCCTACTAGGGTTTAATTATGGGGCTTTCTTCGTAGGATTCCTCCAAGCATGTTGTGTCCAGAGAGGGCTGAGGAAGATAAAACCTCCATTTGGCTTCTTTATCTCCTGAAAAAATAGGGCGCCTCCAAATGTCAGAGACTATGGTTGGAGGGTTATTGATGATTTTGTGAAATAGCAGGGAATAATCTTAACAGAGATATGGCTTCGAGAATAAATCAACCTTAAGGCTTCTCAGGTATGTTTTCTTCTTTCCTACATTATTTGTTTGCCTCTTTTCTACATTATTTTTACATTGATAAGAAAACCTACACAGGGAGACTAGTGTGGTTTCACCATTTGAAGGGAAGCCCTGTGATATCAAGCTTATCCACCTCTAGCCTTAGCCTGTATCCCCTTCAGTCTTATTAAGGCCGAACTAGAATTTGAGCTCTGTGTTTCACCAGACTTAAATACAAATAAAACTATGGTTCAGGGCACAACATGAGTTTTATGTGATGAATAAATCCCCTTAATACATAGGTTAAATTATAATTGAATATTAGTTATTTAACTGTAATGGAAAGTTGGACATATCCTCATAGACATGTCTAGGTCATATATGGAGCAAGGCAGCGGAATATTAGAAAAATCACATCTATTTTGAACTTCAATTCTCTTTGTTGTTTGTTCTAGATAGAATTAAATATTAATTCCCATTCTTCAGAATTAATTTTTTGATGTAGTATATTTTTATTACCCTCCAGACAAGGTTCAAGCTTTCTGGAATACTATATTATTCCCTTAAAGTCAAAATTTAGTTCCGTACTTTCCCTTAGATGACTTCCCTGATGTGGGAAGTAGGGCAGCGTAATAGGAAAAGAGGAGGACTTTAAAGATGCAAAATTACTCTTTCATTTTTAATCCATTGAATCATTATTGTTGCAAGACTTATTACAGAGCAGCAACATTATAGGAAGATTTTCTTTTGCAAAATTCAAAGTCCTCATGGTGTTTATGGTCTTGTTCACTGTAGTATATGTTTTTCTGCCCTGTAAATAACGCTTTAAGCATCCTGGGATAGTCTATTATTTCTATTACGTTAATAAAACTCTAATGGTTTTTCTTATGTAAACCATCAAAAAACTTATATTAGTTTGAATTTGGCTTCAAAACCTCATGCATATTACTTTGAAATTCATTTGAAAACTCATGCAAAGTTGATTTGGAAGTAGTGTGAACTATCTTTGAACAATAAGTATTCTAATTTAGTAGAAGAGATTCAGGCTTTGTTGAAATTAGTTTGAAAGCAACTTTTGTAAACAATATACTTAATATTTAAAATTTAGATTGGTTGTAATTGGTTTGAATGAAGTTCTACCTTGTTGAACAACATTTTGAAAAGCCTCATTAGAGAGTATGATGTGATGTCTTTTGGGTTTCCCATGTTCTATGCTTCAATTGCCTGATGCGATTTAAAATTTATGATTTATGAGGAATCAAATTAGTTTGCCGTTGTAGTGTCACTACTGAAAGTTTAGATTGGCTGTAACTGATTTGAATGAAGTTCTACCCACATTGATGGTCATTTGCTCTTACTTTTGGTAGTTTTAGGATAATTAAAAGCTTAGATTTTACCTATCGTTTTCATGATGCTATCACATGGTTCTCTCTACAAAAAATCTTCAACTCTTCAATGAATATAAACATTTTTTAAAACTTCCCTGCTATTTTGTGAAAGGAGATACAAATGTCAATTAAAAGTTTGATTAATTTTTATTTATCTTGGAGAGTTCAATTAGGAATTTGTTGCTCTCTAGAATTTTTTTAAAGCTATATTTAGCAATGCATTTGATGATATGGGAAAAGAAGAGTGACAGTTTGTAATTGTTCCTACTCTTGCAAATCAGAAGTTTTTTTAAGCTATATTTATCAATGCTATTTTGTAATTATTCTAGGTTACTGGTTTGCAGGACTTTGTTGGTTTTGTCCTTAACCACTCTAGCTACTGCTTCCCACCAGTGTTACACAGCAGAAACTTGAAAACAATTGAAAGAAAATAGAACCTCAGAATTTACTAAAATCTTCATAAAAATCTTCATATTGCAAATACGGAGCCAAGTTGAGATTGTGCCACAACACAAAAACGGATATTATTGAGCCACACAGACAACGTTCACCAAACACGGGCAGTGACAACAATCGCATTGAACAAAACAACAACCAATGTGGAAATCAAATTCAGCAACATTAAACCTTTTTGAATTCAGGAAGAATAAAAGAAAATCTGATTTGTTCTAACAGTCCTCCAATCGGAATTTTATTTTGACATCAGACATCCAATGACATTTTATAGCATCACCTATATGAAAATTCCTGTTTGGAATTTGTTGTTCCATGTCAGACAACCACAGACAAAACATAACTTTTTAATTTTTTATTTATAATAGAGATTTCCTTTGGACCTTAAGGTGTTACGCCATCACAAATTGAGAATTTTAGTTGTGAACTATACAACTGTAATAAACCCCTTGTTACTACCTAATTTAAAAAAAAAAAATTACCATTCCTAACACCCTGTTCATACCCTTTTGTACAGGTGTAGCTCTACTAGCAGAAACATGGAGTAGGCTATTAATTCCAAAATAGCTCAATCATTATCAATAAAAAGAGTTATTAGTAATACAGTTACAAATATAATTTTACAATGCTGAATCTCAAGCCTAATCTCAAAATAATAGAGCAAAAAGTGAATTAAAAATGGTAGAATATCATCTTGTCACAATTTTCCTTTTTCCAAACCATAAGAAACTGTGTGAAGTTCTATTCACACTATACTTAAGCTCACTTAGGTCAATATGAGGTTAGACAACTTCTTTTCTAACTAAATGTGCAACCATTGAGACCTCTAGAGGTTACCAAGTTATTTGGTAAACCTTATGAGCTACCTCTTTGAGGTTGGAAACATTTCCATCTCACCTCAAAGGTCACTCAACACTTGGCACACAAGGTTGATGACTTAGTCATGGAGGTTGTTGGTTTGCACACTCCAAGTGTTCAACCTATAGGACACTTGTCTACTCCTTTGTGCCACCTTATGGAACACTTGTCAATACACCTCATAGGTGGATTGCCTCATCCTTGCCTATATAAGCAAGGTATTGTACTCACTACAATTGGGTCAACTAATACATTTTATGCTTTGTTCACTTGTGCTTGTTTCTCATCTCCTTGATCCTCCTAAAATTCTAATAGAAACCATATTTTCAAACCCTCTTATTGCAAATAAGATCCTAAAAAGATACATGTAATATGGTTAATAAATGTTTACAACAATATTCTAACAGTAGAAAATAAATATCAGTTGTTAAAGGAATAATATCTTTACTATGTTGTTTGTTAGCAATGGAATTTCCTCCGCCTTTTGCATCATTTATAGCTTTGAGGCTAGGATGTAATGTGATCCCAACCATGTAGAGAAGAGAGTCAAGTAGCCATATACTAACAATCATCAACTCTCTTAACATATCCCATCCTTACTGGAAAGAAAATGAGATGTTCAAGAGTGCACCCAAGGGACAACCTGCCCTCTTATATATTCTTATTAATCTTCTATTATGATTTTTCCACAATCCTTAGGAAATACCACTTGGAAGATAATAGCATCTACAGCTTGCATGCCACTAGCTTCATGGCCTACATGCTACTTGTGAAAGCCATCTAAGCCCAATGATAACGCTTCACATCCATCACTTGAATGCTAATTGTGAAAGCCATCTAAACTCAATGATAGCTCTTGACATCCATCACTTGCATGCCTAGGTGTTATCTAACTAACTCTACAATACAAGTGAACCACTTCTATATGTGCAACTAATGCTCCTTGACCAAGTTATCAAGTTGGAGGTGTGATAAGCTTATCTTTGAGGGGGTCGTAGGATTTATTGTATTGATGATCACCTCAAAAGGAGTCAGCACTTGTATCCAACCTAGTTCTGCAAGTGGTAAAAGTCCTCTTATAGCAAGATAGACAAAACCAAAAGCCTCACAATTTACCTCATCAAGGTAATGCCCTATTATTTATTGGGATAGATCAATAGGAACTTGATTTCCATTATTAATCATAGGGTTCACCGTATAGAATGGTATATATGATTATGGAGATATTTCCTTGTTGACCATTATAAAAAATTTGGCAAGACTTTACAATTTGTAATTATGCCTTGACCAAGATATCTTCAAATAAAACTAATATGACTTTAGCCTTGGACCACAACTTCCTAAAGAGGTTTACACCAAACAACCACTTGGTGATGAAAGCTCATCATGATTGAGTGGTGTAGTCCAAAAGAACTCCTTTCAAAACTCTCATAGTTTCTTTGGGAAAATTAATTCTATGCTATGTGGTATCCATCACACCTACATATTGGCCTACAATGAGGTCCTTGCCAATGCATTGAATAGAAAGAATTTCACCCATCATTTTTTGAGTAAGAAGTAATGAAGTTTTGTAACATGCAACCTACACCACTTGGAGACAAATCACACAGTCCATATTGTCAACTTGAATCTAATGGGTGTTACCTACATCAGTGGGAGAGAAGTCACATAGTCCATATTACCAAAGTGATTAAATTATTTGAGAGCTAATTGTTTAGTATAATTCCCTAAAGATCTTTTCTTTGGATTTCTATGATCGTAGACTATGCAAAAAAAGGATTTTTTGAAAATTCCTTGGAAACTTTCAAGCAAATGCAATCAACATGCATAAAGTTAGTCTCAAAACCTTTGCCTAACTTCTTATTTTTTCTTGAATAGGATCTCTATGATAGGATATGCCATCTATCACAACATAATGGAAGGGAATTTTTGGGCATCTATCAAGCAAGTACAATCAATATGTATAAAGTATGGCTTACCTTCTCCTTAATTTTGTTTGAATAGGAGCTTTATAACAAAATATGACATCTATCCCAACATATTTGGAGTTGTCACTTCTCCATTGAGACCTTTTTTGCACAAAAAAAATCATTGCTAAATGACCTACCAATTGATCTCATATACTACAAAATGTATGCAAAAAAATTAGACCACTTTTTCCCTAACCGACCCCTCAAACCTCTTCAGCATACCCATTGCACACCCAGGTGCAATTGCTAGTTCTATTACTATGTAGACAAGGTGTGACACCAATTTCTATGTAACAATTGGTTTCTCAATTGAAGATTTGAGCTACATTATTTTCCACTAAATATTATAGAAAAAATAGGGAAATTGTAAAACAAATATTAAAAGAATAGTTTAAAATGATAGCTAAATCATAGTTGAGCCAGAACCCACAATAAAAAATTTCATAGAAGACACTTGTATAGAGAATTACAATGCAATTTAGAATCAATAAATCATATTTTAAATGAATTATTGCATAGTGAAATTGGAGAGTCAAAAGAGATAAATAATAGATGTGCATTGTTTCAAGGCCAGATGATAAAAGTGTCTAGTCTATTGCCAGCACTCAGTAGTACTTAAGAAACATTTTGTTACAAACCATGTTTTGTATACATGTATCTATGTGAGAAAAGATACATGGAATGAAAATCCAAAACAAAAAACCCATGCTCGTTATCCACCCTACCACATTGGCATCATGGAGCCTTGGAGACCCTAGCCAAACCTCCAAGCAAAAGCAATATGAAACACACACTAGAAAATTTGTAGAGTTCCATCTTTTGGAATTGTCATATATGCTTTGGTGTAGCACCTGTAAATAGAAGAGAGAGGTATGTCAATAGATAGGGAAAGAAGATGAGTAAGAAAGGATCAAAGATTAGTAAATATATAGCCAAAATCAATAAACACAACTAGAAAGTAGATATGATGAATAATATTTTCAAGTGGGTTAGCTAATCTATTTATTCATAATGGAGAAGTTTTGCACTTACATGTACTATTGATAATGCTTAGCAACCGGAAGGAGTATTGGATTGAGTTGTTAGAGCATTGAACAATTTGAAAATTATGCATCACATTAGTGTTCAAATGCTGAAACTTGCTATCAAAATGAACAATAAGTAGATAATGAAATGCATAAACAATAAATTGATCATTTATGTAGAATACCCATGCAAAATTACTTACTAATTTCGTAGTTCAATAGTTTTAAAACCCTCCAACCTACTAAAAAATGGATCTGAGCGCAACAAATTTAACAATAGCCTACAATCAAAGGGTATGTGCAGGATCATGATGGGCCAAAAAGTGGCAATATGATGGGTATGTGGCTGATAACTTTTTTTCTACCCAAAATTGATGAAACGAAAAGGGTTTTTAAAAGAGATTATCAACTTTCCACCAATATAAATTATGCTTTACTTTGAATTTAATTAGTAATTATTATTCATTTTCTATTCAAATTATGACTAAAGTCCTAATTGATAGACTGATTGAAAAACATCTATAGCTTTGAAATGGTATGACATTTTTTGAATCCAAAACATGTATAACATTCTATGCTTCACATACTATAGGATTAAAAATAGAAAATTTGAATTTCATGAAGTTTTGACCAAGATAAGGTGGTCAGATAGACAAGTTTTTTATATTTTTTAAAAGTTTTAATAAAAAATTCATAATTAATTATTTAATTAGAAAAAAATAAAAACAAATATGCATCACATTGGGACATGAGTCCTCTACTTATATCTAAAATCTTATAAAAAAAATATTATCATTTTATTGTGGTTAGGGTGGTCAGACAGACACCTACTTCTTATTTTTTAGCAAATATATTTTTTTATATTAAACAAAACTAGTTTAGAAACTACATTCAATTTTCTATAGATTCTATTCTTACATATTTTTGAAATAATAAAGATAACTTATTCAAATTTTTATGTGAAGTTTCCTAACTCTGATTTTTCTAATTTTTTTGCCACATAAGGGCCTGTTTTTTCCATGATGATCCTGCACATACCCCAAACCAACACCAGAATGGCTCTTCCAACAATACAACTTCATCAATGTATACTCTCCCAGATGCCAACATTCAATATTGCATTTACATACATATATATACATGTATACATATATTGGATGCCAACATTCGAACATATATATATATACTTAATCAAAATATACTTTCCCACACTACTATATTCAATATTGCATTTACTTTGACCGACCACATTTACTTTTCCCACTACCATAGTACAATAACCACATAATGCATTAAGCCTTGGGTGAACCAACACTTAGCGTATATACAATTACTCTATTTCTTAGTACCTAGGTACAAAGAAGTGTCTCAATGAAAGTGCAAATGTATATATGTGCAAATAGAAGAATAAATTATGTAGCAATTGACAATCTACATCCTATTTGTAAGGATTTCCACTTAAATCAATTAGAATGACACAAAAGGACTAAATGTAGAGAATGTGTATAGCTCAAAAGATGCACAGAGCAGAGAATGTTGCAGTGCGCGAAAGTATACACCAGAATATGTAAGAAAATATTTTTAATTCCATTGCATTCTTAGAATAGGAATTCTGGCATTATGAATATGTGCTCCAAAATATGCAAGAAAATAGGTTTATTCAATTACATTGTCATAGCTCTATTCTTAGCAAATAGAAATTTCAAACAAACAATGTATCAACTAAAGATATAAAGTTGAACAGACTCAAGAAATTTATTACAATAACATTGATAAGCCACCAAATATATTTTGCACATATTGTGCTATGACATAATTGTTACCATAGCATTAAGAAAATACTATTTGAAATGGGTCTTTCGACAATGCAGTTTAATCAATATACTTCCTCACAAATTTGGCAATACATGAGTGTTAAAACCTCCAACCTGCTATGAAAAGGAACAAGAAGGAGAGACCAAAAGGCATGGACAATAAATTAATCATTTATGCAAAGTACCCAGTATACATATATACATATATATACATATATATACATGTAGATATACATGTAATCCAGTATATGTATACAAGTATATATATGTATACATGCATACATATATAGATTTATACATGTGTGTGTGTATATATATATATTAACATGTATCTATAATTATATATGTATATTGTACGTCATTTTACATGAGTAGTTTGCATAGATGGTTAATTTATTATCTATGTCAGATTCTTGTTAAATGTGTAACGCCCTACCAGGGAATCCAAAGGACAATGCATAAAGCAATGAATTATCTAAATAATTTTATTCTTATTAAATCATTTGATTATACAAAATGTCTTAAGGATTCCAAGATGACATTACTTAAACATTATAATTAAGAACATTACACCAAGTATTAAAAATATAAAGCACGAGTACAATTCACATTCTTAAATGATCCACTTTTCAAAACTTATATAGTTCAAGACATTTATATATTCTGATTACATTCAGTGAGATTCTCATAATTCTCAATACATCATAATGATATTACAATGAATACGCTCATAACATGAGTTAAATATACAATAAGGGTAATGAACTCTTCATATCAAATATCCACATCTAAGCACGTTCTACATCTAGTATCATGATCATTGAAATAAGAAGAACCAACTACAAGTATAATGTCATCAGTAAGAGTATAGTATCCAATGAAGGTGTAGCACGGTTTCCACCCAACCGCGTGGAACCCAAAGGTCCACTCCCTCCGTGCTAGGAGATAGTGACAGGTCCAAAAGACAATCAAAAACACAACAAAGAACATTCATTACATTACATGGCTGGCAACATATAATGACATGACAAATCTGAATTACAAGATCTCAAGTAAACTCCCAGAGGCAACAACAGTAACAAAGGTGACTCTACATAAGAGACCACATACATGCTTCAAGATAGAGTGTCATCACATAGTTGTTCTAAGTTACCCTGGTGAATCTTCCTAGACTACTGGCCCTCAATCTGAGTTACCCTGGTAGTCTCTACCGATTCTCGTTCCCTAGACAAACTCATGTGGAGTCAATTTACCTTTCAAGGAGACAAAGTACACGACTAAGCCATTCGAGGCCTTCTCAACCTACCCTTACTCTAAATGAGCATTAAGGCACTAGGTGAGGCATAAATATTATCTAAATTAATGTTAAATACTACCCAACCCCTAATACATTAGTTAGGTTTTCACTAGATTACAAAACCCACGACAGGTTACCCTGGCAACCACTTAGGGTTCAAACCCCTATCACAAGCCACCCTTCCTATAAACATGGCACAACATCACAATTCCAAGGACTACCAACATGTGTATACTTCAACACCATAATAAAACATATCTCTTTCATGTCCCAACCATTGAACAATTCAAACATCTTTAAGGTGACAAATAACTCTTGCATGGCAACATCCCAAAATAGATCATGGTATTCAAAACATCGATAAATAAACATCAAAAGCTCATATCTCAAATCAACCCTCTAGCCTCTGGAAGCAAAAGGACTCATGTTCACCAATACACATTCCCAAATGATATCATAAATATATCCCACTAAATTTATCCACTTAATCATCATGAGCATATTACATCCAAGATCATTCTTCAACAAGAACAATATAATTCCTTTTTCATTACTAATCAACACTTGAAAGCTAAATAAGTATATTTATACATAAATACAGAGAAATATTATACTAAAGATTATAATCATCTTAGCAATAATCTTTTATCTCCGAATACGCCTCATGCAAAATAATGAATTATAAAGTGTGAATAATCCAAACTATTGATGGTAGTTAATGCACCATGAAAATAGTAACATATTGAATGTATATAACTCAAACATAACACAAACAATTAAACACCTTGTGATATAGTTACATGTAGGCATTTTTAAAAGATTGATATTTAGAAACCAAGATGAAATAAAAGAAACAAATCTATTTGTTTGCAGCCACACATCATACTCAGTAAAAAATGTTTATATATATATGACACATAAACATTCATATATATATATAGATATATATATATATATATATTCCTTAAAAGAAAATGCTTATTTAAATTAGAAATAAAATAAATAAGACTATCCTTCATTAGAATTCTAAATAATATATACAAATGAATCTAACCTTCCTCACTTATCTCTATCCTATAAAAAAAAACTCCTTAAAAGAGTAATAAGACAAAAGTTTATCTTTAAAGATGAAATGATATTAACTACTCCACCTTTCTTTATTTTAAAACCTTTCTTTATATTAAAAACACAACTTTTAAAGAATCAAAGGAATGTGACTTTATTCCCAAGTCATTGAAAGGAGACATGCCTTTTGATAGCAAGGAGTATTTTCAAATTTTTTTATTTACAAGAATTACCATTTCACTTGTGAAGGAAAGAAAGCATGATAATTTAGACACTCCAAAACTTTCATTTTAAACATTGACCTTAATCTCACGTGAGAGCTTCTTTACATGTCACTTATGTGAGGATTTTAAGGCAAGGCACTGATGAATTCTGCCTACCAATGCATAACTAAAGAGTTAACAATGTAAGATATTTTACATGGAGACGACAACAATTTCCTTTATTTTATTTTATACAAAAAATGAAATCACACGGTTGGGAAATAAAATCAAAAGGATTAGAATTGATATCACACAGTCCTATACATCATAAAGGACGACATGCAATTGGGTTTAAAGAAAAGTGAAGGGTTCTTTTATTGATAAACATATTCATAGCTATCCAAGCGCCATGACAAAGATAAAACATGCAAAATATATCAATCATGCAGTGAGTGTGTCTATCTATTGCCAATATATCCAACATAAAACTTAGACTTCTGAACAAGATTCAGTTCAATAAGGAGAGTACAATGGTTTTAAAAGGCACAAGGAAATAGGTTAAAAAGGCATGGCACCGATGCAAGCTACAAGAGATTGTTGGACTAGAAACATAGTCAAAGTTAAAATAACAAACTCCAAGATCCATCAGATCACGCGCATGCTCAAGAAGCAACAAGAAATTTGTAATAGTATAGACTGTATGGTTTAAGAAGGGGACGACTCAAACAAATTGTTTTCAATTAACTTGGTAAAGTTGCATAGTGGAAGGCGACTAAGTCAAAACATATTTGAAGTTTCAAAATGATAAAATGAAATCCTTAAAGAAACAACAAATGAAATATAATCTCCTCAAAAGAAAATTGAAATACATAGCATTCAACAGCCAACAAGATGGTCTCTATTTTAAGTGAGGAACATTCATCAAAGGAGAGACGTTAAATACTCCATGCAATCTCAACTAAGGTGAGTGGCGAAAATTCAAATAGAGACCAATAGATCAATACACCATTAAGCAACTATATTTATGCAAGTATAAAGAGATCATTACCAGATCAGATTTACACTCCATATATCTAACTTACAAAATAAATGATATGTGACATGCACAGGTATCATAAGATAGAATATTCAAGAAATACAAAATAATCTTAAACTAAAATTTATGTGAATTATATTACATGCCTAATACAATAACCATATATAGTCTAAACATTTAAAACATAGGAGAGAATGTTGAATTCTATATCACTGAATTTTATATCTGATTGCATGTTGCTAGATATACCCAGCTATAGACAGATCAAATCTAGAATAAGATGATTACAACTAAAGAATCAAATGGAAGGGACCGATCTTTTAAAAATAGAGGAATACAACTTTCATATTACAAAGTAACAATTTAGAAATGTATTTCCAAATAAATATTTGCAAACTCTTTATAGCCATTTTAAAAAGTTTAGATTTGGAATTGAGCATTTACAGGTTACATTTTTATTTCTTTCTACTTTGAAATTCAAACTCTTCTAATTTGTTTCTTTATTGTTTGTGCAGGTTCAGTAAATTAAATTCCTTTATAGAGAAACAAAATTTTACATCACACTCTCAAAATTCAGCACAAGAACTTAAAACTAAAGAAGAAAACCTATTTAAAGCTTGATGGCTGGCTAGAAACAAATTCTAAAGCTTCTGCCAATTCCACTTAAATTCACTAGATCTTGACGAAGGAATCCAAAACAATCTAGCGCCAATATTATGCTTGCAAACCAATTCTAAGATAAAAAATTTCCCAGAGTAATTGTTGTGCAAAATAATCTTCAAACTACTGCCATGAAAATTCTTCCAAAACATTACCGTGGATAAAATTGCAACCTCTAAAGGCTAATTAATATAAATTTATTATCTCAAGTCACAACTTAACTATTTGTAATCATGCATTCCCAAGAATTGCTCATGCAGTTATAAACTTTAAATATCTAAGATATTTTCCCACAAATCTTGTTTCTATATATTTTAATTTATTAAACATAAACTCTTTTAAATTATCAACTTTCACAAAAATTGCGCAATTAATTCTACATTTACATTTAAATAATTTCTTTTTTCAAGATTAACATTTATTTTCAAATAAATACTTGTCTAATTTATTTTAATAAATCAAATCTTACTCATAAACATTTAATCAAATATTTAAACAAATAAGCCATTTAACTAAATTAAACAATAATTAATTTCCAAATAAAATAACACAACAAAATCGAGACGACAAGACTAATCAACAAACGACAGCGGGTGACAAATGGATACTCATTCGATGAAGAACAATGGCTAAATGAGGACCAAACAGTATCTCTGAATCAACATGATTTTATTGGATTAGGGTATGCTCAGACCTAACAAGCAAGTGGAGTTGTTACCTGGTACCTGTATCTGCATAAAACATCACTTGTTAAACATATCATGATATATTAGACAACACACCATGAAGAAGAATCACAACACAACAGGATACTCACAAGTGAGTAGTGCTACGATGTCTTCTTCACTAGGATTGACAAGCATCCATATATCATAAACATCAATCACATCATGATAATCACATTAAAACTTAGAAACAACATAAACCATATCACACACATGTCTACCATAATTACATCACACAAACATAATCAAATGATCTTGATGTCCAATGTATCATCTACGTAGTATAAAAAATAACATATTCACAATATCCAATGGATCATCCACAATATAAAATCCACATAATGTCGGATTCATAAATTAAAAAAACCAACCAAATATCATAAGTAACTATCAACGGAACAAAGACAAACTAAAACCAAGTGTCAAAACTGGAGGGACACTACATCCTCCCCCGCTAGGGTAAGGCTTACTCTTGGAAGCCTACAAATAAATAAGAATAAAGCTCTCTCATGTACAAATATGGGAGAAATGTACTAGTTTCGTCATCCTATCCATTGTCACCAAAATGGCATCATGTTGTCGTGAAGAATCATGCAACCTAATGATGAGATGCAATGAAATTATTTCCCATTTACATTATGGCACTAAGTGTGGCTGTAGATGTCCCACTTGATCATGGGGAAGTGGATCTAGTTGACTACCTCTGTGTCTGCCTCCTTCGCCAGAACCACAACCTCTACCACAACTTTTCCTAGGTGGCATGATCCTACACAACAACACGTAGGACAAGTCTTAGATATGATGTGAAAATAAGGAAAGGGAAAGAACAAATATAAAAAATCTAAGTACTATTCCCATGACTAACATAAATATTCTTCATATACGCCTACCCTAAGGTTCCCTGAGTCTACTTCCTCGTAAACACTCACCAAGTTAGTATCCTACATCCTTGGAGAGAAATCACAATACAACATATGGATGACATTGAAAACAATAAAAATAAAATAATTTAGCCACTAAGGTCATAAATGAACATTAAAAGAAATTCAATTTCAACATTAAAGTAAGAAATGCATGCAATTTCAACACTAAATCAAGTGTAACCACAAGGGCTAGACAAGTAAATAAGTTCACAAAGCGTGGCTAAACCATCACAATCAAATATAAACAAGGTGTCGACCTTCACAATCAACATATATTCATCAATAATTACAAAGTCCACAATATTCAAAATAGTACAATACATCACTGTGTGACTAGACTCTAGCCACCTAATGAGGAAGGAGGGAACTTTTTCAGGCTATATCAGTAATCTTCATGTGGTGTGGAGTGATCATTCACACATCTCAGTTACATGATGTAAAAGACAATAGGATAATACGAACTATAGAATCTAACACCTAGGACAATGTAATGGGCTTACTAATATCCAGAGCACCCAGTGTTAGAACCTAGCGCTCTGATACCATCTATAATGCCTCACCAAGGAATCCAATAAAATAATCCAGCTTCAATCTTATGCTTGCAAACCAATTCTAAGATAAAAAAATTCCCAAAGTAACTGCCATGCAAAATAATCTTAAAACTACTGCCATGAAAATTCTTCCAAAACATTGTCGTGAATAAAATTGCAACCCCTAAAGGCTAATTAATGCATATTTATTATCTCAAGTCACAACTTAACTATTTGTAATCATGCATTCCCAAGAATTTCTCATGCAATTATAAACTTTAAATATCTAAGATATTTTCCCACAAATCTTGTTTCTATATATTTTAATTTATTAAACATAAACTCTTTTAAATTGTCAACTTTCACAAAAATTGCACAATTAATTCTACATTTACATTTAAATAATTACCTTTTGCAAGATGAACATTTATTTTCAAATAAATACTTGTCTAATTTATTTTAATAAATCAAATCTTACTCATAAACATTTAATCAAATATTTAAACAAATAAGTCATTTAACTTAATTAAACAATAATTAATTTCCAAATAAAATAATACAACAAAATTGAGATGACAAGACTAATCAACAAACGACAACGGTTGACAAATGAATACTCGTTTGATGAAGAACAGTGGCTAAATGAGGACCAGACACTATCTTTGAATCAACATGATTTTATTGGATTAGGGTATGCTCAGACCTAACAAGCAGGTGGAGTAATTACCCGGTACCTATATCTGCATAAAACATCACTTGTTAAACATATCATCATATATTAGAAAACACACCGTGAAGAAGAATCGCAGCGCAATAGGATACTCACAAGTGAGTAGTGCTACACTGTCTTCTTCACCAAGACTAACAAGCATCCATATATCATAAACATCAATCACATCATGATAATCACATTAAAACTCAGAAACAACATAAAAAATATCACACACATGTCTACCATAATTACATCACACAAACATAATCAAATGATCTTGATGTCTAGTGTATCATCTACGTAGTATAAAAAATAACATAATCAAAATATCCAATGGATCATCCACAATATAAAATCCACATAATGTCAGATCCATAAATAAAAACAACCAACCAAACATCATAAGTAACTATCAACTGAAAAAAGAAAAACTGAAACCAAGTGTCGGAACTACAGGGACACTACAAAATGTTTGTATCTTTGTTGTTATACCCATTGTGGAGGTTTGAAAAAGATTATTATTCTGTATGGATGGAGGAATTGCAATTAGATGTCCTTTCTTTCCTTAAAAAATATGTTTAGGCTTAGTAATTTGTTCACAGTTGGTTTATGGTTTTGGTTATCTATGTGTATTGACCAATGAGGAAAATTTAGGCAAATCCTTTGTTTAAGAGGTAAGCTCCACACTGTCAGTAAAAGACCTGAAAAAGTGTTGCCAATTTGTCTAACAACACAAATTGTAAAAGAGCTATTAGTAGGTAAATCCTATTCATGGTTGGATTGATGAAAGCCATCTTTAAAAATATATAACCAAAAAACATTAATAATAAATTAATTATGTATGTAAAAAACCCAAGTGAAAAAGAGTATAACCCCACAAACTTTTTTAAAAATTCTAGATCCATTGTGTCATACTAAATACTATAGAGAAATAGAGAAATTGTAAAAGAGGTATTAGAATAACACTAATGTATACTTATAATTCCTTGTTATATGGTTGTATCTTTGACATTGTACACATTTAGAAGAGCTGAAAGAGATTATCCCTCTGCATGGGTGGAGAAATTATGGTTAAATGTTCTTGCTGTTGTAAAAAAATATGGATAGGGATAGTGTTTTTCCCATTGTCCATTTATTGTTTGCAGGTATCTCTGTGCACTTTTGGCATTATAGCCATTAACATAGGAGCAATTGTAGATTAAGAGTAGTTTTTTGGCTATGAAGCATTATTCTAATAGGTCTTTTAAAATTTCTCTATTAGCTTGGGTTGACTAGAAAAGAGTATAACTTGAATTTTGATTCACAACTCAATTTTTACACAAATTTCTTAACTTGTATTAATATTAATGTGTTCTTTAAGATATAAGAGAAAGAGAATAACATGAAACATATTAATACAAAATTAAAGGAGATTGAAAGAGAAAAGGGAAACAAAATACCATGAAATATATGAATACAAAAGAAGCAATTGATGCAACAATTCACATTTTCCTATTAGATATTTGTTTGAAATTCCCATTGGGGTTTGCATAAGAGGCAAGTATAGGACCATGGGAAAATCTAACCTAAACAAAAAAGTATAGTTATTGTAGTCAAGTACGTATAAATAGATGCATGAATGTTTATATAAAGTAACAAATATATAGACGGTATCAAGCCATGGAGGGAGGGGAAAATTGAATCTATATAACAGGAAAATAAAAATATGTAAAACAAACCTTGTTTACATTTAGAGCTCTGGGAATTTTTTCAGGACCAATTGTTGAATACATGGGTTGCATTTTTGCTTGTTGCTCTATCTTTGTGTTGAGCACAACATGATTCAACTCCAAAGCAAAATTTCATATTGTTATATCAAAATATATGTTTGAAATTAGATAAGTATGGAATGGGGAAAAGGAATTGTGTAATGGCTAACCACAAGAACAGCAACAAAGATGTTGCAAGCTATAGAGGAATTTTTGTGGAGCTCTCCAAACTAGCACATAAGGGACATGCATAGTAGTTTCTTTGACAAGTGTGCTATAAAACAAACACCAAAGTCTAAAATTTCACAAGGCAACCAAAACAAGTCATATCCTTATATTAGAGAAATGAATATTAGATGTATTGATTTGCATGGCATTCTACAACAATGCAAGGATCTGTGAACTGTCACATGAGCAAGCACCTACCATTTTGTGTCCATTGAGTGAGGCATGATGAAGAAACCAAGAAGCCAATAACTCCATGGTTGTTGTGGAAATGCTCGAGCAAGCCATAACAAATAGCATGGAATTTTATCATGTATCACGGAAAAGAAAATCAATGTAGACAAGACTATATATTTATAAATGTAATATATAGGAATAGTGAAATAGTGAAATGACGGGAATTTTTTTTTGTAGAAAAGCATTTGTAGCAATTTGAATCAAATAAAGCTAATAGAAAAGGGAAAAACAAGACATTAAATTGTTTGGAAGGAAAGCACGAAGGAGAAATGTGAGAAGTCAATGTATATATGTTGTCAGAATAGAAAACACAACATCGTTGGATGATTTTAAACTTATTAGTCAAATGGAAAGCAATTTTTTTTTTAAATGCATCTACAACATGTGCATATATAGTTTAATATATTGGAATGTTCTAAAGACGTTACTAACTTATAGAACTTTTGTTTTCTAGTTATTGTTGGATTCAATCTTCATGCATCTTAGACAGTTGAATTTGTTTGTACCTAGATATGTATTAATGTGTAGGAACTATAACTATATGTTAAAATTAGTTGGAAGAGATTTATAGGTATACTAACAAATAGTTGACATCATGGAATTTTAAAACACTTAAACAAAAATGGGAAAATGGAATTTACGAAAGAGTGTATTGGTTTGAATGCCATATAATAAAAGCATGGTACAACGAAATCTTAGAGCAAGAAGTTAGTAGATCAATAGAATAGAAACATCAACACATGGAATTTCCCTGTAGAAGTTGTAGCCTCTAGTTATTTGTGTGTAGTATCTTTGTGCATCTTTGACATTATACCCATTTTGCACAAATTATTACTTGGTATGGTTTTTAAAGATTCAACCTAGAAAATGCTTGAGAAGTAAATGGCACACAAGCTAAGGCAGATGTAAGAATAATTATCTTGGAGCCTTTTTTTCATGTTGGCCTATCAGGTGGAACTAGAAGCACTTGGCAAGGGCTATAATTGTTTTAGACATGTTTCTTCATTGCGATGACGAGCAGTGTACTTGTTGGTTCCAAGCCTAGAGTATCTCTCAAATGAGAAAGGTGGATCAATACAGAGTTTTACAATTGATTTTGCACATGAAATAGTTGTAAAAGTCAACCCTTGCCTCTCTTTGCTACCTACATTTATTGTTGCTCTATCCAATGTTAAGCTTTGTGCTTTGTTTATTTTCATTCCACATGCCATAGTGAGTGGAATTTGAGTTTGACTCCCCCAAATTATAGCTGGGATGGGGATGACTCTTGGATGTTATGGGTCCCATGTCAGACCAATGTAATTTTGAAAGAGGACAACAACATAGTCAAGTGGGCTTGGTGGTTTATAATTTGCATTGTACACAACAACTGTAACAACACCAAGGGATCCATTGACTAGGATAGCTTGAATCCACAAATTTTTTGTTAGCATCACCTATTCACCAACACAAAGTAGCAATTCTGGGAGAAGTTGGCCATCATTTTCATGATTAGGTGCTTTTTGTTGTGCAATATAAGCAATGCTAATGGCTATGGGTAGTTTTAAATGTTTGATTTTTTTTATTTGTTGTGGAATGTGACCAAGTCATTTGTTGCAAAAAAATGTGTAGCAACATCAAATTGTTCTCCTTTTGTGGCTAAGAGAATTTTATTTGTTTGTTTCATAATGTAACACATGTCGTGTAAACCCTAGAGAACACACATAGCAACTAATTTAAAAAAAAAAAACTAATTCAATTAAAAATGTAATAAAATATTTAAACCAAAATCACATAGCACATTACATCACATTACAACACTTAGTTCTCTGGGGCACATGAGGTTACATCACAAACATCTAAATGAAAGTAAAAGATAATGATAAACACATATCCATTATATTATAATAACCATGAATATGAGTACAACCATGAACCAAGAGCGAGAATATTAATACATCACATAATACAATCATAATGAATCTCTTTAATAAAGTTACAAAGGATCCTAACTATTACATCATCGTTATAACATTACATTACAAGCTCTTGATACATGAATTACAATAAATTTCTCAAACATGTGGGATAATACAACTTACATTAACATCTGAATTACAAAGGAACACTGGTACAACTCCAACTGCGGTAATGCTGAGAAGATAGAATGTTGATGGGGAACCCAATGGGTGTAGAGCACATTCCACCCAACCATATGAATTATAAATAACTCAACCCCCATGCTTAGAGGTGACAAAGAAGTTAACTCGACCATGATTGTCAAACTGACTCCATGAACAATATAGCACGAAAGCAATACTAACTCAAAGTCTACAGTGACACAATCGACAACGTTCATGAATCAACATAATAAGTGAAAGCTATGAAATTCATCACAAATAAATAAAGCATTATCAATTAAATAAGTAACTAAATAACCATAAATCAACATAAAAAGAATCTGAATCAACATATAGATTACAATTCTAGAGGCAACCAAAAACAAAGCACAAGGGTGTCTAGTGGAGAGTGTCATAGCATAGCTCTCATGGGATCTCCTGGCCCTTCCTCCAACTGAGGTGTCAGCACCCATCTATGGATCTTCTGGCCCTTCCTCCTAACTGAGGCGCCAACACCATAGAGTAGCTCATGCGGAGCCGATAATCTCTCATGAAGATGAGATAACGACTATGCCGACCATGGCCTTCTCAGTCTATCATTAGTCTACAATAGCCCTAATGCATAGATGAGGTATCTAATGTTTATTATCTTGTGTGTTTTACTACCCATCCCCCTAAATTCTATTTTTAGGTTATCACTTGTTTAACTTCTCTTTCATGGGTTATCCTGAGCTCTTCCTCCTTTCAAGGCACCAGCATGCATGAAGAGACACTCTCCCTAAGACCCCTAGCATAAACCAAAACTAGGCAAGGGTTGAACTATAACATAGAAAAAAAAATAATACCACAATAAGAACATGTGAGGCAATAACCCTCTCACGATAACTCATAACCAAATGTATTAACAAAACCGTTCAATCCTTCCGAGCATAAAACCCATAAGTTTTCAACTCCAAAAGTATAGCGAAGACACAAATAACATTCAAAATTTAAACATGCCTATGGAACAAAGTTTCACAATTTACAACCGGGTTCCCACATCGACATAAAAGTCAAAACAAAAAAAAACAAAAGGAAAAGAGACACTCAAATTAATCTTGCAAATTTGCACCATTAACTCCAATTCATTCTCAATTAAACGATTAAATTAATCTCCCAATGCTGACCAATACAAAGAAATAAGATTCTGATTTACAAATATAAAAAGAATAACTATCTTAATATGTGTAAACATATACATGTGCAACAAGGGATAAAGCTAATTTTCTATTTAAATTATTTACTCATCAAAATAAATGATAGAATAATGCCCTCCATATATATATATATGTATATAAAAAATATTATTTAACATTTTAAATAAAACATGAAAATTACATTTTTAAAATGTAATAAAATAATATTATATAAATGAACTATAATTACATTTTAATTAAAACAAAATTTAAAATAAAAATAAAAAAACACCATATATATATATAAAATACTCGCCATAGCAAGAAAGGCCGACTGACTTGGACTGCATGCAGCAGTCTTATTGGCTGTTGTGCGCAACAATCATTAAGACTACTACGCTCAGCGGTCTAAGACTGCTGCACACAGTACAAGTGCAGCATAGGGCACAGAGAGGGGGTACGCCTATGACCGTCCCTTCCCTGAACCCCAAAAAAACAATAATATTTTCTTTTATTATATATATATTTAAAAAAAAAAACCAAAAACAAAATTTTTATAAAAAAACATAACAATTTTGTCCTTTCCAGCACCTGACATGACAGTTGGCCATGATTTCTTTTTAACACGATTTTTCTTTAATTAAGATAAATAATATATATATATATTCATATATATAGTATATATATATATATAATAAATATATATAATATATATATATATATATATATATATATATATATATATATATATATATATATATATATATATATATATATATATATATATATACATTTAAACACAGAGAAACACTATTTTCTATGTAAACATAGAAAATAACACATTTGAGATAAATGACTATATATGGTTATAGAATATTTCAAACCCAATAAAACAAAATAATTGATCTTTTTTCCACAGTAAGTAATAGAGAGAAACTGGGAATATTAAAACAAAATTCGATGGGATTTCTTTCTGTTGTTTGCAATAGAAACGATTTTAGATTTCAAAAGAATTTTCATATAAAGAAGACCTAGTTATTTATTTATTTACTTTTCTCAGAGAAATCATTTTTATCTAATTCTGAGAAAGATTTTCTTCTAGAAGCAAGATTGATTCAAAACACATTTCTATTCTTTTTACAGATTCAAATAAAATTAAGAGGAGAGGGTGGAACCTGGAGTCCTAAACTTTTGAGAATCTGATGAAGCTTGCTTGATCCTGATGGCCTCCACGATGAGCTTCTAGTTCCTGCTTTGAAACCGTCTTTCCAAAATTTTGTGCCTGGATTTGGATCCAATGCTTTATATAGAAAACCTCACCAACTTAATGCAAGTAAATAAAAAAAACTATTTTTCCCCCAAAAATTATAGAAGATCTCAATAATACATAACAATTCACTTGTGCAGCTTCTGTCTCAATCATCCTCTGTTTGTGAAAAACCCTCAAAAATTTCAATTAAATAAAAGATATTACCAATTTCTTCCAAAAGCTCTCAAAAATCCACAATAAAGAAATTATATCTTTGAAAGCAAGCTTTTTAGTCAAATCTCAATTCTCATTCGTTCACCCAACTTTTTCCTTTCTTTTATTTATTTATTTTTCTATTCTTCAATACTTTTTGTTTTAATTTCAGTTTTTACAACTTTACTTACAAAGCACATTATCTAATTATTTTAAACAATTTATTTTAATAATTATCCTCAACAAGATAATTAATTAAAATAATAAAACACAATTTAATATTTTAATTATCATTTAATAAAACATGACTTTTAAAACATTTAAATATTTTCATACAAATAATCTAACATTAAAATAAACAATTATTATGCACATTTAAATTAAATAAATCATAACTTGAAAAATACCAACATTAATAAAATATGACAAGACACAACACAAACCACAAAGAACAACGACTAAAAAACATACAATACCATTCAAACAAGATGGTCTGACATCATGGGACAGGATGACTTCATTGTCATCTTTGTTTCAACATTATACTGTTGGGTTATTAGTGCTCGCCTTGTCCTACCAAAGTAGGTGGAATCGAGACTCTATACCTGCAATCCCTGCATACAAACGAAGTTGTGTACATGTGCATACATATATATAAAATCAAAGAATTGCATTGTGAGAAGGAATCACAGCGTAGCAGGGCACTTGCAAATGAGTGATGCTACACTGTCCTTCATCACATCTATTCTAACAATATTATAACTGATAAAATAACATTTCTAAACTAACAATCTATCTAATAACCTAATTTATTAAATCACTGCATCATAATATAATTCTGAAAATCAACTAACATCACCAAGCATTATGTCATATGAAATAATCATGTCCACAAATGGAATAACATCATCATCAAAGTTTACTAACGAAACCACCAACCCAGACAATAATAGTACCATCAAACCAAACCATAAGGAGTACAATCACAGTATCAACACATCGAAACAAAGCATAGAAAATAATAAGTCTAAACATAATGAGGGGTATTAAATCCTCCCCCCTAGGACATGGCTTACTCCTAGAAGCCATGAAATAAAATAAAAACCCAAGACTGACTCGATTGCATTCAGTTAGCCAGACAGGCCACTTTAATGACTTCCTTGTTGGAAGGCGTCCATTCCCTTCTTTCATGACAAAGTCTCCTTAGAGCTTCCGCAAAAGTCTCAAGATCTGACAGTACAAAGCAATTGGAGTAATCATATCAAAGTTTGATTTTCCAAAGTCGTTTGACTATTGGGTCTCAAACCTTCTTCTGAGGTGTTTTCCTTATCTTCATCCTGGAAACACACCAAGGAATAGGTTTTAGTTTGAAACCCACACACATTGAAAGCACACACAAAATTAAAGTACACGTAAGCACGAGTCAAACGCAAGGTTGCCTAATGGACTTAACTACCCAGAGACCCCAACGTCTGCAACCCTTGGCTTTGATACCAAGTTGTAATGCCCGTCGTGCAAACTCAAAGAACACACATAGCAACTAATTTTTGTTTTAAAAACTAATTCAATTAAACACATAATAAAATATTTAAACCAAAATCACATAGCACATTACATCACATTATCACACTTAGTTCTCTGGGGCACGTGAGGTTACAAAGCGAACATCTAAACGAAAGTAAAAGATAATGATAAATACATATCCAGTATATTATAAAAACCATGAATACGAGTACAACCATGAACAAAGAGTGAGAATATTAATACATCACATAATACAATCATAATGAATCTCTTTAATAAAGTTACAAAGGATCCTAACTATTACATCATCGTTATAACATTACATTACAAGCTCTTGATACATGAATTACAATAAATTTCCCAAACATGTGGGATAATACAAATTACATTAACATCTGAATTACAAAGGAACACTAGTACAACTCCAACTACGGTAATGCTGAGAAGATAGAATGCTGATGGGGAACCCAACGAGTGCGGAGAATGTTCCACCCAACCATATGAATTATAAATAATTCGCCCCCATGCTCAGAGGTGACAAGGAAGTTAACTCAACCATGATTGTCAAACAGACTCCATGAACAACATAGCACGAAAGAAATACTAACTCAAAGTTTACAATGACACAATCAACAATGTTCATGAATCAACATAATAAGTGAAAGCTATGAAACTCATCACAAATAAATAAAGCATTATCAATTAAACAAGTAACTAAATAACAACCATAAATCAACCTCAAAAGAATCTGAATCAACATATACATTACAATTTCAGAGGCAACCAAAAACAAAGCACAAGGGTGTATAGTGGAGAGTGTCATCGCATAGCTCTCATGGGATCTCCTGGCCCTTCCTCCAATTGAGGTGTCGACAACCATCTATGGATCTCCTGGCCCTTCCTCCTAATTGAGGCGTCGACACCATAGGGTAGCTCATGCAGAGCGGATAATTTCTCATGAAGATGAGATAATGACTATGCCGACCATGGCCTTCTCAGTCTATCATTAGTCTACGATAGTCCTAATGCATAGATGAGGTATCCAATGTTTATTATCTTGTGTGTTTTACTACCCATCCCCCTAAATTCTATTTTTAGGTTATCACTTGTTTAACTACTCTTTCATGGGTTATCCTGAGCTCTTCCTCCTTTCGAGGTGCTGGTGCCCACGAAGAGCCACTCTCCCTAAGACCCCTAACATAAACCAAAACTAGGCAAGGGTTGAACTATAACATAGAAAAAAAAATACCACAACAAGAGCATGTGAGGCAATAACCCTCTCACGATAACTCATAACCAAAAGTATTAGCAAAACTGTTCAACCCTTCCGAGCATAAAACCCATAAGTTTTCAACTCCAAAAGTATAGCCAAGACACAAATAACATTCAAAATTTAAACATGCCTCTGGAACAAAGTTTCACAATTTACAACCGGGTTCCCACATTGACATAAAAGTCAAAACAAAAAATACAAAAGGAAAAGAGACACTCAAATTAATCTTGCAAAGTTGCACCATTAATTCCAATTCATTCTCAATTAAACGATTAAATTAATCTCCCAATGCTGACCAATACAAAGAAATAAGATTCTGATTTACAAATATAAAAAGAATAACTATCTCAATATGTGTAAACATATACATGTGCAACAAGGGATAAAGCTAATTTTCTATTTAAATTATTTACTCATCAAAATAAATGATAGAATAATTCCCTCCATATATATATATGTATATAAAAAATATTATTTAACATTTTAAATAAAACATTAAAATTACATTTTTAAAATTTAATAAAATAATATTATATAAATTAACTATAATTACATTTTTAATTAAAATGAAATTTAAAATGAAAATAAAAAAACACCATATATATATATAAAATACTCACCATAGCAAGAAAGGCTGACGGTCTTGGACTGCATGTAGCAGTCTTATTGGTTGTTGTGTGCAACAATCATTAAGACTGTTGCACACAGTACAAGCGCGGAAAGGGGCGTAGGAAGGGGGTACGGCTACGACCGTCCCTTCCTTAAACCCCCAAAAAAAATAAAAAATTCTTTTATTATATTTTTTAAAAAAAAGAAAAAGCAAAAACAAAATTTTTATAAAAAAAATAACAATTTCGTCCTTTGCAGGAACGGATGTTGATGACAGTCGGCCATGATTTCTTTTTTTCAACACACAAATTTTTTCTATAATTAAGATAAATAATATATATAAATTTTTGTATATATATAATATATTTATATATATACAATATATATGTAAAATATACATATATATATATATATATATAATGTATATATATACATTTAAACACAGAGAAACATTGTTTTCTGTGTAAACACAGAAAATAACACATTTGAGATAAATAAATATATATAATTATAGAATATTCCCAATAAAATAAAATGATTGATCTTTTTCCATAGTAAGTAATAGAGAGAAATTGGGCATATTAAAATGAAATTCGATGGGATTTCTTTCTGTTGTTTGCAATAGAAACGATTTTAGATTTCAAAAGAATTTTCATATAAAGAAGACCTATTTATTTATTTATTTAATTTTCTCAGAGAAATCATTTTTATCTAATTCTCAAAAAGATTTTCTTCTACAAGCAAGATTGATTCAAAACACATTTCTATTCTTTTTACAGATTCAAATACAATTAAGAGGAGAGGGTGGAACCTGGAGTCCTGCACTCTTGAGAATCTGATGAAGCTTGCTTGATCCCGATGGCCTCCACGATGAGCTTCTAGTTCCTGCTTTGAAACTGTCTCTCCAAAATTTCGTGCCTAGATTCAGATCCAATACTTTATACAAAAAACCTCCCCAACTTAATGCAAGCAAATGAAAGAAACTATTTTTCCCCCCAAAACTACAGAAGATCTCAACAATACATAACAATTCACTTGTGCAGCTTCTGTCTCAATCATCCTCCGTCTATGAAAAACCCTCAAAAATTTCAATTAAATAAAAGATATTACCAATTTCTTCCAAAAGCTCTAAAAAATCCACAATAAAAGAAATTATATCTTTGAAAGCAAGCTTTTCAGTCAAATCTCAATTCTCATTCGTTCACCCAACTTTTTCCATTCTTTTATTTATTTATTTTTCTATTCTTCAATACTTTTTGTTTTAATTTCAGTTTTTACAACTTTACTTGCAAAGCACATTATCTAATTATTTTAAATAATTTATTTTAATATTTGTCCTCAACAAGATAATTAATTAAAATAATAAAACACAATTTAATATTTTAATTATCATTTAATAAAACACATGACTTTTAAAGCATTTACATATTTTCATACAAATAATATAACATTAAAATAAACAATTATTACCCACATTTAAATTAAATAAATCAAAACTTGAAAAATACCAACATTAATAAAATACGACAAGACACAACACAAACCACAAAGAACAACAACTACAAAACATACAATACCATTCAAACAAGACAGTCTGACATCATGGGATGGGATGACTTCATTGTCATCTCTGTTTCAACATTATACCGTTGGGTTATTAGTGCTCGCCATGTCCTGCCGAAGCAGGTGGAATCGAGACTCTGTACTTGCAATCCCTGCATACAAACGAAGTCGTGTACATCTACATACATATATATATATAATCAAAGCATTGCATTGTGAGAAGGAATCACAATGTAGCAGGGCACTCGCAAATGAGTGATGCTACACTGTCCTTCATCACATCTATTCTTACAATATTATAGCTGATAAAATAACATTTCTAAACTAGCAATTCATTTCATAACCTAATTTATTAAATCACTACATCATAATATAATTCTGAAAATCAACTAACATCACCAACCATAATGTCATATGAAATAATCATGTCCACAAATGGAATAACATCATCATCAAAGTCTACTAATGAAACCACCAACCTAGACAATAATAGTACCATCAAACCAAACCATAAGGAGTACAATAACAGTATCAACGCATCTAAACAAAGCATAGAAAATAATAAGTCTAAACAGTATGAGGGGTATTACACATAAGCTTTTTTTAATTATTATGGGGAGCCTCAACATTTCTTATATGGAGAAGGCTTGCCCGAAACTTTTGTTGCTAAGGGATATCTCCTTTTTGGTGAAAGACAGTGTCTAGGGTTATTAAGACTGTGAAAGTGTACCACAAGGCTACAACCGATGAGCATGAAGCATAAATAGGTGTATCCATGACAGTTGGAAAATGGGAAATATCACCAACAAGGATCATAGAAGGAGCACCAAATGGCTCTGTCTGGTTATCTAGGAATGCTTGGCATAATTGACTATCTATTTTTAGTAGCAACTTTGGGCCTAGAAAACTTATTTCATCGATCAAAATGTACTTGACATACTTAAATTATTCTTTGAATAATGTCATTTTTTATCCTTGCAAAGGATTCATATCCTTTATGGGGATCTAAAGTGCTATATGGATTTTAGAGGCACATATGTTGTACGCAACATCACCTATAGCAGTCAATGTGAGCAAACAGCTATTGGGTCCATCAAAAGAGGTGTTCATTTGTTGTCAAATACAATTTATTAGGAAGGATTTGATAGTGCCAGCTATCCCTTGAATAATCATGTCAAGAGGGGCTTTGGGTGAAGGTTGCATGTAATGGGTTTGGATTATTTGAATGGCCAATTGTTGTTTTGGTGAAAGCTAATGGGTTGACATATCTATAGGAAATAATTCAACCATAGCTTGCTCACGTTGTTCCTTCACTAATGAGATGAATTGAAAAGAAATATTATGGAGTTATTCAGGAACATGGTTTGCATTCCATGGATGGTTCATATCAAAATCCCTCCTACCCAAAAGCTAAAGCTGATTTATACTAAAGTTAGTAGTAGCACCAAGCTGAGAGAAAAAATCCCATTCATATTCATCCATAGAAGGACAATGGTTCAAATCATCAGTATCACTATCATCCTCTTCTTCATTTGTGGATGTAATTAGAAGTCTATTAACATGCCAAGGATGATAACTAGCCATTTTTAAAAGTTTCCAATTTTCCATTTTCTCTTCTCTCAGAAGACCTATATCTATTTGTATGTTTTGAAAAGGTTTGTATAACATAAGCTCAGTCCAACAAAATGTCTCAAATATCTTTGTATCTTCAATAGGGGTAGTCTTGAATAATGATTAAACAAAGAAAACTATAGGTTGGTTCCTTGGTTTCCATTTAACCTTTTTGCATTGCTATGAGTGTGTATATAGGTAGACCAAGTGAATTAAGGATAAAACAATTAACTCTGGAGGCCTTTGCATATAGCAGTGAATATAATTTGTTGGCAGCTCTTCATCAGTATCATCTTTGTTTATATGAAACCATGTCTTTTTTCCAACATTCAAGTGAATGTATCATCAACTTGAAGTAAGAAGAGGAAATTTCTTTAACATATGGCATGTCTCCTAGGAAGAGATGTCACATTCCACAAGCATATGCATCATGAATTTTTGATATGAAACTAGTGCTCTATTCTCAACTATAATTGTATTTGGAACTCTTGTCAACATAACTAGATAATTTTCTATTTTTTTCTCAAATTTAGTTGCATATTTAGAAATATAATTTGACACAATTTTCCTAGAAACAACTGATTGGCAGTCAACATTGGCACACCAAATTGCAAGCATAGCTAGGCTGTGAATATTTAGGTGATCATTATTTCTTACTGGTTTGTAGGATTTGTTAGACTTAGCATTAGATGTCAATGTAGAGGTAAGCTATTGCTACCATGGTGCTTTATCCCGACATTGCAATTTCTCTCCTTTTCTTCTTAAACAAGTATATTCAGAGAATTTTGTGTTCCTTTGAATTGTGTTTAGAAACTCTTCATAATCTATGATTAGATCATTGGTCAGGATCTAGCTTGAGGCAAGAAAGCATGGGTTTTCTTCAGAGCAATGATACATTCTAAGCAATCTTTGTGTAGGGAAATGTGCATTCCAAGCTATAATGTATCTATTTAAAAAGTGCCTTGCTATGCTCACATCATGGTCATTGGACCAATCAAGAGTATCCATGTCAGGAGCTTTTGGAAGCCATAGAAAACCATGCACATGTCCAGAGCCACATTGTTACCATTCATATCTATACCAATAATCTTTTGCATGAAAAATATTTTCGATCACCTCCTCACAAAAAATTGAGAATCTATGATGCAAATATAATGATGTTATATGTAGATTCCAAACAACACTATCTATTAGCATTTTTTTAAGGCTCCATTGTTAAACAAGATGTAGAAGAGAAAAAATTCTATAAGTCAGCCCATTTTGTGTCTGCATAGCTCATTGTGAAAAAAGGGTGGGTATACCAAGTTTTTCGATCATAGCAGTTAGTTGGGCCTGACAAGAGCTCCATAAAGAGTGGGTCGCATGCAACAATGTGCCAAATTGTATCAATTGCTTAGCTAGTTGGTGCTCAGAAGTAGCTTGAAGTTGTTCCCACAAAATAGTCAATGACCTAGGGATTCTATCCTCGAGATCTACTCTAACAAAAATAGAGACAACTTGTTGGTTGCGATGTCTTATAATCCAGTTGTAGAGAAAATATATAAACCTAATATGTTTTCCAAATCTATGGCCAAAATATCATATCAGGTGGAGGGAATATTAACATAGGTGAATTTTAATATTTCTCGGTTGAAGGGGAAGTGCTGCTCCAGTGGGGAACAATGTTGGAAAGGCCATTGAAAGTAAACCTTTAGTGTTGTATTCATTAACAAGAGAAGAGCTAATTTTAGGCCAAGATAAGATATTTTGCTCTTTTTTTTCAATTTGCAAGACATCTTTTATTGCTTGCAACTCTTGTCTAGCATTTGGTAAGAAAGGAATAAATGATGTAAAGTTTGAAGAGACATTTTCTTCTTGTCCAACAATTTTTGAGCTGGTTGATGGCATTAGGTCTTCAACTAAAACTTGGTTTATTATATGCAAGAATCTAGACACATCAACATGTATTATGTAACATATTAAGAGCCTCAACATCAATCTCAACATCATTGTAGTATTTTTCATATTGAATTTTTTATTTCAATGCATCCATGACATGATTTTTATTAACATAACAATCATAATTCCTTCCTTCAATAGTGGTCCTACAAACAATGATAGTTCCTCAAGGTCTTGCAGCCAATGTGGTAAAATTTTTGCTATGCTTGAGATATCCTTAGGGAATCTTATCATGTGACCACTATATTTAAGTTGGCCTCCTCTAGCATGGGTAACCTATAAAACTGGAGCCACCCTAGCAATAAGCATCTCTTCAACCTATGTTAACTTTTTGAGTAACAATGGTTGTGGGCCTGGGTCCATGCCATTTGTAGAGTTGAACCAATGGGAACCTTTTTTAGAATAACACCTTACACACATGGCTTCTAACCCTAACATTCAAGTGTGCATCCCTATGTAGCTTTCCCTACATATTTAGAAAAAAAAAGGTTGGAAAGTGCATTTATACAATGTCAAAATCACTTTACCACAACAAGATAGCTATCATTGAATATTTTTTTGAGGTATTGTTCTTGTGTTCATGCAACAAGGGATCTCCTCTTAGATTCTACACAAGGGTTGGCATCTACCATTGGAATTGCATGTTTCAAGGGACGACTATTACAATTTTTGCATGCAGATATGGTTGGTGTAGCTATCCTCTGTTGTAAGTATTTTTTGCAGTGCTTCATGGATATCTCCTCTCTATGATCCCTATAGTAGAAATAGTTTAGTTGTTGTTTCTTACCCTTTTTAAATTCAACAATTGATTGGGTTGTGCAACTTGAGTGCACTTGTATAGACTATGAGTTTACATACAAGCTCAAGTACATTGGGATATATCAATATACATGTATACCCATACATATATTGAAAGTGGAAATTACACATAAACATATAACAAAATATATATGTCTATCCATCTGAATATGAATCAATATCTATTAATGACTAGAAAAGGAATAGCATAGTTTGAACATTAGGAAATATTAAATTGTACTTGGATGTTGTCCCTTTCTTTAAAATAATATTTTATTGTTAGTACTTTTATTGGCCCGCATTTATTATTTTTGTTATGTGTATGCATCTTTTCCGTTCGACGGGTTAACATAGGACCAATTGAATATTATGAACTTGGTGG
Source organism: Sequoia sempervirens (assembly GCA_007258455.2). Taxonomy (NCBI): domain Eukaryota; kingdom Viridiplantae; phylum Streptophyta; class Pinopsida; order Cupressales; family Cupressaceae; genus Sequoia; species Sequoia sempervirens. Next base: position 101,883,210 of record VDFB02000007.1, on the reverse strand, counting down.
GTATAAAATTAGTTTCATGGCTAATATATACACGTATAAAAACATGTATATATACAGGTATACATTTACATACATCATGCATATAAAATGACATACATATACATTTAGGACTTGGCAACCTCAATATAGAGAGGGTTGGATAGTAAGCCTTTACTCGTGTGAGGCTTAATGCATTCTACCATTGCTACACAATGGGGGCAAGCAAAGCAAAGTAAATGTGGGAAAACAAAGTAAATGCAATATTGAATGTTGTAGTGTTGGAAACTATACTTTGATTAGGATGCACTGTCAAAAGAGTCATTTTGGCATTAATTTCGTAGTAATTGGAAAAATCTACTATCTACATATCTAATCTATCATATTGTAGTATTTCTTTTTGCATATACATAGAAATACACATATGCATATAAATATGCATATACATACACATACATATATATACACATATACATATACATATGCATACATGCATACACATACATACATATACATATAAAAGCATATACATACATATACATATACATATACATATACATATATATACATATACATAGATACACATATACATACATATACATATACATATAGAATATTGATTGTTGCAGTGTCAAAGGCTATACTTTGATTAGGTTGCACTATCAAAAGAGTCATTGTGCCATTGATTTCATAGCAAATGTGCAAAATCTGCTTTCCTCATGTTTGATCTATCATAATGTAGTATTTTTTTGGATGTGCATAGACATACACATATGCATATACACATGCACATACATACATGCATACATATTCATATACAAACATATGCATACATATACATATACATATATTCATACATATATACATATAGATATATATACATAGACATATATGCACATATACATGCATATACATATACATACACATATACATATACATATATGTACATGCATATATCTATAGAAATATATATACATCAAAGTCATCTTTTTATATGTTGGAAAATAGGAATGCACATCTAGCTCCACATATATGTGGTTTGTCAAGATGACCCATGTACATATACACCTAGAAGTAAAGAGAACTAGAAACAACAACACCAAATTTGCAACAAGTATAAAATAAAGTGAAACCATACTTACAAAATCAAGATCTGAAGGCCGGCGAACCATACCCTCAAAGCCAAACTCCATAGGGGCACTAATGGGTTCCACCAATAAATCAATATTGGGGGCCTCTACGAACCCATCCACAAAGCCCACTTCCATAGACATAGTTCTACAAACTTATTTGTAGCGAAAAAATGTTGCAATTTGAGTTCACTAATTGACAACTATATTTCACAATTAAAAAAAAAGATTAGTGTATTGCAACATCCAAATGGTAATTGGTAGACAACTTACAAATATCAATTTATAACTATTCCATTATTAATACTGTTGAAACAACACGAGATACAACAAAAATAATAGAAATTCACTTTTAATGCTATGAAGACACTAAGGGATACATCAACAAGAATAAAAATAATAAATGAAAATGCATATACCCCCATATGTATCTCTCTATCTTTTGGGCTGCTTATATGTGTGTGCATGTAGGATTTTATTATTTCTATATATGTGAATTTATGCATATTTTAAATTTTACTATGTTATGGTACAAATCATATGGTGCAATAATCTATTCAAAATGTGTATTACATCATAGGCCTAACTTGAGATTTGGAATATGTTGGGTGGTATTCAATATTATGGACAAAAGATTTATGCAAAATACCAATGCAAAATGACTTACAGATTCCATTGCACAACAATTTGGGAAACCTCTATTTTTTTATACAAGAGACCCAAGGAAGACGATTCTTACAATACTATAATTTTAAAGCAACACCGATATGGATCTTTTGAAAATATAACTTAATCAATATATTTTCCTATCTAGATAACAAAACAAATAGTTCAACAATTACTCAAGAATAAAACATATGTCGTGCTTCATTTTTTTCCTAATAGTTCTTTTATGATATGACTATCTATCTATAATATTTAATGCCAAATAATAGAGATTGAATGTAGAATATATGCATGTATATATGTGTAGAAAAAATCAAGTATATATGTGCATTGAAGTTCCCCTTTATCAACACATTTACAAACACACACATATAAGGAGATATATCTATCCATATGTACATATGTATATATGTATTTATATACATAGTACTATATCTAAATACTTGTGTATAGTATATTTATTTATCACCATCTAACTCTTGTGCTTGGAATTTATGAAGGAAAGAAACATCCAAATTGTTTTCCACCTCAATTAACCTTTTTGGCTGCTTATACCATATTGTCTACTCCGAAGTTTTGCATTAGTATAGACAACTAAAGGGTTGAATGTGACGCCTTCTCAGCCAGTTAGCTGAGGGAAAATCTAGTTTGGATGCTTACTTGCATTTTGGAATGAGCCACAAGGGGGCTTGCTTTGTATATATGGATATGTATGTCTTTGTACATGTATATTTTTAAATGCGGAATAGAAAATTCTATATAAATATATATATACCAATTGTAATGCAATGTCATAGCAAGAACTAAATGCAATATTCAATGTTGCAACAAGGCATAGTTCACTACAAAATATCAAAGAAAATATATTGATTCAGTTACATTCTCAAAAGAGCCATTTTTGGAAAGATTAAATGTTGGCTTCTCAACAAATAGAAACTTAAAAAAATAGCACATAAGCTAAAGATATAAAGTTGTACAAATAAAAGAGCTATTACAAAAAAACTTAAAAGCCACTAAACTATTTTTTCCTTCATGCCTATACAAAAATCTTTATAACTTCCCAAATAAAATATGTAATCAAAAATATTTATGATGTTACTCATTTTCCTTAGCCTATGACAACAGTTGTATGGTTCAACAATTTCTGCAAAATGGGTATAACACCATAGGCTTAATTGCAAATTGACGAATGTAACTTTTGCTATTTTTTGTAGTTAAAGTTGCAAGCCCTTTTAGCCAGCTATTATGTATACATTACTTGTGTTCTCTGAATATGTATTATAATATTATTTTCCCCTCTTTTAAAGCTCTATTTAATGTTTGGTTTCATTTTTCTCTCATTTTCTATGGTTCCTAAGTCTTTTCCTAATAGTTCTTTTACCATTTCCCTATTTTTGTATAATATTTAGTGCCAAATAATGGAGCTCAAATTTAGAATATATGTATATACATATGTAACCATTTAGCCATGCTTTGATGTATTTCTTTTGGTGAAGTTGCCACTAATTTTCTGCAAATTGCAACAAAAGACCTCTACATAGTGTAGGATAATTTTGATTCTACAATAGACCCTCTTGTTGTTAGGAAAGGCCTTATTTGTAGTCCTTGTCTTGTAAAAATATGATTAGTATGGGTTTCTGATCATCTGTGATGTATTAGGGTAGGAGAAAAATTATATGAGGTGACCCTAAATATTTTTATGTAAGAAAGACCTTGCCAATTTCTTTGAACTTATAGACAATTTTTTTTTTTGAAACATATTGATACAAGATTCAACCTACATCCTTTATTGGTAAATATTGAAGACAAATAAGGAATTGTATAAGAGGTATTAGACACATCCTTAACTAGTTTCTCAATTGAAAATTCAAGCAACATTATTTACCACTAAATATTATAGAAAAAATAGGGAAATTGTAAAACAACTATTTAAAGAAAAGTTAAAAATCATAGATAAATCACAGATGAGTTGGAATAGACACTAAAAAATTTTGTAGAAGAAAAGTAGGCTATGTAAAACTTGGTTTGTCATTTCAAATTTGAAGCTACATTGTTTGGCACGAAACCCATATTAAATAGAACTAATAAAGCCAATGAGTACCAATAGCCTAGACAGCCTCCCCACAATGGCACAAGATTAATTAGAAATTCAAGCTACCTTACTTGACAATAATTTTTTTAGTCAAATAGAGAATTTGCAAAAGAGCTATTACATGACAAATCCTCTTGCTGGCCAAGCCAACAGGGAACTCACTGGAAACGTCAAATAGATAAATTGATAAGATAAAAGAGATATTATAAACAATAACACTTACCAACCACCAAACTAATTTTATATCCAACATGTTCATAATCTGTAAATGGTCCTATGTTAATGCATCCAACAAAACAAATGCAAAAAAATAACCAAAACAATAAATGGAGGGAAATAAAAATACAAACCCTAAGCATATTTATTGAGCAAACAAACAATATTCAACTACAATTGCTCCTATGATAACAGGTATAAGGCCAAAGATGGATAGGGATAAACTCACTTGCATCCCAAGCAAGTGCCTGTCAAAAAATATGCACATTATATGAAAGGTGAATAGTGGGAAAAATAATATCATGCAACATATTGGTGCACGTGAAGCAGTCTATGTAATAGTTGTAAGAGCTATTATGATGATACTTAAATGAATTAGATGTATGTCATTCTCTAGTGTTTTCCTTATAGTTTTTTTTACAATTTGTAACACCTGTCGTGCAAACCCCAGAGAACAAACATTTGCAACCAATCTTTTTTTTTAAATAATACAAGGTAAACATTAAATACATTAACATTGCACATTACAATATAATGAAAAGTTCTCTGGGGAACGCGAGGTTACATCGCAACCACAGCTATTAACAAAAGTAAATAATAATATTAAACAACTTATCCAATACTATTACAATAACTATTAATAGAAGTACATCCATGAATCAAGAGTGAAAGCATCATTACATCTCATATTACAATCATAAAGAATCTCTTACAATAATGTGTACAAAGGATCCTAAATATTACATCATCGCTATTACATTACAAAACAAGAACTTGATAAATGAATTACAATAAATCTCCCATACATGTGGGATGATACAAAGTACAATAATATTTGAATTGCAAAGTGAACAACTAGTATAAGCTTCAATCAAAGAAATGCTGAGAAGATAGAATGTTGATGGAGAACCCAACAGGTGTAGAGCACGTTCCACATGACCATGTGGGTTATGAATAACTCACCCCCCATGCTCAGAGGTGAAAAGGAAGTAACCACGACCATCAATGCCAAAACTGGCTCCAACAAAACAACATAGTAGGATAACTCAAATACAACATCTAGAGTTACAATGACATAACCACAACATCCAAAAGACATCATAATAAATAAAGCCATGAAACTCATCACAATTAACAAAGGCAATAACCATTAAAGAAGTCACCAAAGAACATTCATAAATTATTTTCAAAAGAATCTAAAATATCAATAAGAATGCAATTCCAGAGGCAACAAGAAACAAGGCCCAAGGGTGTCTAGTGGAGAGTGTCATCGCATAGCTCTCATGAGTTATCCTAGCCCTTCATCCAACTTGAGGTGCCGACACCCATCTATGGATATCCTGGCCCTTCCTCCTACTTGAGGTGCCGACACCATACGGTAGCTCATGCGGAGCCGATAACCTCTCATGGGTACGAGGTTATGACTTTTCCAACCATGACCCTAATGCATAGACAAGGTATCCAATAATTATTATTTTGTGTGGTTTACTACCGATCCCCCTAAGTTCTATTTTTAGGTTATCACTTGTTATACTACTCTTACATGGGTTATCCTGAGCTCTTCCTCCTTTCAAGGCATCAGCCCCCACGAAGAGCCACTCTCCCTAAGATGCCTAAAAAAAACCAAATCAAGGCAAGGGTTGTACTATAACGAATAAAGCATAGAACTCAAAACCAAGACATGTGAGGCACTACCCATCTCGCAATAACTAGTAATCAAATTCTCAACAATCTCATGCAACCCTTCCAAAACAATAATGCTAAAATCATACAACCTCCCAATCACATAATACAAGAGTAAACATCCAAAGTTAAGAACATGCCTCAAGAACTAGGGTTCACAACTCCAAAAATTGGCTGAATAAAAAAAAAGGGATCCCACATCGATAAACTAACACAATCAAATAGCAATAAAGAAAAAGAATAAAATTAATTAACTAAATTGCAAAATTTAAATATAATTCAATCATAATTGACCAATGAGATTAATTCCTCAAATCACTAACCATCACCATCAAGATGTCAAATTACGAACATGAAACAATATATATCACTATACTTATTTATTTTTGTTTTTATAAATAAAAATATATATACCTCTATATATATATATATATAGACATACACACACACACACACACACATATATATATACATATACATATATATACACACACACACACACATTTAAATAAAAACAAAAAAAAAACAAATGTAATAAGCACTGCGACCCCTGTACGAGTATTGCCGCAGTCCATAGGACTGCGCATGATAGTCCATGTGACTGTTGTGCACAACAATCCTACGGACTGTTGTACCAGTCCTATGACTGGTGCAGGGGGAGAGGCGAGGGGTACGGCTACGCCGTCCCTCTCTTTGCCCAAACAACCTTTAATATATAATTTTTTAATATATATTTTGTTTATTTCATTTTTTTTTAATAAAAACAAAAAAAAAAACTTTTATTAAATAACTAATAAACTTGTACCCTGCATGGAAATTTCTGACCCGACACTGATTCGGCATGGAAACAAAATTTTGAATATCATTTTTTTTAAACGATAGCAAACAAATAAATAATTTTATAAAAATAAGTATGTATTTTATATTATATATATATATATATATCTTTCATACATCAATAAATCAATTAGGCTATAATTTCTACTATAATAAGAAATCAAAAAGTAACTTTCTTTGTACTATATCAGTGTTAAATCTATAATATATTTATATAAGAATATGCATATATACATATACCTCTTCAAAAATGTATATATATACATATATTCAAATTAAATCTATTTATTAAAAGAACAATGTCATTTATAAACAAATTATAAAAGAAGCTACAAAATATTTTCACACAGATCACATAAATTTCTTCATGATGGTTTGCTATTTATTAACCATAAAATTTGTAACAAAGATCCTCTTTTCAAATGTATTTATTTATTTATTTATTTATATCTTTTGAATCAGAAACTAAATGAGTAAACGAGTGGAACCTGGAGTGTCATGACCTCTCTCTCTCTAATACATTGGTGGACTATGATGCTAATTTTCTATATGATTGAAACACTTGTTTTAAATGGGAATTGACTCATAAATAGTAAATGTCATATTTCACATGTTAGTAAACTTAAGGCACACACATGCTAAAAATTAAAAAAAAAGTTAATGCTCACCAATTGAAATTCTTACCACGTCTCCAAAATCTCACAAGCTAGATTTTGGCATTGATGATTAATTAGAAAATTTGATGAAGTTACTGACCAAGCTATAATGAGTTGTCCATGAGCCATCCATGAGCCGCCCAACGCCGAATTCACTGCCGAATTCACTGCCGAATTTACTGACATTGTATTATTCACGTGGATAGTAATACAACAACCATAATAAATTTTCAAGCTAACCTCGACTATAGATTGGAAGGAATTTAATACAGTTTTATCTATAAAGCTGATGGATGAATTGTGCTGAAGTGTGCTCCAATTCTTTATTCTATTTTTTTTTCTTTTTCTCTCTTTTCTTCCACATCATTCGAGATAGTTTCATTTTCAGAAGAAAAAAAAAGTAGTCCTGGAAAACTTCAATCACAGACCCCTGGGATTCAATGTGAGGCTTGGTTCATGACTGCAAGGAAGACTTGGCTGAGGCGAGGAAACTTAGGGACTTATTTATTGTCCACCTCTTGAATCTCCATCACCGAAACAATGTTGTCAGGTAGGTAACTTACCCAATCACTGGTTACAATATGTTTGATTTTTGATGCCTGCTCTGTCATAAAATTCAATTAAGCAAGTAATTACAAAGATAGGAGCTTGTAAACCTGCGCAGACTATACGAAATATATGCAGATTTTTTGTTTATGCCAAAGGCTGAAAGATACGCTACTTTTTCCCTAGAATCTTAAAGATTTTCACAACTCTTCACATATAAGAATCTATAATGGATTTTACTCTATTTTCTTCAATACTTATTTTTACTTTGCTCGAGTTTCTTTTTTTAACTTTACCAATGTATGCTTCTTCAGATTTATCTGTCTTCTTCACATTGGTTTGATCAATGTGGAGGTTCACACAATACAAGTGTTTTAATATATGGAGAGAGGCACATTTTCAAGACTTCACAAATAAGATCAATAGAAATAGATTAGTATGGTATTCTAATTTATGTTCAGAATACTGATATTTTTACATTTTTACTTCTCTGCTTCTGGCAATTAATATCTGTCATCAAATTAGTATTTTAAGAAGAAAAAGAAAATCATTCTAATGAAAATACATGCAACCGTTATTTTTGTTTTCTATGGAGGTAAAAATATTTTTATCCCTTCACTCCTTGTATCTCTCCTTATTATTAGGCATGTTAGAATGGCCAGTTCACACGTACCTCCTTACATATAAAAAATATATATTCTAATTCCCTCACCACGATTTCCTAAATCTAAGGCTAATATGCACACTCTCCTTTAAAGTCTAAAATACATGGGTAAAGTAACTTCTCATGACTCTTTCCATAAAAATAAAAACAGGGAAGAAAGGAGAATACACGTTAATTTCAATAAAGAAAAGGAGATTAGTTAATATTTTTAAGATAAAACCTCTTAATACTCTTTTTTTTAAGTTTAAATATTTTTTTGAAAGATAGTTAGAAAATGAAGATTAGTTAATATTTTAACCCTTTAAGATGAACTTTTCAAATACAATGAAAAATTTATAAGTTTAAATATTTATGTGAATATATTTTCTTTTATAATAATTAGAAATATGTAATTGATATTTAGTGTAGTTAGGATTGAAATTTTCCAATATAATCAATCCATGGATTTCATTAACCCAATACCATGTAATAATATCAGTAAAATTCTTTTTATTTTTGTTAATCAAACTCTAGAACTTATAAAATAAATTAAATTTGTTAAGTAATAAATACTGCTCTTTGGTTAGTGATATCGAAACATACAAATCCTTATTTTCGATCCTTGCAAATCTTCTATTAACACATATTTAGTCTAGGCTCTTCAATTGCAAATATAGAAAATGTGAAGCCTCTTCTTACCTAGAAGTAATCTTCTATAAAAGATAGACAATATAAGAACTTCATGGAATAGCCCTAGTTAAGTGCCGGATAAATATTTTATTACAGAATAATTGTGATTTTCATTTTCCTAATGCTACATAAACTATCTAGACAATATAGATATGATTTTGAAAAGATAGAATTATAGGCCCCTCAACAATGCTTGAAGATATTTAACTCTAGGGATTCTTGCATAAATTTGGCAAGGGATGTACAAAATAATATATGTTATGAAATACCCCAAAATAATGCATGTATTTTATGTGCTTAATTATGTTGCATGGGATTTCTTTTATGAATAAATATGGTTTAATAGATGGTTAAATAATTCTTTTAATGTCTATTAGAACTTATTATAAGTTCTTGACCAATGCTCATTGATTCATTTAATCATCTTAGGTTTAGATTTCCTGATGAATGTTGTTAAAGTCACCATGCACTTCGAGTTTTTTTTTCCTTATTAAGATTTAAGTATGTTCGATAAAGCTTTGGGAATTAATCAAAGAAGGAAAAACAAAACCAACAGCGTTCAGTATTAATGGTGCCTCTGGCTCACTTTATGGGTAATGCCGTTGCGCTTGAGCTACTGCATCTATAGCCTAACATAGCTGGAATAATGATGTCTATGGCATCATCCCTATAAATCGTCGGGGAGAAATAAGGGGCATTGGCTAATTTAATCCAAAGGGAGGGAAATCCCCTTTGGATCGATATTCTAAAAAGATAAAACAAAAATGAATCAAATCCGCTAGTGACAACCTAGAAAACTGCAATTTAGGAATTTTCAATGGTGCAATGTAATTCCAACTCAAAGATATAATCATGTGGATAATTTATTAGGGAATCATTTAAACGGGTCAAGGGAGATGAACATCATTAGGGAGTAGGGTTAGATGAATGTTATTAGATAAACAATAAATGGTCAAGGCGATCATTTATTATCCATGCTTCCCATCGTGGGTAGCAACCACAGAGGAACTGTCTAGGGGAAATAAAAACCCTAGAAAGGGTTGCATACCCACTTTATAATAGTTCACATAAACATAGCCTAGAAAATAGAACTACATATTTTACACCTTGATCCCGTTTGGAAGTAGGGTATGTAGGTAGTTTGGGAAACGAAGGATGCTCCCAGTACTCAGGCATTCGGGAATGGGATTAGGGGTTGGAGAGATCACATAACTAGTTATAAGAGATAATCAACTAAAATACATACAACTATACTCAGAAGAATCCCATATGGATTGCTTGATTCCCTGGGGCCTTTAGGCTAAATTCTGAGGCGGGTTTCAAGTTTAGAATTACAATTTACATACCCCTAAGGATGACAACCTCGGTACACTTTTGGTAGAAAGTGTGGTCATCAGGGAAGCGACTCAGGATCCAGATGATCCCAATGAGTCTGAGACTCTGGCTAGAGCACATACCTATCATATGATAGATGCCTACCTCGTTTAGGTGGATGCCTAATCTAATTATATGAATAGATGTATTCCTATTCCATATGAATAGATGAAGTGAATTCTTGTTCCATATGAATAGATGATATTCCTATCCTATATGGATAGAAGTTCCCGTTGTGAATGAATACTTGAACACACAAAAAAAAAAGTGGTGTTCTCAGTTAGAATTAATTGGGTCTTTACATGAAGTCCTGCGCTACTGGAAACTTGATGAAGCTTGCTTGATCAAGATAGCTCTTTGATTAGCTTTTGTTCTTTCCTTTAGAATTTCTCCAGATTTTTGTGCTTAGATTTCCACTCTCCTTTACTATTTTGAAAATATCTAAAGAATAAAGAAAACAAAAGAAAATTCTGTTTCCCAAAAACTTTAGAAGATTTCTCAATTCAAAAGAATTATTTTGTTATATCTTTTCCAACTTCTGTCTCAATCTCCCTATGTATGAAAAACTCTCACTAATTTTCAATTAAATAAAAGATATTTCCCTTTCTTTCCAAAGGCTCTAAAAATCCAAAATAAAAGAAATTATTTATTTTAAATCAAGCTTTTTAGTCAACAATTAATTCTCATTCGTCCTTTTATCTTTTCTATTCTTTTATTTAATTATTTTTCCATTTCACAATACTTTTTGTTTTAATTCTGATTTCACCAGCTTTACTTGCAATGCACATAATTTAATTTATTTAAATAATTTATGTTAATAATTATCCTCAACAAGATAGTTTAATTAAATTAACAAAACACAATTTAATATTTAATGAGCATTTAACTCAAACACATGACTTTTAAATTAAGACTTTTAAATATTTAATATAAATTAATCTAGCATTATAATAAACAATTATTACCATCATTTAATTAAATAAATCACAACTTATAAAATACAAACATAACATAAAGACTAACAAGACACTTACACAAACCACAATAATAAATATAGAAATGAAAATTACAAGAACACACAATACCATTCAATTAGGACAGTTTAACAACATGGGGCGGGGTGACTTGTCATCTCTGTTTCAACATCATACCGATGGGTCATTTGATGCTTGCCTTGTCCTGCTGAAGTAGGTAGAATCGAGACTCTATACCTGCAATCCGTGCATACAAACAAGGTTGTGTACATGTACATATATATATAATTGAATCAATACATTATGAGAAGGAATTGCAGCATAACAGGGCACTCGCAAATGAGTGATGCTACACTGTCCTTTCATCACATCTATTCTAACAAGATAATATAAATGATGAAATAGCCTTTCTAAACTAATCGATTATATCATAACACAATTTACTAAATCACTACATCATAATATATTTCTGAAATAAACTAACACCACCAAACCACAATATCATAAGAAATATCCATGTCCACTAATGGAATAACATTGTCACCAAAAGTGTAATGCCTGTCGTGCAAACCCCAGAGAAAAAATATTGTGGAATTTTTTTTTTTTTCAAAATATAATACAATTAAACATGCAATTACACATTAAAACATATTACATTTTACATTACATTATCACACTTAGTCCTCTGGGGCACGTGAGGTTACATCAAAAACAACTAACAACAAAAGTATAAGATAAAGATAAATAACTTATCCATTAATATTATAATAACCATGAATAAAAGCACGTTCATGAACCAAGAGTGAAGGTATCACTACATCACATATTACAATCATAAAGAATCTCTTACAATAATGTTACAGAGGATTCTAACTATTACATCATTGTTTAAACATTACATTACATGATCTTGATAAATGAATTACAATAAATTTCCCAAACATGTGGGATTATACAAAGTACAACAACATCTAAATTACAAAGTGAACATTGGTACAACTCCAACTAAAGAATGCTGAGAAGATAGAATGCTAATGGGGAACCCAACAGGTGCGGAGCACATTCCACCCAACCATGTGATTTATAAATAACTCTACCCCCGTGCTCAGAGGTGACAAGGAAGTAATCAGGACCATGAATGCCAAACCGACTCGAATGAACAACACAGTACGAAAACTCAAATACAACATCAAGAGTTACAATCACATAACCACAACATAATAAGATAAAGCCTTGAAACTCATCACAATTAATCAAGGCAATAACCATTGAACAAGACACCAAAGAACATTCATAAATCACTTCAAAAGAATCTGAAACAACAATAAGAATACAATTCCAAAGGCAACAAGAAATAAGGCACAAGGGTGTCTAGTGTAGAGTGTCATCACATAGCTCTCATGGGTTATCCTGGCCCTTCCTCCAACTTGAGGTGTCAACCCCCATCTATGGATCTCCTAGCCCTTCCTCCTACTTGAGGCATTGGCACCATAGGGTAGCTCATGCGGAGCCAATAACCTCTCATGGGGATGAGGTTACGAATTTTCCGACCACGACCTTCTTAGTCTATCATTAGTCTGTGATAGCCCTAATACATAGACAAGGTATCCTTTATTTTATTATCTTGTGTGGTTTACTACCCATCCCCTTAAGTTCTATTTTTAGGTTATCACTTGTTATACTACTCTTATGTGGGTTATCCTGAGCCCTTCCTCCTTTCAAGTCGTCGGCCCCCACGAAGAGCCACTCTCCCTAATACCCCTAACATAAACCAAAACCAGGCAAGGGTTGTACCATAAAGTATAAGGCATAGAACACAAACAAGACATGCGAGGAAAACTCATCTCATGATAACTCATAAACACAATGACCAAAATCTCATACAACTCTTCCAAATATTAATGCTTAAAAAACATGTAACATTCTAATCACAATAGTACAAGTATAAACATCCAAGGATATAAAACATGCCTCTGGAGAAGGCCAAGATTTACAATAACTAAAATTGGGCTCACAATTACAACGGGGATTCCCACATCAATATAAAAGCCAAAACAATAACAAAATATAACAAACACAAAAATCGTGATCTCGAGACACCATATCAATTTTACTCAATGCAGTTTATGAAAAGAGGCACAATAATTTTCACATAATTATACAATTTTGTTTGTGTTTTAAATACTCCATAATTCTACATTACATAATTTAATCCATACAACAAAATCATTATATATACATTATATATATACATATATATTTATATTTATATATATACAATAATACAATAAAATTTAACAAATATTTAAAAATATATTAATAAAATATATATATATATATATATATTAAAATTTAAAAGCCAACTTTTAAAAATACAAGAAAGGGGAAAGGCCAGAAAGGGGGACTGCGTAGCAATCCCCACAGGCTACTGTACAGAGTAGTCCATACGGACTACTACGCATAACAATCCATGTGGACTGTTGTGCTGACCAATGCCCAATGGGTGTGGGGGAGGGTATGACACTACCGTCCCTCCTCCTACCCTCAATAAAATTCCACAATTTTTTTTAAAAATAATTTCCTCATTTCAATGCACACATAGACATACAATTCGACTCGAAAAACACAGTTTCCAATACCAGTGCGATTATCAAAAAGAACATCATCTGTATATATATATATATCTTTAATACGAATATATAAATATAAATATATATATATATATTTGTATATAAATTTACTCTGATCAATTCATAAAAAAAAACTGGCTAAAAGTATATAGAAATTTTATATATAATTTTTATATATGTAAATATATATATACCCATAAATCCAGAGGTGTATACATATATAAACAATATATAAATACATATATATATATATATAATTGAATATAACAAATTAAGAGGGTATAATTTCAAAACACAGTTAATTTTAAAAAGGAAACAATTTTCTTTTCATATCAATATAGATAAATTTGGACATTCCAGAAGATGTATTTTTTTTTTTTTAAATTGAAAACAAACAATAAACATTTAGAAAACTAGTTTAATCTCTTCCATTAATTTTCTATTCAATCAAAAGTTTTCTTTCCTCACACAAGTCATATTTAACTATTTTTATTTTTCTCTAAAACAGAAAGCTGAAGGAGAAAACAAGTGGAACCTAGAGTCCTATGCTATTTGAGAATCTGATGATGCTTGCTTGATCCCGATGGCCTCTACAAAGAGCCTCTCATTCCTACTTTGAAATCTCCTCTCCAGAATACCATGCTCGAATTCAAATCTAATCTTTTATTCAGAAAACTCTCTCCAAAATAATGCAAGCAAAAGATTAAAATATCCCCTTTCTAGAAAACTCAGAAGAAATAATAATCTAGAAAACCTTAATTTTTTTGTGCAAGTTCAATTCAATTTTCCCATGTATGAAAACTCTCTCCAATTTTCAATTAAATAAAAGATATTTCCCTTTTCTTCCAAAAGCTCTAAAAATACAAGATAAAATAAATTATTTATTTTAAATCAAGCTTTTCAGTCAACACTTAATTCTCATTCATCCTTTCATCCTTTTTGTTTATTTTTTTATTTTTTTCCATTTCACAATACTTTTTGTTTTAATTCTGATTTTACAACTTTCTTGCAAAGAACAAAATTTAATTTATTTAATAATTATCCTCAACCAGATAATTTAATTAAAATAACAAAACACAATTTAGTATTTAATTTGCATTTAATAAAACACATGACTTTTTTAAATAAAACATTTAAATATTTACATACAAATTAATCTAACATTATAATAAACAATTATTACTACCATTCAACTAAATAAATCACAACTTATAAAATGCCAACGTAAATAACATACGAAGAAGACACTACACAAAACATAGTGATAAATTACTAAAATAACAACCACAAAACACACAATACCATTCAATTGGGACGGTTTGACAACATGGGATGGGGTGACTTCCTTGTCATCTCTGTTTCAACATTATACCGTTGGGTTATTGGTGCTCGCCGTGTCCTGCCAAAGCAGGTGGAATCGAGACTCTGTACCTGCAATCCCTGCATACAAACCAGGTCGTGTACATGTGCATACATATATAAAATCAAAGCAATACATTGTGAGAAGGAATTGCAGTGTAGCAGCGCAATCATGAACGGGTGATGCTACACTGTCCTTTCGTCACATCCATTCTAACAATATAATATAAATGATAACATAACATCTCTAAACTAATAGATCATCTCATAACATAATTTACTAAATCATTGCATCATAATATATTTTTGAAATCAATTAACATCGCCAACCATAATGTCATATGAAATAACCATGTCCACTAGTGGAATAACACCATCATTAAAAGTCTAACTATCCAAATCAAACAACAATAGTAGCATCACAGTATCAACGTATCAAACAAAGCATAGAAAATAAAGAGTCCAACTAGCAAACAAGA
Organism: Sequoia sempervirens; assembly: GCA_007258455.2. NCBI lineage: Eukaryota > Viridiplantae > Streptophyta > Pinopsida > Cupressales > Cupressaceae > Sequoia > Sequoia sempervirens. The sequence goes on along the minus strand of VDFB02000007.1, from coordinate 101,867,259 downwards.
GGGTTATTACAAGAAGTCTAACTATCCAAATCAAACAATAATAGTACCATCACAATATCAAGTATCAAATCAAAGCATAGAAAATAATGAATCCAACTAGCACACATGAGGGTTATTACATCCTCCCCCCCATGAATCTGGCTTACTCCTAGAAGCCAGAAAACAAGTAAGGGAAGGATTCTCTAATATGGGAAGCATCCTCCCATGTCACTGAAGTCTCATCATTTTGGTCCCACTGGACCCGTACCTACTCAATATCCCCGCCTCTGAGAATGAGTCTCCTGTGTTGCACCACGGCCACGGGCTCTAGTGCTAGTTGCCCATCCTCAACCTGTAGAGCATTCCAATCAAGTATGTGAGTAGCATCATGAAAATATGGCCTAATGACTAATACATGAAAAACATGGTGAATCTGTGACAAATTGGGTGGCAAGGCCAAGTGATAGGCAATAGGACCAATATGCTCTAACACCTCAAACGAACCCACAAAATGGGGCACAAGCTTAGAACCCTTTCCATAATGAATAGGGCTCTTTCGAGGATGAACTCTAAGAAACACTCGATCACCAACTACAAACTACCGATCAACTCTGTGTGCATCAACAAACTTCTTCTACCTATCTTGTGCTACTACCAGATGCTCTCGGATACAAGATACCTGCTACTCCATGTCTCAAAGCATCTCAGGTCCAAGAAGGACCCTGTCCTCTAATCGATCCCAAATCAGAGGGGTACAACAAGGATGACCATATAAAGCCTAAAATGGAGCCATGCCAATCGAACTATGATAGCCATTGTTATAGGAAAACTCAACCAAATGCAGATAATCTTCCCAACAAGACTTTTGATCCATGACATACATACGGAGCGTATCCTCAAGCACTTGATTAACTCTCTTAGTCTAACCATCAGTATCAGGATGGTAGGTAGAACTAAAATTCAACTTAGTCCCTAAGGACTGCTAAAGAGATGTCGATAACGTAGATGTGAATATTGGATCTCTGTCATAAATAATTTTGTGTGGTATCCCATGCAATCGAACAATGTCTTCCATGAACACCCTAGCCACCACAAAAGCTGTATAAAAGATCGGATAGGGGAGAAATGCGCTACCTTGGTCAACCTATCAATAGTGACCATGATAGCATCGTGCTGCTTGGAAGACATAGGCAAGCTGACAATAAAATCCATAGAGATGATGTCCCACTTCCACTCTGGAACAAGATGAGGCTACAACAAACTTGTTGGATGATGATGATCAACCTTTACTCTTTGACATTCTAGACACCTAGCCACAAAATAAGTGATGTCATGCTTCATTCCTGCCCAAAAATATAGTGGGCAAAGATCAGCATACATCTTCTTCACTCCTAGATGTGCCGAATAAGGAGCCCTATGAGCTTCAATCAAGATTAGGGTACGAAGACCCTTTGTAGGAGGTACATACATTCGGCCTGCATAGCGCAAAACATCATCTAAGTCCAAAGAGTATCCAACAAATTTACCTTCCAATACTCTGCCTGACTCGATCACTGATTTTACCACTTGATACCAATCATCAAAAGAAAGAGCTACAATAATCTGATTCTTCAAATCAGCCTCAATTGCCACAACAGAAATCTCATGCCTATGTCTACTCAATACATTTTCCACCACATTCTCTTTGCCCTGAATATACTTTACTTCAAAATCATATTCACACAAAAATTCCATCCACCTTCTTTGTCTTACATTCAGGTTCGACTACGTGAAGATGTATTGCAAAATACGATGATCTGTATGCAACTCGAAATGATGCCCAAGGATAAAGTGTCGCCACCTTACCAAGGAATGACAACTACGGCCAACTCCAAATCATGAGTGGGGTAATTAAGTTCATGGTCCTTCAGTTTACGTGATTCATAAGCAATCACTCTCCCTTCCTACATCAACATAGCCCCTAAACTTTCCAAAGAAGCATCCGTACAAACAACAAAATCACCTGTCGGATCTGGTATTGCTAAAATTGGAGCGCTAGTCAGCTTCTCCTTCAAATTCTGGAAAGCTAATTGACATTGATCAGACCGAAGAAACTTCTTTCGCTTCCTCTGAAGAGAGGTGATAGGATGTGCCAATCTAGAAAAATCTTGGATGAACCACCTATAATATCCTCCAAGTCCCATGAAGCTATGAACTTCTGAGACATTTTAGGGTGCAGGCCACTCTACGATGGCCTGAATCTTTGCAAGATCAACTAAAATTCCCTCACCTGAGATCACATGGCCCAAATATTGAACTTCAGTCTTATAAAAATTGCACTTTGCTAGATTAGCAAACAAATGATTGCCCCTTAAGCACTGCAACACCTATTTTAGATGTTCCTCATGTTCCTCCATAGACCTAGAATAAATTAGAATGCCATTGAGAAACACAAGGATGAATCTATCTAAGTATGTTCGGAACACTCCATTCATTAAGCTCATAAAGACTGAAGGTGCATTCGTTAACCCAAACGACATCACAGTAAACTTGTAATGTCCGTACCAAGTACAAAATGTTGTTTTGTGAATATCTACATCCGCAATCCTCAACTGATAATATCTCGATTTGAGATCAATCTTAGAGAACAACTTTGCCCCTTTTATCTAATCGAAGAGATCGTCAATTTTGGGTAAAAGATATCGGTTCTTAACTGTTACCTTGTTCAACTACCTATAGTCAATACACAAGCGAAGAGAACCATCCTTCTTCTTTACGAATATCACAGGTGCTCCCTAAGGGGAAACACTTGGGTGGATAAAGCCCTTAGCCAACAACTCTTCCAACTGAAGACAGAGTTCCTAAATTTCTCGTGTTGTCATCTAATATGGAGCTCAAGATATTGGCTCAGCTCCAGGTACCAAATCAATCCTAAAAACTATATCTCGCTTTAGTGGCATACCAGGTATCTCTTCAAGGAACACATCGGAAAACTCCTTAAGGAGTGGGTAATCATCCAATGACAACCCCCGGCTATCCTCTGATTCCAAGTCACTCATAGACACTGTAAAGAGCTAACAACCCTGTCAGAAGTTCCTTTTGAGCTGCATGGCAGAGATCATTTGCAAAGAAATGGCTCCTTGAACACCCACAATCTCTACCTCCTTTCTAGAGTCATCAAAGCACCACACTGCTTTATAGCGATAGTCAATTATAGCACGGTGTGCACTCAACCAATCCATGCCCAAGATGACATCATAAGAGCTTAGTGGTAAGATTCTAAGATCCACTTTAGTTGACAAATCCCCTATACTCAAACTACAATCCTGCACAAGCTTCTCTACAAGAACCTTTGACCCTGAGGCCAATTCAACTTGCCATTTTATGCCTTGACTAGTTGCCACAAGTCCACATCGCTCAACTACTAAAGGAGATATAAAAGAATAAGATGCACCAAAATCAAAAGGTATGGAAATGCTAGTGTTATGCAACACACCTGATGTCTTGACAACGGTGTTCTGATGGTTTTCTTGTCGATTATCCACTACAGTGAAGACATGAAGAGATCTCCCTACATCACCTACTGTCGACTCTGACGCAGCTGGCCTCTGATTAAATCCTGAGGTGCTCTTCTGAGGACACAATCTAGCAATATGCCCCTGCTGACCACATGAGTAATAGCCAATGCCTCTGCCAAATCCTCTGCCCCCTGATGGAGCATTTGACTACTGAAAACTTCCACAACTCGACGCTGACTAAAAACTAGGTCTAGGCTATACAAAAGGCTCCTGACAAACATGGTTCCAGTTCTGATCCCTACAAAACTGAGAGTTGCCACACTACTAAGATTGAGAGTTCTTCTACCTTAACTATTGTTCCTAAGGCTGTTGCTACTATTGCTGACCCCCTTTAGAGGGTGGATACCTATTCCTAGAGGATCTTGCTCCCTATGACTGACCTCCATGAGTGTTATATCTTGGTGTAGGCACACTACCAATCTGTACTCCAATGTGACCACCCAAGGCCATGGCCAAATTTTCCTCTACCAAACAAGCCTTCTCAACTGCCATTTCCATTATCTTCGGTTCGAAGACTCACATGCCACAACTGATGTAGGCATTTAAGCCCCAAACAAAATGCTGCACCAACATGCCTTCATCATGGCTAATCCCTACATACTACTTCAACTCATAGAGGCACCTCTCATACTATTCTACTAACATAGACAACTGCTTGAGATTGTGAAACTCGTCAGCGCTATGTTGCCTCCAATGATCCAAGAGGAAGCGATCCCTGAACCTATCTAGAAACAACTCCCATGTGACCACACTGAGATCAAGATGTAACTTTTGTTCTTCAAGACACCACCAAGTAGATGTGAAACCTCATAGATGCATAACTGCGCACCGAGCCATGGTATTGCTACCATAGGGGTGCATCACGAAGCAACGATCTAAGTCAATTAACCATGTCTCAGCTTCCAAACCTCCTCTAGAACCATCAAAAGTGGGAGGGTGTGCCCTCATCAGATCCCTCATATGGCTTGCTATGACTGCATCCTGAACCATAGCTAGATCCCTTCGCCTTGGCAACCTCTCTCTCTCTCCACCTACTACACCTCCTCTAGCCTGGGTCCCAGATGGTCAAGGATCTCTCCAAGTATATGCTGCAACTGACCGTCTAATCTAGGTTGTCCCTGGTTTTGGTCACCTAATGGATTACTATGAAGGCTCTATTGTTCCTCATGCTCAAAACCATGGGAGCTAAGAACTGAGGGACTTTGTCAGTTTGCTCTACGACCAGCACCACAACCACTTGCTTGGCCACGTCCTCTACCTTGAGGCATAATTCTACACAAAAATATAAAGGTACAAGTGAAATTAAGAGTCAAATGCAAGGTTGCCTAATGGACTTAACTACCCAAAGACCCCAGTGTTTGCAAACCTTGGCTCTGATACCAAGTTGAAATGCCTGTCGTGCAAACCCCAGAGAACAAACATTTGCAACCAATTTTTTTTTTTTTTAAATACAAAGTAAACATTAAATACATTCACATTGCACATTACAATATAATGACAAGTTCTCTAGGGCATGCAAGGTTACATCACAACCACAACTATTAACAAAAGTAAACAATAATATTAAACAACTTATCCACTACTATTACAATAACTATTAATAGAAGTACATACATGAATCAAGAGTGAAAGCATCATTACATCTCATATTACAATCATAAAGAATCTCTTACAATAATGTGTAGAAAGGATCCTAAATATTATATCATCGCTATTACATTACATTACAAGAACTTGATAAATGAATTACAATAAATTTCCCATACATGTGGGATGATACAAAGTACAATAATATTTGAATTACAAATTGAACAACTAGTATAAGCTTCAACCAAAGAAATGCTAAGAAGATATAATGTTGATGGGGAACCCAACGGGTGTGAAGCATGTTCCACCCGACCATGTGGGTTATGAATAACCCACTCCCCGTGCTCAGAGGTGACAAGGAAGTAACCACGACCATGAATGCCAAAACTAACTCCAATAGAAAAACATAGTAGGATAACTCAAATACAATATCAGAGTTACAATGAAATAATCACAACATCCAAATGACATCATAATAAATAAAGCCATGAAACTCATCACAATAAACCAAGGCAATAACCATTAAACAAGTCACCAAAGAACATTCATAAATTATTTTCAAAAAATCTGAAATATCAATAAGAATACAATTCTAGAGGCAACAAGAAACAATGCCCAAGGGTGTTTAGTGGAGAGTGTCATCGTATAGCTCTCATGAGTTATCCTGGCCCTTCCTCCAACTTGAGGCGCCGACACCTATCTATGGATATCCTAGCCCTTCCTCCTACTTGAGGTGCCCACACCATAGGGTAGCTCATGCAGAGCCGATAACCTCTCATGGGGATGAGGTTATGACTTTGCTAACCATAGCCTTCTCAATCTGTCATTAGTCTATGATAGCCCTTGGCTCCCACTCACAAAAGGATATGAATATCACAGTGAAACTTTCCTGGGAATTGGACATTCCGACAGGTGACTAATATCTTTCTGTGGATGTTCATTTACTTGTCAAACCAGGGGACGTAGACTTTAAATGGCGCAGCAAAATATATGCACTAGGAATTTGTTTTGGTCAAATCTTAGCAAAAATACATACTAGAAAGAAATTCTATCTAAGCTACAGAATGGTAATGCATAATTATTTAACTCAACTATGCTTGATTAAAACAGAAACTGTAACAGCTACGACTGAAGCACAAACCATGAACTGGCCTTATGCTGCAGGAACAGTCACAGGGATGGACTTTCTATGCTGCAGGAGCAGTGTAAGACTGAGTTTGCGTAAAAACTTCAAAAGATGAAAGCTAACTGGATATCAACAGAAAAGAACATCTAACTAATTAACTACAAATACTTACTAAGTGGGCCCCCTTAGCAAGCATCTACTGATTACACAGATGCTGAACTCAGAACTTCATTGATCTTTATTCATGTAAACATAACGAAATACATTGTCTTGTTGGTGTGAAAACTAACAACAAACTCTGCTTCTGGTCAAACAGATTCTGTCTTTCATTATCATACTGATTCTTACATGATCTCTACTACTCTATTTCTATCTTACCTAAAAAATCATCTATTACTCATTCTATTCATCCTCTACCACTACCTCGCGCAGGAGGAGTATCTTATTTTTAAATTAAAAGAACAACTAACTAACCAACTTCATCAAAGAAAGACGTGGAAGTAAAGTATATCCCTGAATCAAGGAACAAACCTCATAAATGAATTTATGTGTTCAACCCGATTCAGAGAGAATCTAGCGCTCCACTCTCTCCAGATTGACTTTCCATTAAAAAATCTTTCCAAATCGGTTTCGGTCAAAGAGTCTTTGGCGGAGCTTCCTCAAAGTCGTGCAGGAAATGGGCTTTACTGCAAGGCCAAGATCGGCTGCGCTTGACTCGATCATTCTTTAACAACCTGCAAAACAAAAGGTAATATACGCGCAAGAAAAGGCATATGGTACATACATGATATCTATTCATTAATCACATATTTCAAATCTACTTCACCAGTCAAAAACTGTATACGATATACCAACCATTTTCGGGAGTCAACAGGGCAATAAATGCAATCAAGTCAACACAATAGGCTGCAGGAATATAAAAGTGTCTTGCTATAGGATATCCCCATAAAAGGTTTCAACAAAGTTTAAACAGTCATGAAATAGAAAAAATGAAGTCATTTAAAGGTTTATCATAACATCAAATTATGAGCATATTTTAGGCTCATCACTGCCCCCTACTTAGCCCAATGCTGGTCCTCCAGCATTAACTTTCCTGGTGGTTTCTCTGAAGTCAGTAGTGGCTGCATGACTCTGGAATGGAAGAGGCAGTGACACTCGTTTGCATCCTTGCTTGGAGATGTCCAGAGGTCCATCAGCAGGCATCGAAAATTCAGCCCTTGCAGCTGCAGCATCTGAAGAAAAGTTTTCTCCAATGGCTAGGAGCCCGGTTACCTCAGCAATTCTGTCTTCGGTTGCAACAACTGTTAGACCCCATATGGTGGCTTTCCCTTCAGAAAGTGTTCTCAAAAATTTTGTCGCAGCCTCCTCATCAAAATTATTTAAACTCAAAAAATAATTTAACCATCCACAGAGGCTAAATGCTTGGACTGTCTGCGGGTTTTGCAACAACAATTCATGAGCTACAAGCTCATGTCGTACCAACTGACCACCCATATTGCAGTTTTTCTAGCTGAACTCAATTTCTTGCTGAAGATTCAAATTCTTTATTTCCTTTTCTGCTCTGGTTTTTCTCTGTCAGGCCGCCACATTTCTTTCTTTTTTCCAAAAATAAACTTTTTTAAACAAGCAGTCTTAATCGTAGTTTGCAAGAAAAAGATGCATTAAAGAAGGTCATGCAATCATGTTTGGAAAGTACCAGAAATATATTAAAGAAAGATTATTTTGTAGTTATGGCAGTAGCGAAAAGACAGGCTTCAAACAATGGATTACCCCGGCCCCTACTTAAAAGATGACATGTGTCCTCACATGTACTAAAAAATAGGTAGAGATTCAGGTGATAATGACTGGTACATGCATAGTAGTAATTGAATAGAATGAAATAAATCAAATATGTGATAAGAAAATATATGGCGTACCTTTAGTAATTACACGTACATGTGAAGAAAGATGACGGCGCTGCGTGAATTGACAAGTTGGAAAGATATCTTAATTAAGGTTGATGCAGACGGTTGAAGTGGATGGGTGACGTAGGCGAATGAAATGTACGAATGAAATGGATGGATGGGATGGATGGAAGATAAAGAAGTGAGGTGGGGGCGATAAATGAAAATGGAGAAAAGGGTTTTCTTAAAAAAAAAACCTTTATTATGAGCATGCTTTTTGAAAATTACGGGAACGCTGCAGGAGAAAGGCTAGAGCCTTCGGCTGCAGGAAGAGTAGCGGGAGGAACCTGAATGAACTGCTTCATGAAGTCTTCCTTGGAAACTGGCTTATGGTATAGTCGGAGTCGGTGGCCATTGACGAGCAATTTGAAACGGACTGGATCAATTGTGACCAGCTGCACAGCTCCATTGTCAAACACATTTTCAACCTCATAGGGCCCAAGCCAGTGTGTTGTGAGTTTATCCTGGTTTTTTTGGTACCTAGAATCATATAACAAAGCCCAATCTCCAGCAGAATTTTTTTTGGTTTTGATGTGTTGATCATGCCATCTCTTTCTCTGTTGTTGGATTACTTCTGTATGCTGCAGGGCGGCTTTTCTCATTTCGTCCAAAGTATTTAGCTATAGGAGACGGTCATTCTATGCTTCAGATAAGTCCATGTTGAGTTCAAGAGCTGTCCTCAAAGTTTTATGTTCAAATTCAATGGGTAACATAGCTGTTTTCCCATAGAGCAACTCAAAAGGTGTAAACCCAGTTGTTGTTTTCCATGTAGTTCTGTAAGCCCAAACTGCTTCAAGAAGTCTATTACTCCAGTCTTTCTTATGAATCTGCACTATCTTTGTGAGGATCGCTTCAATTTATCTGTTTGTTACCTCCACCTGACCATTGGCTTGAAGATGATAGGGGCTGGACTTCCTGTGTTTGATCTTATAGTCATTCATAAGTGCAATGATCAGATTTGACGTAAACTGAGCTCCTTGATCAGTTACAAGCTCTCTGGGGACTCCAAATCTGGTGAAAATTTGTTCATACAAAAATTCAGCAACTTTGTTATCTTGGGCATTAGTCATAGCTTTTACCTCGACCCATTTTGTGACATAATCTGTGCAAACTAGAATATATGACTTTCCATTTGATGGTGGATCAATTGGCCCCACAAAATCCATCCCCCATTTATCAAAAGGGGTGACTATCACCTGCGGATATAGTGGCATTTCATCTGACTTAGTTGGTCTTCCCATACGCTGGCATCTGTCACACTTCCTTGTATAGGCCACATCATCCTTATGTAATGTTGGCCAGTAATACCCTGTTGTAAGGACTTTCATTGCTGTTCTTTTTGCTGCAAAATGCCCTCCACATGGTTCATCATAGCAGGCATGCAATATATCATAAGTCTCATATTCTCTTACACATCTTCGCATTACTTGATCAGGGCCAGTATAGAATAGACAATTGGCAATCCAGGTAAAGTTGAAACTTTTCTCTGTCAACAACTTCTTTTCTTTTGGGGAAAAATGAGCTGGTATTCTGTTTGGTGCCAGATAATTAGCAATATCTACATACCAGGGTGTATGTGCAGCAATGGAAAACAAGTGTTCATCTGGAAATCTATCATCAATGACCTCTTGTTCCTCAGATGCAGCTGATTGAAGTCTTGATAAAAATTCAGCTACAACATTAGCTCTTCCTAGTTTGTCAATGATTGTGATATCAAATTCTTGTAACAACAGGAGCCATCGTGCCAATCTACCAGAAATGGCAGGTTTGTTCATCAGGTACTTGATTGTTGCATGGTCGGTGTGGACAAATATCTGATAACCTGTGACATAATGCCTAAATTTATTCAAAGCATATACTACTGCAAGTAATTCCTTTTCTGTAATAGTATAGTTGAGCTCAGGACCTTGAAGGTTTTTGCTAATAAAGTAGATAGCATGCTCAACTGAATTTTCTTTTTGACTTAAAACTACTCCTATACCAAAATCAGACGCATCAGCATGTATGTGAAAAGGCAGGTTCCATTTTGGACCTTGAAGAACAGGGGCTTTGGTAAGCAAGTCTTTTAGCTGCAGGAAAGATTTTTCGCAGGCCTCGGTCCACTCAAATTGGGAATCCTTTGTTAACAAAGCATAAAGTGGACTGGCAATTTTACTAAAGTCTTTTATAAACCTTCTATAATACCCTGCATGACCAAGAAAACTTCTAACATCTTTTTGTTTTGCAAGAGTTTGTAAATTCTGAATAACTTCAATTTTAACAGGGTCAACCTGAATTCCATTCTTTGAAATATGATGACCTAGAACAATACCTTCTTCCATCATTAGAAAGCACTTTTCACTGTTTAGAGACAAATTTTGCTCTCTACACCTTTTTAATACTTTTTCTAAATTCACCAGTGCTTCTTCAAATATGACTCCATATGTAGTGAAATCATCCATATAAATCTCCATACATTCATAAGATATATCAGCAAATATACTAATTACTGCTCTCTGAAATGTTGTTGGTGCATTGCATAAGCCAAAAGGCAAGACCGAATAAGCAAATGTTCCCCATGGACAGGTAAAAGTGGTCTTGTCTTGATCTTAGGGGCAATTTTTATCTGATTATACCCACTGTAACCATCTAAGAAGGAAAAATATTTTTACCAGACAGAGAATCTAGTACTTGGTCTACAAAAGGTAATGGAAAATGATCTTTCTTAGTGGCATTGTTCAACTCTCTGTAATCTACACATACTCTCCATTTTCCTCCTTTCTTGGGGACAATGACTAATGGAGAAACCCATTGGCTGTCAGAAATTGGGTAAATAAAACCAGCATCAAGCAACTTTTGAAGTTCATTTTTCACTATTTCTCTAAGTGTTGGATTTACTCTTCTCTGAGGTTGTCTAACTGGTGAACAATCTTCTTTGATATATATCCTATGAGTACAGACTCGAGGATCTATTCCCTGCATGTCCCCATATTCCCATGCAAAAGCTTTATGCTGTTCTTGTAGCATTTTTAATAAGTCATCCTCTTGAGACTGAGACAACTTACTATTAACATTCAAACAATGATCTAGAGACAATTCTATCTGCTTAATGAGATTACTCATAGAATCAACAGGTAATGTTTGTACCTCTTGTGGAAGCAAGTTATGAAAAATTGTCAAAAGTTTAGGCAATGAACTCTCGGAATCTAGCTGCTGCAGGAAACATTGATGCTGACTGTCACTTGGATCAGATAAATTATCTGCATCAAGATTGAATTGCAGAATTTGAAAAAGCAAAGCATCTTCACTTTGAAGTTGAGAGAATGGATCATTTTGAAGCATCATCAATTGAGCCAAAGAATTGGCTTCTTCAGTTTCTTCTCCCACATCTGGCCAAACAGGTTGGGACAAATCTGGTTGAGGTTTAGCAGGCGGATACAAAGCCAATTTCTTTGTGGACTGCCCATCAGAAATGGTCATATCTCCAGAACGGCATCCTATAAAAGCATCAGCAGTTGCTAACCATGGCCTACCAAGGATAACTGGATACCCTCCTAAAGTTGCCTTAACTGATAATATTGTAAAATCAGCAGGATACTCCCAAGATTCAAGAGTGACAATTACATCTTCTATCATCCCATCAGGTTTGACTGTGGAGCTGTCTGCAAGCTGCAGAACTATGGGTGTAGACCTAATGTTTGAAATATTCAAGGAGTCCATAGTATGCTTTGTCATTACATTAATGGCAGCTCCTAAATCAATCAAAACATTTTTTACAACTTGGCCATTTATATGTATCTGTACTACAGGGCTTCCAGGGTCAATATACTTTGGAATGACTACATTTCCCAACATTATATCAGCCAATTTTCCTAAGACATGAATTATTTGGGGATCCTTTTTCTTTCGTCCAGGCTTCTTCAAACAGACTTCTTTAATAGTTTTTCCAAAAATAGGAACATCTTTAATAGCCTGAAACAAAGGGATTTGAATTTGCACATTTTTGAGTTGATCTAGAATATCAAAAGTGGGTTCTTCCATGAGTTTAGATTCAGTACTTTGTAACCTCTGAGGAAAAGGTGGTTTATCTTGTCTCTGCAGAATAGGTTCCATAGAAACTATATCAGGTATAGGTATGTGCTCAGTGGAAACAGCAGATGCATTAGATTCTTCAAGGGGTGAATCAAATATTTCTATAATCAGAGGTGGTTTGGGAGCAAGTAAAGTAGTTCCAGACCTCATATGGATGTCATTAACATTTAAGGCATAAGCTTGATATTGGTTGGCTTTAGAAATATACATAGGCTGTTGAGGCTGTTGCTGTTGCTTATTATTGGGATTAGGCAACGACTGGGCAGGCATAGGCATTTGCTTTGGAGGTCCAGGATTTGTGGTAGTTGCTGCAGGAGGTGGCATAAGGGCCTGTTGTTGTGGCTGTGGAGGCTGCAAGAAGCCAGGAGACTGGTTTTGCCATTGTTGAGGACCTCTCCATTGAGGATTTTGTTGCCAATTTCCTGAAGGTGGGGTCCATTGACCTTATGGCTGCTGCCAACCTCCTTGAGGAGATTGCCACTGTGGGGTTTGATAATTAGACCAACTTGGTTGAGGTGGATTCCATGGTGGTGGTGGTCCATATGCTTGTTGTCATTGGTTATTATAGCCAGAATAGGGATTACCAAAAGTTAAAGGGTCTTGAGGCATACCTTGCCTTTGGGCCCATGGTCTCCTTTGTGCAACAAAGAACACTTGATCATCATCACCTTCCACTGGTTTGAAATCAATAGGCAGTTGTCTGGCTTCCAGATTAGCCACCATCTTGCATCTGCAATCACGCTTCTTTTCTCTACAGTAGGGATAGAACTCAGCCAAAGCTACCTCAACTTCTGCATGTTTTTTTCGAGCTTGCATAGTGTCCAATTGTGTAGCCATATTATTAATGATGTCCTGCTTGAAATCAGATAGCAGATTTGTGATCTCCATTCGGGAAACTCCACCAGAAGAAGACTTCCCCACTGCAGCATGATGACCTCGACCTTTCTTAACTGTTGCTCGAGAGTAGTTAAGGCATATCTTCTGTATATCATCCCAAGGCAATTGAGTTATATCACCTCCTCCCATTAGGTCTAGAGCGTCAATACAGGCATCACTGATTCCCTTTAGAAAGAGTAGTTTCTGAGAGTCCTCGTTAAGAGTATGGTTTGAGTTCCTTTTTAATGAAAACAAAAACCTTGAAATATAATTTTCTAGACTTTCATCCTCCTTCTGCTGAATTCGGAATATGTCATCACCTTTGCTGGCACTCTTACATATTCCTTATATTTTTCAAGGAATTTTGTCTGCATGGCTGCCCAACTATTTACAATGGCTCTTCCCAGACTCATGAACCATCTGAGAGCTCCCTCCTTCAAAGTGGAAGGAAATAGCTTCAGTTTATGAGCATCGGTGTTGTAGTCATAACTGCGACAGAGGACATCAAATTCAAACAGAAAGGTTTCTAGGTCTTCTGTGACCAGGCCATAAAACTTTGGAAGCAAGGAAGAGGGGATGTTTTTAAGATTATCAGTATCTTGTTGGGGAACAATGGGAAACTCAAATGGAGGAGGTAGATTATTAGGTGGATTATTTGCCATGTCTGGGTGCTGGAATAGCAGAGAAATGGATTTTCCTCAGGTTCGTTATCAGCTGGGTCAAATGGTAGTTCAATAAACAAATTTTCAGGGAGGAACCTTCCCAGTGCGTCTCTTCTTCTTCTATGCATGCAATATGGTGAGTAACGGCTTGAAAGATTTTGAAATTTTTTGACTAACAGACTAAACTAATGCTGAAAATGACTTTGTCAAACTCCTAGTTAGACACCATCCCCGACAACGGCGCCAAAAATGGCTCGCACTCACAAAAGGATATGAATATCACAGTGAAACTTTCCTGGGAATTGGACATTCTGACAGGTGACTAATATCTTTCTGTGGACGCTCATTTACTTGTCAAACCAGGGGACGTAGACTTTAAATGGCACAGCAAAATATATGCACTAGGAATTTGTTTTGGTCAAATCTTAGCAAAATACATACCGGAAAGAAATTCTATCTAAGCTACAGAATGGTAATGCAGTAATTCTTTAACTCAACTATGCTTGATTAAAAAAGAAACTATAATAGCTACGACTGAAGCACAAACCATGAACTGTCTTATGCTGCACGAATAGTCATAGGGATGGACTCTCTATGCTGCAGGAGCAGTGTAAGACTGAGTTTGTGTAAAACTTCAAAAGATGAAAGCTAACTGGATATCAGCAGAAAAGAACATCTAACTAATTAACTATAGATACTTACTAAGTGGGCCCCCTTAGCAAGCATCTACTGATTACACAGATGTTGAACTCAGAACTTCATCGATCTTTATTCATGAAAATAGAACGAAATACATTGTCTTGTTGGTGTGAAAACTAACAACAAACTCCGCTTGTAACGCCCTGCCACACAACCCCAAAGAAATTAAGTAAAATGCAACCATTTTTTTTTTTTTTTTTTTTAAAGGAGAGTAATAATTAACATAACATAATCATAAATAAATTTGCATAACTTAATTCCCTTGAGGAACACGAGGTCGTTACTTAATTTAACTAATCATTACATGATTCAATTTTTAACCGTCCATAAAAGTAATTACATCAATAACAACAAAATAGGAAACATGATAAAATAATAACAAAAGTTACAACATCACTATGAATCCTCCTCAAGACCGAGGTTACAATTACAGTACGTTACATCATCATATGATTACATTACAATAGCACCATGTGCAAAATTATACAAAACTTCCCAATTAGGTGGGAATGATACATCAATAACAAGAACCACATAAATGCATAGATCTGGAACCCATGAACAATAATCCACTGAAACTGAAACTCAACACCACAAAATGAACCTGCATAAAAGAGAAGATCCCAACGGGGTACAGAACACTATCCACCTGACCACCCCCGTGCTAGGAGTTGCAAGGGAAGAGGTTCCCGACCAAGACCAACAAAACATAAACTCATGACCAACAAAACGAAATTACACAACACATAAAAGTATTCAAATTCGAACAACAATATGAAGCAAATGACTGATTCCAGAGGATTTCCAAAACACAACATAAACATGACTGTTAGAGGAGAGTGTCATCGCATGGCTTACATGGATTATCCAGACTACAACTAATGCAAGGCGCCGCCTCCGTCTACTGACAAATTATCCAGACAAAACCGAGCGCTAGGAGCCGCCTCCATCTATGGTTATCCAGACTACCTGTCTCAAGGAGCCGCCCCATAGGGTTGCTCATGCGGATCCGTTTACCCTTCACAAAGACAAGGCAACGAACATGCCAACCACGGCCTTCTCAATCCCCTTTAGTCTATGATAGCACTCAAAGGCGGACGAGGCAATAATTATCTTTTTAGTGTGTTACTACCCAATCCTAGTTAATTAATTTAATTATCACTTATTAAATATACTCTGACGAGGGCTATCCTGGCGCCCCTTTGTGCACCGACCACCCACTCAGAGCCACTCCCTCTAATCATTCAATCTCAACACAAAAATGACAAAGATTGCACCACATTAATGAACTATATTAAAAGACGATCAAAAGTGAGGTATACTCATCTCACTAACTCAAGGGAGCATTTCCACATTTGGCACAATCTAATAATAAAACCGAACCATAACCTTCACAATTTTCAAACTTCAAACAAAACTAGAAGAACCACCATACCCCACCTCTGGAATCTCTTCGGTTCCTAAACAGGATAATACACTTCTAAGGTTTCCCTAATAAAAGAAATCCCCATCATTCATGAAATGATATAACTCAAAACAATCATTAACACAAAATGTAAAGCACGTCTCAAAACATGGAAAGAATTCTCACCGAAATGCAATTCGATACACAAAGGTTCCAATTAATTAAAATAAAACATCCAACTTAATACAATGTTCAATGAAATAAAACAATTATAACTATCTTTAACTAAAATTAATCTAAAACCAAATTACAATTCATATATATAAAAACCCACGCATATATATAAATATACAAGCATTAACCTTGACATTAATATAAACATTCCATTTAAATTGCTATCCCCAATTTATCTCTACTTCATTATTACTTTTATATTCATGATACACAATATTCAAATGCATAAAATTAATTGTAACCTACCTTTTTATTATATTATCAATTTAAAACCATCCCACAATCAAATTACAATTTAATTATAAAATCTACACGTATATAAATTTATACATATCTATATAAGCATTTAATTTTAGCCCCAATAATACATATATATTTATATATTAAAACCAATATATAGAAATTTTACAACTCTTAAGGTAAAATTACCATATTATCCAACCCATAATTACTTTATAATTAAATGAATATAAAACCATATATATATATTTATACGTCAACTATTATATCAATATTAGTGTTACCCAAAACAGGTATATAATTGGCATTCGAAACTGTTTAATTACTAAATTGATCATAACACATAATCTGTGAAATATGGGTTCAACCAATCGAAGTTAATACTTATTACAACTGAAATAACGTATCAATATACCTATGGAGTAAGGACGCAAGAAACATAAAAAGAAAGAAGTCTACCATCAGATACCGAACACACAGCCGTAGGACTGAAAAAACATAATGGAAAGAAAGATTAATTTCGCTTACTATGCACAGGAAACACAAAATAATGAGCAACAAATGGCGAAGTTGGAGGAACACACGCCAGAACACACAGCACTCTGCACTGGGAGGAGCAAGGAAAAATGGACGCACGTAGTGACAGGGGAACGAAAACACAATAAGAAGAATTACCCGTAACACATTATGCCATGGACATGATACGGCAATCGGCGGACGAATGGCACATAACCACACACGCCGTCCCAGGGAGAGAGCAGGGTAAACCACGTACGCAAAGGCAAAGAAAAGAAGGTTGGAGGTTAGTGTCGGCCGCGCCAACCACAAAAAACAGAGATCACAAGAAACCCATAACAGAGGGACGCGAAAATGTTCACTGCCGAATACGGGCGAACATCCCAAAATCTGAAAATGAAACCCATACCTAACAGGATAAATAAAAAGAAATGCCATGTAAAGTGATCACAACAACTGGACTGGTGAATGGATGACAGCGGAACACAAGTTTTCAAGAACCAAAGCACGGCACAGAAGGTTATAATCACAGTACACAGAGCAATGAAGACAAAAACCATAAACAAAATTTCCAACAAAATCATTACTGACCAAACACAGGGTTTGACGCATCAATAGAATGAACCTATCGAGTTTATCACTTAATCAAAATCGAATGGCAATGATAGCAATGTATCTGGTACAGAATGCCACTAAATAAAGCATCCAACATGACATTAAAATAGAGTTTGCATGTATATGCATTGTAATATATGTATTCTACATTTGAACAAGACTGAACTCCCAACAAAATAGATTAACTACCAGTAAATACAGCCGTACGAATCAAGCAATTAACCCAGATATTGAAAACAATTATTTATTTATACATATGAAATGAAATTCATAAAATAAAACAACGAAACTCCCGGTTTTACTACCCCGTATTCATACGCAGGGTAAAAGTAACCTCTCCCTTTTCCTACGGTTAAAAAGAAATTTACCCAACCTTACAATTTAAAACTCTTCCAGCAAATTAAAAGAATAATTATATCTACTGGAAATCTATACATAACAGTGAATCCACGGAGACAGAAATACATAGGCAATTGTACCCATTTTACCCCTGGTTCACGTTTTCCCCCAATCCAATAATGTTTTGACAAAAGAAATTCCCCACCTGGGTAAAAACTTCAAAAATATATATTTTACAATTTTACGATTCTTTATCAACCAAAATTACATTAGGGAAATTTAAACCATATTTTCCTTAATCATAAACAAGGAACTTGCAACATTTCAACAGACAGAAACTTTCCAACATAAATTTTAACACAACCAGAAATTTCAAGCAATAAAGCATAACCATTAAAGCAAAAATTTTAGGAGGAACCTGGCGTCCTACGGTTGAAGCAGAACTCTCCACAATGCTTTTCCCTTCTTCACACGCTGGCCCTCTTTCTTCCAGCTTCCTTTCCGAAATCAAACTTCCAGCCCCTTTCCAAGATTTTTCCTTCCATTTTAAAGAATAACCAATTCCCTTTTACAACCGCCCAACTCTTTTCTTTGCGTTTCCGCGGAAGGTTTTACTATGTAACTAATTTCCTTCTTCCAATCACTTACGTAACTTACCAACTTTAATTAATCTTTTTGTATTCAGTCACTTATTTAATTTAAACTCGCTCCGCTCAACATCTAATTGAAGTAACTTTAATTATTTACCTATTAACTTTTAAACCAATAATTTCTTCTGTTTGAACTTACTTCCACTTAATTTCTAAATTTAATTAAAATAAACTTTTATAATAATTAACTTTTAACTTAAAATCTAATTATCCTTAATACTTCTTAACACATAATTAATAATTCTAAAATAATTAAATCACCCACATAATAAATTAATTAAATCATCTCACTCCAACAATCAAAATAACAAGACAAATCGAATTAACATATGACTCAATAAACTCAGACAAATGACGGACTTGGGTCGGGAAACCCTTCCTTGCAACTCGTTTTAACCACATCGTACCCGTGGATTTAATTTGTGCTCGCCCTGTCCTGCCGAAGTAGGTGGAGTCGATACTTTTAGCCCTGCAATCCCTGCAAACAATTAAACGTCAAGAAACATATAATCTCCATTGCAAACACATGGTGAAAGGAAATAGCGGGGTAATAGGGCACTCGCAAGCGAGTGGTACTACTCTGTCCTTCCACCATAAAATACTAACATGTCAGCGTAAAAATGATACCATTAATGCATATAAATTTAAGAACTTATCATCAAATCAAATCATGTATGAATAATATATCATCAATTGCTACATAACATAAGAGTAGTAAACAAATTAACCAAGTAACCACACGCGATCAAATATAAATCCACCACACAGAATATCACAGAGTGTCTACAGTAATAAAAGTATTAAAAGTATCTAATGAGCAAATCAACATGGGAGTATTACATCCTCCCCCCCTAGAACATGGCTTACTCCTGGAAGCCAAAGAACAAATAAGGGTAAACCTCTCTGATGAGAGATGCATCCTCCCAAGTTGCAGAGGTTTCATCATTTGGATCCCATTGGACCCGCACCTGTTCAATATCTCTGCCCCTGAGGGTGAGACTCCGACGCTGAAGCACGGCCACGGGCTCTAGAGCTAGTTGCCCGTCCTCGACCTGCAAAGCATTCCAATCTAGTACATGAGTAACATCAGGAAAGTAAGGCCTCAAAACAGAAACATGGAAAACATCATGAATCCGCGACAAGCTAGGTGGCAAGGCTAGTCGGTAGGCAACAGGTCCGATTCTCTCTAACACCTCAAAAGGCCCAACAAAACGGGGTGCCAACTTAGAACCCTTTCCGTAACGGATAGGACTCTTCCGTGGACGCACCCGGAGAAACACACAATCCCCAACTGCGAATTGCCGATCAACTTGATGAGCATCTGCATACTTTTTCTATCTATCTTGTGCTGCAATAAGATGTTCTCTGATACGCGCCACCTGTTGTTCCATATCCCGAAGCATGTCCGGTCCAAGAAGAACCCTATCCTCTAATCGATCCCAACTCAAAGGGGTACGGCAAGGACGACCATACAAAGCCTGAAAAGGTTCCATGCCAATGGAGCTATGATAACCATTATTGTAGGAAAATTCAACCAAATGCAAGTACTCCTTCCAACGAGATTGCTGATCCATAACGTACATGCGAAGCATGTCCTCTAGCACCTGATTAACTCTCTCAGTCTAACCATCAGTCTCAAGATGATAGGCAGAGCTAAAATTCAATTGAGTCCCTAGAGACCGCTGCAAGGAAGTCCATAGTGTCGATGTAAACACTGGATCTCTATCAGATATAATCCTCCATGGTATACCATGCAATCGAACTATGTCCTCCATAAAAATCCTTGCTACTACAAATGCAGTATAGGATGATCTGATAGGAGAGAAATGAGCTACTTTAGTTAACCTGTCCACAGTGACCATGATTGCATCGTGACGCCTAGAAGACATGGGCAAACCAACGATAAAATCCATAGAAATGATATCCCATTTCCACTCAGGAACAAGATTAGGCTGTAGTAATCCTGCCGGATGATGATGTTCTGCCTTTACCCTCTGGCACTCCAGACATCTAGCTACGAAATCGGCGATATCTCGCTTCATTCCTGACCAAAAATATAATGAACGCAAATCCGCATACATTTTCTTAACCCCTGGGTGTGCTGAATAGGGGGCCCTATGGGCTTCAGTCAAAATTAGGGTATGAAGACCCTCTGCAGGAGGTACATACATACGCCCTGAATATCGCAAAACACCATCAGAATCCAAAGAGTACCCAACAAATTTTCCTTCGAGAGACCGGCCTGACTCGATCTCGGACTTCACCTCAGAGTACCAACTATCTGAAGGGAGAGCATTGAGGATCTGATTCTTCAAATCAATACCAAGAGTCATAGAAGAGATCTCATGCCTACGCCTACTCAAAGCATCGGCTACCACATTCTCCTTACCCTGAATATATTTCACTTTGAAATCATACTCACATAAAAATTCCATCCATCTCCTCTGTCTAGCATTCAAATTCGGCTGCGTAAATATGTATTGTAGACTACGATGATCCGTATGCAACTCGAATTGATGCCCTAAGAGAAAATGTCTCCATCTAACCAGAGCATGGACTACTGCGGCCAACTCAAGATCATGAGTAGGATAATTCAATTCATGATCCTTTAGCTTCTGAGATTCGTATGCAATCACACGCCCTTCTTGCATCAAGATGGCCCCTAGGCCTTCCAAGGAGGCATCAGTACATACCACAAACTGTCCTGTAGGATCTGGTACTGCCAAACTAGGTGCACTTGTCAGTTTCTCCTTAAGAGTCTGAAAAGCCTGTTGACGCTTGTCTGACCACAAAAATTTATTCCCTTTTCTCTGGAGAGAGGTAATGGGATGTGCAATCCTAGAAAAGCCTTGGACAAACTGCCGATAATAACCTGCAAGCCCCATGAAACTGCGAACTTCTGAGACATTAGTTGGTGCGGGCCAATCCACAATAGCCTGAATCTTTGCAAGGTCCACAGAGATTCCTTCACCTGAGATAACGTGGCCAAGATACTGAACTTCTGTCTTGTAGAAATCACATTTTTCCAAATTGGCATATAATTGGTTTTCCCTCAAACATTGCAACACCTGCTGGAGATGTTCTTCATGTTCCTCTATAGACCTAGAGTAGATCAAAATATCATCGAGGAACACAAGAACAAATCTATCCAAAAAGGTCCTAAACACCCCATTCATCAAACTCATGAATATCGATGGTGCATTTGTCAACCCGAACGACATCACTGTAAACTCATAATGTCCGTATCGAGTGCGAAATGCAGTTTTATGAATATCCTGCTCTGCAATCCTCAACTGGTGATATCCGGACTTCAGGTCAATCTTGGAAAATATCTTTGCCCCTCTTATCTGATTGAACAGATCATCTATTCTGGGCAGGGGATAACGATTCTTCACTGTTACTTTGTTCAACTGTCTATAATCAATGCATAGGCGAAGAGAACCATCCTTCTTCTTCACGAAAATCACTGGTGCTCCCCATGGAGAGACGCTCAGATGGATAAACCCTTTTGCTATCAGTTCTTCCAACTGAAGATAGAGTTCCTGAAGTTCCTATGTGGTCATTCGGTATGGAGCTCGAGAGATAGGCTCAGCTCCAGGTACTAGGTATATCCGAAAATCTATATCCCACTTAGGCGGCATTCCAGGGATCTCACTCGAAAACACATCAGCGAACCCCTTAAGAAGAGGATAATCATCCAAGAATTTCTCTCGACTATCATCAGTCTCGAGATCATGCACTGCCACTGCAAAGAGTTGACAACCCTGACGAAATAACCTTTTTAACTGCATGGCAGAGATCATCC
>VDFB02000007.1:101808100-101844855 GCA_007258455.2 Sequoia sempervirens | reverse complement strand
AACACTCGAAAACTCCAAACTGGATCAACTCTGGAATCTGTAAGCAACAGTAGATGAATGGACCCATAATGATGACAAATCTAGAAGTTGTGTATCTCGATGCCGATGTCAAACTGTGACTGAAACTCTTCCATGGGAAGGAGTACCAAAAATAGACTCTGGAACAATAACCATAAAAAACATGGCCCTCAAACTAAGATGGATCCAATGTGGATCATTAACCATAGGCTCTCAATCTGAAGTGTGAACCGATGAATCTGATATGTGTCAAGCAAGACAAGAATGTGGCTAAAAAGAGACAACAGGAAACCAGACAAACTCATGCGAGTTGTCACCAAAACAAGATGGAATATGGGATCAAAGTGAAAAAAACACTCTAATCAGATTATTATGCATGAAACCCCCCTGAATGGAACTTTATATCAGTTCGTTATTACAATACCCAATGATTGCAAAAGGAGATGATGCAAAAAAATACAGAAACATGAGTGAAAATGCAAACCTAGAGCACGAAACAAAAATGAATGCATGCCTAAAAAAAGTTACACATTTTCTATAAATGACCTCAGATCTGCATAGAGGCTGAAACCAGCTTTCCAATGCCACAAAAATCGCGAAAATCGGATAAGCGAGTTAAAAGATATAGGTCCCGGAGTGAAAATGACAATATCTGACTTCCGAGACAGAAAAAAGCATCAAAAATGCAAAACCAGAAAATCTCACTAGTACCAATGCGTAGAGATCGGAAACAGCTTTCCGGTGATATCTCGTTTGCAAAAAAAAGACACCGTATGTGAAAGTTATGCATGTTTCCATAAAACTGCTCAAAACTGCCCAATAAGGTCTCCAGTAAGCCCTCAGGGGCTGAAAAGGGTCGGCCCCTGGTCGCATGGGCGGACCAGGGGGCTGGCGGCCTGGGGGCTGCGGCGCAGCCCTTGGTCACCCATGTGATCAGGGCGGGGGCTAAGAGCCGGCAGGGGGCTGCAGCTTCCGCTGTGGTCGCCAATATGACCCTGGCGGAGCCCGCAGGGGCTGAAGGAGCTGGCCGGCGCATGGGTGGAGATAACTGGCGGCGGCGGTCTGGCAGTGGCCGCCCGGTGGCCGCCTGTTGGCCGCCGGGTGGCGGAATACATTTGTTCTGGCTGCGCAAACCTTGCGCCAATTTTTTTGATTTTTTTAATAGTTTTTTTATTTTTTCTCGAAATTTGAACCTCGGAATGCGTGCCTGGGGGCCGTACGGCCCTTGGGCAAAAAATTTTTGCTTCTCCGGACGACTGTGTCCAAATCGGACATGCTTTATATGAAAATGGGGGTTTTTGGGCGCTGCAAATCCAACGGCGAGGTCCGTTTGGGCCCAAAGTGCTCCGAAAATCAGGGAACCCCCAGATCTAACAGATAAATCACCGATCTTACAACCCTCGCAGATCTGGCAATCGGTAATGAAAATGAATAAAACGAAAGTCATTTCTGACTTTTTCCAGCGCTCTGAATCCAACGGAAAAACCCGATCTGATCCAAGATGCTGCATAAATGTACTTAAGGATTGAAACCCTTGAGGGACTCCGAACGAGCTCTGCAATGAAATCCTCCAAAAATGCTGAGAAGGGGCTGCGAATCGAGGCTCTGATACCATGTTAGAATAGCCAAGATCTGATTTGCAAACCTGAAAATTATTCCTTCCACAGAAGAAGAAAACGAAAAAGCAGAGATTGCATAAAACATGCAAATTGATATATTCAAAAAGACCAATTAATTACAAGAGATTAATTGCTTTATAAAAGCAAAGATTCCTAAACCTAATCTTATCTTGAGCAACAAGATAGCTCGATAAGATAAAGATGAGATCCTAAAACCTAGGAAATAAATATGCCTAAGTAAACTTATGCAAAGTGTAATTAATAATTAATTACACCAACACAACAGAGCAATAAATGCAATCAAGTCAACAAAATAGGCTGCAGGAATATAAAAGTGTCTTGCTACAGGATATCCCCATAAAAGGTTTCAACAAAGTTTAAACAGTCATGAAATAGCAAAAATGAAGTCATTTAAAGGTTTATCATAACATCAAATTATGAGCATATTTTAGGCTCATCAGCCCTAATGCATAGACAAGGTATCCAATAATTATTATCTTGTGTGGTTTACTACCCATCCCCCTAAGTTCTATTTTTAGGTTATCACTTGTTATACTACTCTTACGTGGGTTATCCTGAGCTCTTCCTCCTTTCGAGGCGGTGACCCCCACAAAGAGCCACTCTCCCTAAGACCCCTAAAACAAACTAAATCAAGGCAAGGGTTGTACTATAACGAATAAAGCATAAAACTCAAAACCAAGACATGTGGGGCACTACCCATCTCACAATAACTAATAATCAAAATCTCAACAATCTCATGCAACCCTTCCAAAACAATAATGCTAAAATCATACAACCTCCCAAGCACATAATAGAAGAGTAAACATCCAAAGTTAAGAACATGCCTCTAAAACTAGGGTTCACAACTCCAACAATTGGGTTAATAAAACAACAGGGATCCGACATCGATACACTAACACATTCAAATAGCAATAAAGAAAAATAATAAAAGTAATTAACTAAATTGCACAATTTACATATAATTCAATCATAATTGACCAATGATATTAATTCCTCAAATCACTAACCATCACAATCAAGATGTCAAATTACAAATATGAAACAATATATATCAGTATACTTATTTATTTTCTTTTTTATAAACAAATATATATACCTCTCTCTCTATATATATATTAATGTATATACATAGACATATACATATATATATATACATATACATATATATATATATATATATATATATATATATATATATATATACAGGTACATATAAACACATTTTAAATAAAAAACAAAAAACAACAATGTAATAAGACCGCGACCCCCATATTTTTACTCTGCTAGCACCATAGGACTGCAGTATGATAGTCCATGTAACTACTATGCAACACTCCTCACATGCACTGCTATACCAGTCCTATGACCGCATAGGGGAGAGGGGAGGGGCGCCTAGTCAGTCTTTCCTTCACCCAAACAACCTTAATATATAATTTTTTTTATATATTTTGTTTATTCACTTTTTAATAATACAAAAAAAAAAATTTATTAAATAACAAATAAACTTGTACCCTACATGGAAATTTCTGACCGGACACTGGTTCGGCATGGAAACAAAATTTTGAATATCATTTTTTTTTAAACAGTAACAAACAAATAAATAAGTATGTATTTTATATTATATATATATATATCTTTCATACATCAATAAATCAATTGTGCTATAATTTCTAATGTAATAAGAAATCATAAAGTAACTTTCTCTGTACTATATTAGTGGTCAACCTATAATATATTTATATAAGAATATGTATATATATATACCTCTTCAAAAATGTATATATATATATATATTCAAATTAAATCTATTTATTAAAACAACAATGTCATTTATAAACAAATTATAAAAGAAGCTACAAAATATTTTCACACAGATCACATAAATTTCTTCATGATGGTTTGCTATTTATTAACCATAAAATTTCTAACAAAGATCCTCTTTTCAAATGTATTTATTCATTTTTTTTTATATCTTTTGAATCAAAAACTAAAGGAGAAAATGAGTGGAACCGAGAGTCCTACACTACTGGAAACTTGATGAAGCTTTCTTGATCTAGACAGCTCTTCGGTTAGCTTTTATTCCTTCCTTCAGAATTTCTCCAGATTTCCAGTCTACTTTACTATTCCAAAATCTCTCCAAAATAAAGAAAACAAAAGAAA
This sequence comes from Sequoia sempervirens, assembly GCA_007258455.2. NCBI lineage: Eukaryota > Viridiplantae > Streptophyta > Pinopsida > Cupressales > Cupressaceae > Sequoia > Sequoia sempervirens. Next base: position 101,841,037 of record VDFB02000007.1, on the reverse strand, counting down.
ATTCCCTTTCCCAAAAACTTCAGAAGATTTCTCAATTCAGAACAATTATTTTGTTATATCTTTTCCAACTTCTATCTCAATCTCCCTCTGTATGAAAAACTCTCACTAATTTTCAATTAGATAAAAGATTTGCCCTTTCATTCCAAAATCTCTAAAAATCCAAAATAAAAGAAATTATTTATTTTAAATCAAGCTTTTCAGTCAACACTTAATTCTCATTCGTCCTTTTATCTTTTCTATTCTTTTATTTATTTATTTTTCCATTTCACAATACTTTTTTTTTTTAATTCTGATTTCACTAGCTTTACTTGCAATGCACATAATTTAATTTATTTAAATAATTATCCTCAACAAGATAGTTTAATTAAATTAACAAAACACAATTTAATATTTAATTAGCATTTAACTCAAACACATGACTTTAATTTAATACTTTTAAATATTTAATACAAATTAATCTAACATTATAATAAATAATTATTGCCATCATTTAATTAAATAAATCACAACTTATAAAATACCAACGTAACATAAAGATGAACAAGACACTTACACAAACCATAATAATAAATAAAAAAATGACAATTACAAGAACACACAATACCATTCAATCATGACGGTTTAACAACATGGGACGAGGTGACTTCCTTGTCATCTCTATTTTAACATCATACCATTGGGTCATTTGATGCTCGCCCTATCCTACCGAAGCAAGTGGAATCAAGACTCTGTACATGCAATCCCTGCATACAAACAAGGTTGTGTACATGTACATATATATAAAATCGAATCAATACATTGTGAGAAGGAATTGCAACATAGCAGGGCACTCACAAATGAGTGATGCTACAATGTCCTTCCATCACATCTATTCTAACAATATAATATAAATGATGAAATAGCCTTTCTAAAGTAACAGATCATATCATAAAACAATTTACTAAATCACTGCATCATAATATATTTCTGAAATAAACTAACACCACCAAACCACAATATCATAAGAAATATCCATGTCCACTAATGGAATAACATCGTCACCAAAAGTCTAACTATTCAAATAAAACAATAATAGTACCATCATAGTATCAAGTATCAAATCAAAGCATTGAAAATAATGAGTCCAACTAGCACACAGGAGGGTTATTACACAATTCGCCTATTTTTCTATAATCTTTAATTCCAAATAATGCAGCTCGAATTTACAACATATTGCTATATATATATATATATATATATATATATATATATATATATATATATAGATAAATTGTAGTTAAATGTTATTTCTTTTGTCTATTGTTTTCATTATTTGTTTATATGTTTGGCGTTGCAACCATTACCATAGGAGGAATTGTAGCTATCTGTGTGTAGGGTTTAGGGCTGTATGAAACCATTGACATATTGGAGATAAAATTACGTTGTTGGTTGTTTAGTGTTAGTCTAGTAGGTCTTTTACAATTTCTCTATTTCTATATAATATCTAGTGTTAGGTGATGCAGCTGAAATTTTCAAAGGATCATGGGGTGTTATACTGATGTTTGCATGGGTGTTTTGCATGGATGATTAATTTCTATCTTTGGCATTATGCCCATTTTCAAGACATGAAAGACATTATTTCTCTTTGCGGGTGGAGAAATTATAGACAAATCTTCTTTCTTTCACTAGAAAAATATGGTTGGGCTCAGAAATATTTGTCACCCATGTTTATTGTTTCTAGTTATGTACATATATATGTACATATATATGTACATATATATATATATATATATATATATATATATATATATATATATATATATATATATATATATATATATATATATATATATATATATATATACATATATATATATATATATATATATGGCCTCATATGCATATACCATTGTTTTTCATAGATGATTAATTTATTGTTTATGTCTTCTCATTATATATTTCTATCTTTGGCATTATATGCATTTTTGAGACTTCAAAGAGATTATTGCTCTTTGTGGGTGGAGAAATTACAGTCAAATATTCTTTCTTTCATAAAATAAATGGTTTGGATCAATAATGTTTGTCACTCCTGTTTATTGTTTCTATATATATATATATATATAAATGTATATATGCATATGTACATACATACACACACACACATATATATATATATATATGTACACACATATACATACTCTATGCATCTTTGTTTCTATACACATTTTGTACAATTAGTCCCTTGCTATCGTTCTAATTGAGCTAACTTCAAATGCTTACAAAGACAATGACATAGATTGTGAGCGGCTACATAATTTATCCCTATGCTTGCATATGTACAATTACACAACTATTGAGCTCCCATGGTTTTCATTTTCAATGAAGCTTGTGGGGTTATACTCTTTTATACATGGGTTTTTTGCATAAATTATTAGTTTATTGTTAATGTCTTCTTGTTATATGTTTTTTTATAAAAATAGCTTCATTATCTCCCATTTCATATTATACAAAAATGGGGGAATTGTAACAAAGCTATTAGTAAAACATACATACATATATTTGTGCATATATACATATCTATACACCTGTATATATACATACATACATACATACATACATACATACATGTATATATATACATATTTACACATATATATACATATGTGCGCACACATGCACATATACTTAATCGAGACTCCAGGCTACATTAATGTTATTCTAATACCTCTTTTACAATTTCTCTATTTCTCTATAATATTTAGTGTGAGGTGATATAACTCAAAATTTCAATCAAGTTTGTGGGGATATACTCTTTTCTACATGGTTGTTTTGCATAGATGATTAATTTATTGTCAATATCTTCTTGTTATATGTTTCTGTCTTTGAGGTTAAACATAAATAAATCCTATTCATGACTCGACTAACAGAGATCCCGTCGGAAACTTCAAACAAATAACAAAAACTTTGCATATCTATATATTTGAAATTTCTCCATCCATACAATACCATAATGGAAGACATTTATGGAAAACGACTTACAAATTCTAGAGAAAAAGAGTTTTAACATAAACAAGGGTGATCCCTCAAAGCTGGTTTACAATTTTTAGGAAATTTTGATTTTTGATGAAATCATATATTTTTAGAAAACATAATGATTTAAGCCTTAAAGAGATCCATTTAAAGCATTCCAATTGAAGAGGGTTTGACCAAACTACCTTAGATCAAACCTTCTTGGATAGAACCCCTCTAGTTTTAAACCATACCTATAATGAAGTCTCCTTTACACCTATCAAAATGTTGATAAAACCACTTTTGATTTACCCTTCATGGGGATCAAATGAATTGGTCGTAAAATGGTGTTTGTAAGTGTGTAGCCCTTATTATAAGATTCCGTGTGCTATAATTTTAAATAAATTTAATTTTATTATAGTTTTTTTTATTTCTTATGAATGGTTTTTCTACTGAAAATCAGCTTCCCTATTCTATACATATAAAAAATAGTAGATTATAAAAAAATTAAAAATAAGAGGTACTAGATTAAGTCCTTGATCCAACAAAAATCAATTAATACACACAAAAATTGACAAATTAAATGATCTACCTAAGGTCTCGAATTGTAATTGGTTTGACTGAAACTTGATTAAAGAAAAGATTCAATAAAAAAACCATCTAACCAATTGGAAGCATCTAGATATCCGACAAATCTAAATTTTAAAGAATTAAATTTTATCCTTCATGGAAAAAAATTAGTGTTATAATGGAAGCGCCCAATTCTAAAAATGTTGTTTTCTAAAAAAAAATCCTAGTTTTTAAGGGAGATGGAAAAGGAGGTGCAATCTAATTCCAATTTTTAAAAGAAATATATATCTAGAATCTACAAAAAAAATGTCATGAAACTCTAGTTTGTATCATCTTCAAATTCCTCATGGTTTAGTCGCTATAGGTGCCCGAAAGTTCAAAATTAGTTAGAAAAAAATATTTTATGGTCTAGTTAGCCAAAAATTGTAAACCACTATTGTTGGATCACCCAGAATAAATAAACCATTTATACAAAACACCCAGGTAATAAAACCTACAAATTTTGTAGTGCCATAGTTTTAAAACACTCTAATCCGCCATAAAATAGAGTAGACCCCATTGATTTTTACAATACTCTTCTATCAAACAATAGTATCATTTTTACAATAGTCCACTATGAAACCAACATCACAATGGCTCTTTTGAAAATGAAACTTAATCAATATACTTCCTCACACATTATGCAAAAAATATGAACTACATTCATAGGAATTAAATATTATAAAGAAACAGAGAAATTCTAAAACACCTATTACACAACAAATCCTATTCAAGGCTCGGCTGATGAAAATACCATAAAAAACTTCAAACAAATAACAAACCCTCTGTATATCCATATATATACAATCACTTTTATCTTAATCTAAAATTGGGAAATAAAATTACCAACCCTAACCATTTTGATGAAAAAAGCTAGATTTAACTACTATTGCTCCTATAGTAATAGGTATAATGCCAAAAATGCATAGAGATAGCTACAAACAATAAACTTGAAAAAAAAAAATTATAAATACTAACCATATTTCTTCATGAAACAAAAAAATATTGAACCAAAATTTCTCCATCCACATAAAACAATAATGCCAAACATCCATGCAAAATGACTTACAAAATCTGGACAACAAAAACAATCTATATAAAACACCCTTGTAAAACAACTTACAGATTGTAGAGAATGGTAGTTTTAAAACCCTCCAATCCAACACAAAAAGTAGTGAATCCCGATGATTTTTATAGTTGTCTCTTATGAAACAAACTAGGGAACAACAGGTGACATATTTTACAATAGTCTACTATAAACCAAACACCACAATGGCTCTTTCAAAAATGCAACTTAATCAATATACTTCATCACACATTACACATCACATCAGTCTTCAAACCTTCAAACCTAATATCAAAATGAACAATAAGCAACGAGAAAAAGATATAAACAATAAATTAATCATTTATGCAAAATACCCATGCAATACGACTTATTGATTCTATAGCTCAACAGTTTTAAAACCCTCCAACCTACTTAAAAACAAAGCCAAACATGACAAATTTAACAATAGCCTACTATCAAACCAACACCACAATGGCTCTTACTACAATACAACTTCATCAAAACTATATACTCTCCCACATGCCAACATTTAATATTGCATTTACTTTATATGTCGTATTATGCAATGACAGGATACATTGGCCCTTGTGCCAACAAACTCTTACCATTCACATTCCCCATATCTACGACACCATTCTCCACCACCACCAACCCATGTAATTACCAACGCCCACATTTCCACACAAAAAAATTGGTAGCCTCCCCACTAGCTGACAGACCCTCAATGCCAGAAAATCCAATTCATGGCTGGGCTGACAAAAATCCTAGTAGAAACTTCAAACAAAATAGCCTATCAGCTAATCAAATGTTAGTTTTGGGAAGTTATTCCCGTAAAGGAATTTTGAGTGGTTATTCAAAGGAATTCAATTCTTTTAAAAGAATTTGTAATGCACATTGTAATGACCCCAAGGAATATAATATTATTTTCTATTGTTGTTCAATAATGGCGTAGTTTGTGCAATCTCATATTGTTGTTCAACAATGGTGTAATTTGTGCAATTTTCTCACCTTTCTTTACAAGAAAACCCTTAAAGGTCTTCAAGCAAATCACATGGTTTGAGCGAACCCCCTAGTTCACTCAAACCAATAAATGAAAATTGTTTTTAATATTAAAAAATGGGGTTTGAGCAAAGGGGGGTTCGCTCGAATCCTTGAATTAGGTATTTTTGAATAAAAGATTGTGACTGTTAGTTTTTATTGTCATTTTCATCTACACATCGAACCTTCTGGGTGAACCTCCTAGTGAACTCACCACCCTAAGCGACTTCCTCCAGTTCATCATACTCCAGTGTGACTTCCTCTAGTGCATCACCCTCCAGTGCAACTTTCAAGTTGGTTTTCTGCTTCAAAATTTGATATACATGTCTCAAATGAATTTCATTTGCTTGAAATTTTCTAAACCATTTTCAACAAATCCATTTTGTGCATACTCTTCAATCATGGCATTCCATGAGACCAAATTTCTCAAGGCTATTGGTCAATTAGTTCACTCACCTTGTTAATGCTTCCACATTTTTCACACGTCAATACCTCGTTCAAAAGCTCTCATTTTGGCATAGGCAAGGAGGATATTGGAAAAGGTTGTGAAATTTGGATTTACACCTGCCAATTGCATTTTCTTGAAAGTTTCTAAAGCCTTTTCAACAAATGTCTCAAAAATATTTTGAATGGCTGGAGGCTAATCCTAACTTGGCAATGAATATTTTGGGTGCATTCTTCTATTTTATGCATTGTGCACTATGGATGCTGGAAGAGGTTTTGGGATTTGGATTTACACCTATTAATTGCATTTTCTTGAAATTTTCTAAAGCATTTTCAACAAACTCTTTTTGTGCCTATCTTGCAATCATAACAATCCATAGGGCCACATTTTTGAGGCATTAATTCAAAATAGTTCACTACCTTTTCTTTGCTTCTACATATTGTATACATGTCTACTAGAGCATTTCCAACTATAGCATCTAAAAAAATTCCTATATCCTTCATGCTCTTACAAATTTTCTATTCCAAAGCTCTCCCATTTTGGCACAAGCATGGAGGATTTTGGAAAAGCTTGTGAAATTTGGTTTTACACCCACCAATCGCATTTCTTAAAAAGTTTCTAAACCCTTTTCAGAAAATCCATTTTGTGCATATCCTTCAAAAAATTCACTTTCCTTGTCAATTATTCCACATTTCACATACATTTCTATGAGGGAAAATGCACAAAATTCCTCTATCCTTTATAATATGATGGATGTCCATACCCTGTTCAAAAAATTTAAAGCAATGTATCTAAACACTTCAAAAATCAAAATGAAAATTTGAGTAAAATTTAAGTAATACAAACAATTTTCATGTTGTACATATGTCACTTTTATTTTGATTCTTGTCTATATTAAATGAATATATGAAAATATTTTTACTATTAGAATCATCTCCTTTATATTGCATTTCTTTTAGAGGGATAATTAAGGGTTATTTTCCTCTCTATTATCATGTTTAAAATTGAATTATTAGCTTGTGTTTAAGGAATACCATAAATATTTCATACATGATAATAGGGAATTTGATTATCTTAAAGGGTTATTAAATAGGTTCATATAAGAAGGCCATAATCATTAGTGTCATCACTAAGTTTCATTTTGTGTTTCTTACTCACTAGAATATTAGCTTATTATTTGATTCAACCAAATCAATTTAACTTGGGTTGTTAATAATAATTTAGGCCAAAAGTTTCAACCAAACCTTTGGAAATGAAGATAGTTTGAGAACAAGAATTAGAATGTGTACATTAATATTAACATCTTAACATTAATATTCATGAACAAATCTTCTTGATCCAACAAACTAGATTTCCTGTTAGTGCAAGTAATCCTAGAGTACAACCTGGAAGTGCAATATATCTCTTTATCCCTTCCAATGGAGAGATGCTAAATTATCTTACCCTTTTCACCTCTTTTTTGAGGGTTCATCTTAGAATGCAACTTCCTTCAACATGATGATTTTATATAAGCATCTTTCCCACAATGATCACAATAACTAGTAGGATTTACTTTGTAGCAATTTCCTTCTTTATCTCAAGTGGATATAGCTCCAATTGTTTTTGAGAACCTAATAGAAAAATTTGAGCAAGTACACATTATTCAAGCTCATGAAGATGGAAGAAGAAACAAATTATAGTAGAACTTAAACTAAACAAAAAAAAATTTAAGAACATAATATTTGACCTCAAAATCATTTATATCTAAAAGAGTTTGAGAAGAATTTATGAAGCCAATAGTCTATGATACCACCTTAACATTGATCTTGTGGATGGTACTGCCAATTGTATGGTTGGAACTTGGAGAAAGATAGAAATTGATTTAATGGGAATCAAGAAAAAAAGTATACTTTGAAGTAATAGAGATGAAGGAACTCCTTAATACCTTCAACATTTTACTAAATTTAGAATGGTTTGTAAACTATAAGGGGAAAATTAACTCCTATAAATAATAAATCTCATTCTTTGAAAAAAAAAGTTAATACATATACCCCTATACATTGATATGAGTAAGGCATACATAAAGAAGATAACATAAGAAAAAATTAGAGAAGAATAATTGAAAGCATTAGATTCTTTAAGAATAATAGTCTAAGACACCATGCATGAGCCTAACTCAAGAGCATAAATCATACTTGATATCAATAGTTACAATATCGATAATGAATATGCTATAGAAGAATGGGTTTGGGATGAGCTAGAAGTAACATACAGAAAGATATTAGATGTGAGGAGGATCCAAAACTTAAGAAAAGTTAAAAATATTCCACTCAAGATATTTCAAATGATGAAAAACCACCACATAATACAAAAGGAAACTATAAAAAGAGACAACATACTAAATGTCAAAACAATTTAAGCACATTTCACATGGAATTTCTCATATTAAGCTTCCTTGGTATTCTAGGGTGGGAATTTTTTTAACATGTTTAGAATGCATTGAAAACTTATTTAAGAAATAAAATTTTAGAATTTATAATATCTTCAAGATACTTTGTAGCATGACAAGATGGTGGTACACCCACAAACCTAATATCCCAATTGGGAAGACATTTTTGGTCCTTATAAGAACCAAGTACTTATTAAAAGGAGGCTATAAACCCAATCTAAAATATTGTGGCAAGATGAAATTTGAAATAAACCTTCAAATTTGCATTAGGGAATGGACAAATAGAAGAGACTATGATGAAAGATTATATACCTAACTTTTCTATTGGGCATTATCACCTATTGCAAAAAAAAGGTATATTAAATAAGAAGAGAGATGAGGAACCAAAAATTGGATGATGAGACAAAATAATTTTGGAAAAAAATTACATTCCACAATATTGACAAGATAATCCACAATGTACTAAACCAAAGCACAAATTATCTTATCTCTAGTAGAAATAGTCCTTCACAAAGAACATTAGACTATATTTCCAATAGAGACAAGCATTTGGAACTTGATAAATTTGATGGATAAGGTTGAAACACCACAATAGAAGTTAAGTGGTTCCTTTAAGAATAAATTATGGAATCCAAAGGAGAAGAAAATCCTCAAAAATTAAAAAAATATAAGTTGAATAAGGGGAAAATGAATAGCCACTAATAATGCACTAAAAAATAAATATTTCAATGAACCATTGTGGACTAGAGAACAAAATATAATTTTAGAAGGAACCATGAGATGGAAAAAAATGGAGATTACTGGGATGAAAGATAAGTGATAGAAGTGGAAATTTTTTAAAAATATGAAGACCTTTTTCCTAGAATATTTACAAACCTAAAAGATATAAAAGAAGATGTAGGAACCATGCAGATAGAACTACAAGAAGGATCCAAACCATAAAGGAAAATAAAATATTAACTTAAAACCCCAATGTCAAAACAAGAGTTGACATGAAATTAGACAAAATGTTAGTAGGAAGAATGATCAAAAAATTTGAAGATACCCATGGTAGATGAGACCAAACAAAGAAATCATATTTTCTTCATCTATGATACTCATGATGTTGACCATTGTCTTTTTACTACATATAGACTTATGAAATATCATTCTATCCCTATTCCTTCCACTACTTCCCCTTTTCCACGTGTTGTTACTATGGAGCCCACTACCATTCTAGAGGCCTCTTCCATACCTATAGCATTTCCTATTACCCGTATAACTAATACATTTTCACTATTGACACTCTTTTTAAAAGTATTTATTTTTATATATCTACCTTTTTATTTACAAATGTGCATAGGTATTTACTATTTTATTTACTAGAGATAAGAAGTGGCCTCTTGAATATTCTTTGTTAACATACTAACATCATTAAACTCCACCCTTTGCTATTTGCAGTTAGTCCTTTCAACACAAATAATAAATTGTCAAAGATAAAAATAATAATTGTACAAGTTCAAAACATAACACTTTTATGTCACACTTCTTGATTTAATAACCAACAATCGAAATAATATTTAAACAAGGTTGCAATGTTGCAGGAGTTCCTACCAAATGGTCATAGGTTAGTGTTGTTCTTTGACTTGTAGAAAATTTTAGAACAACATTGGTTTAGTCAAATTGGGGCTAGGTATACAATCATTGACCTTTCTTGAATTTCTATATATGTTGCTGATTTCTTTGCCACCTATGCCTTAACTTTTGGGTATAAATTTGGAGGGAGCACTACAATAGGATACCAAATAAGGAGGTATAGCAAATGAGATTCTAACATTTTCTCCTACATTACTTTGTTCCCCTCTGCTACTATGCATGTTTACTTTGTTTCTGCAAATGACACAATAGCTTGATTTGGTACTAGGTTTGCTGAATGAATTAGTCCAAAGAGTACTTAAATTAGAAATATGTGTGTGGTTTTGAACAAGAAGAACAAAGAACTTGCATTTCATGTATATGATGTTAGAAAAGAAGACCAAAGTATTTATATTGAACATGTAAATTATAATTCAAAAAAAAACAAAGTACTTATATTTCATGTATATGGTTTTTAAAAATAACAAATTATTGATTATGATGAAAACTATTGCTATGATCTCTATCAATGGTAAGATAATACTCTCTTGTTATTTTCTTCATGAAAGAACTTAAATTGAGGATTTCATGTCCATATTGGACAAATATGAAGAGTAAATATTGCATATATTATACAAGGCATGCCCAATCAATAGGAATATTACAAGGGTTTTAAATTAAAAGTGAGTAGAGAGCTAACCATTTGTTCTTAATTTTTGTAAGGGATAGTTCCAAATTTCATAGTGAGAATCTTATAACTATGAAAATGCTGTCTAATATGATGAGAGAATTGAAAAACCTTAGAAGATAGCTCATGGACATGAAATGGTGGTGGAACCTAAGTTTCCTATTGTAGATTGAAGAATTTAAGAATATTGTTTTAGCTAAGAACAATCAGACTATCATTTTTGTAACAAAAAAGTGTTTGAAAGTCAAGAGAGGAATTCTAAGTCATGTCAAAATTTCTAGTCATTATTATTTAGAGTAAATTAGGATATTGTAGCTCCATTTTCTCTTTAGAAAAAATATGAAATAGGAAAGATAATAATCTAGTGACTAGGTGTTAAGTCTAGCTTAACAATGTGTTTAACTAGTGACAAATCATTTGGTTTTTATTCAATAAATATGGCCTATGTTGTATAGGGAATTCAAAAATGAGAGGATTGTGCTAAGAAACCTACTTAAAAAATGATAGTTACAAAGTGATAGTCATAATGAAAGTGTTTTTGCAAATAATTTACCTATGTAAGACATGACATGACATGTAGATGCCTAAATGAAAGAGGAAGTTCCATAAAATATGATAGTCGATAAAGGGTAGTCATGGAAAAGAAGACCATAGTCCTTGAGTAAGACAATCACTTAGAAGACATAGTTCCATGAGGATGAATTGTGTATATTCCAAATTTTGCATCTAGAATCTACATAGAAGATAGGTGAACAACAAGAATGATAATCCACATATTGAAGAAGGCATAAATGATAGTAAAAAAGAATGTCATAGTCATCAAGTGGATTTTCCAAGAAACAAATTGCTTGATGAACTTAATGCATAGTCCACAATAGCCATAATCAAAAGTGAAGGCTAAATGACACATGACAAAGAAGACTAAAATCTCCAAATGATAGTGGCATGGAAAACCAAATGATAATGTATATATTCTTTAGGAGCTTAAAAACAATGAAAAGGATCAAGGGATACATAATAGTAGTTGGAAGATATGACTATAATTTTCCACATAGGGTGGTCTAGAAATGTAAATCTATAGAATGATGCTTTATAGTGGTAAGTGATGATTAATTATAGCCTAAAAGAAACCCTAATCATGTAAAAATAGTCATCATCTATAAGGAAGACCAATGATGAGCCATGATTGTACTGATCCGGAACCATCGTTCAAACCAACCACTGTGGTCTCAGTCCATATCAAAGCCGAGCAACCAACTTGGGAGACCAACCACACACACCTTGCTTATATAGGCAAGGATGAGGCAATCCACCTATGAGGTGTATTGACAAGTGTTCCATAAGGTGGCACAAAGGAGTAGACAAGTGTCCTATAGGTTGAACACTTGGAGTGTGCAAACCAACAACCTCCATGACTAAGTCATCAACCTTGTGTGCCAAGTGTTGAGTGACCTACCTCCATGACCAAGTCATCAACCTTGTGTGCCAAGTGTTGAGTGACCTTTTCGGTGAGATGGAAATGCTTCCAACCTCAAAGAGGTAGCTCATAAGGTTTACCAAATAACTTGGTAACCTCTAGAGGTCTCAATAATTGCACATTCAGTTAGACAAGAATTTGTCTAACCTCATATTGATCTAAGTGAGCTTAAGTATAGTGTAAATAGTAATTTTACACTAACAACCATGATGACGTGGAAAGAATGATGATGTGGTAAAAATGAGGACATGATTATTTAAAATATAATTTAAAAGCTAAATTCCCCGACATTTAAATTATTAAATCTTTTAAGTTTTAAAATCCCATACTACGAGATTTTTAAGGGGTCTTAGAGATTTTTAAGGATATTAAAAGATTTTTAGAGGATTTTGAAAGATTTTAAGGGAGATTTTCCAGGGCTTGAAATATCATAAAAGATATGTTAAAACTAAAATTAATGTTAACCTCCAAACTTAAAACAAATTTAATCCCTTATGATTTTTATATTCCAAAATTATGAGGGCCATGAATATACAAGAGATAGTGTGGTTTTATTATAGTTGTTACAACTAATATTAAAACTAATCAACCTCTAAATGGATTTCCTACAAGAAAAGACAAAAATAAATAAACCATATGGAACCCGGATGGAAGAATTTGTTTTTTTTTTAAGGGGATAGTGGTTGAGATTATTGTTTTATTTGTAAAAATAAGGGAAATTCATTGTAAGGGGGTTATTTTATTAAATATGGTGGTTTAACCCCATATGGGAAAATTAAGTATAAAAAGGGGGAAATTTAGGACTTGGGATAAGCAAGTGGTGATTTTTTTTATGAGAGAATTCTGAATTGTGGAGAGAATTTTGTATGGAGAGTCTGAGTGTCTAAATTTGTGCATTGAAGGAGTGTTACTCTGCTGCACTTGAAAGAGGAAGAATTTGAAACTCTTGAAGACTCAACATTGTATTCTATTGATGCCTTGTAATTAGTTTGGAGCATAATCAAGGATTGATCACTCTTTGGAGAGGGACCCGGAGATGTAGCCATATTGGCGAACTCCGTTATCAACTCTATTTGCAATTCTCTCTTCTCTCTTGTTCTGAATCACTTTGTTATTTATGCTTAATTGACCATGTTAATGTGTTAATTTCATTTATGTAATTCGGATTTTAAAGATTGTTACCATTAAGCATTCAATTATGTAATTAGTCTAGATCCTAAATCAGATCAAAATTTGTCAAAGAAATGATATGACATGGCACTCAAGGAAAAAATCTAAGAATAATTCAAATAAAATAAATGGTATGGAAAAGGATTAGTAGTTTACTATTGGTACATTAGTCATGAACAACCATTCAAACCTAAGAGCTATAACCATAAGAAATTTGCAGTGAAAATCCTAATTTCAGCACCACAAAGAAAAATATAAATGATGCAAAACATTCCATTTATTCTCAACAATCACACATGTTGCAATTTTTTAGCTAAAATGACATTACATTCAAGAAGCTTAAAATTGAAAAGGTGGTGATAGAAAGAAAAAATATAGCTGTTCAAATCTTTAAATGTTTCAAATCAATCTTGTAAAGGAAGAATAAAATAAATCTCGAGTGTTATCAAAGCAACCCTATTCCTTATTTCTTATTAGTGGTATCAAAGCAAGGCTTTTTGGTCCTACTATTTATCAGTGCAAATGCAAATTACATTGAATGGGATTAGATGTGAAGCTCCTTCACCAAATTTTAAGCTCTTCACAGGTTGAGAGAAAATATTAGTTCTTTTTTTAGTTTTCTATAATAGCAACCAAATCATGCAACTAATTAATGTAGATAAGGAAAAGTTGCAACAATTTTACTATTTACAACCAAGGGGTATGTGAAGTTCTTGGAAATTTAGCCAACCATAGGTAAGCACCTCTTTCAAGTATTTATTCTCAAACTATAATCTCACATTTTAGCCAAGATCTATGCAATTTAACTCATTAAGCTCTACCTCAATTTTCTTATTACTATTCATCATACAAATGGAGTATGTGAAACAACCATAATTACATGGTAATGTTCAACAACCCTATGTTCAGCTACAAGTTGCAAAAAAAATTCTATAGCCATCAACCATATGCATACCCAATAATCCATGCAACAAAGTTTAAATCCATGGGTATTTATAAAAAATAGATAAACTAAAATATTAGCTCTCATTGTAACAAGGAAATACTACTTATTTACTAACCTTCGATTGTGATGGTTGTCTCCAACTTCCTAACCTTAGATTGTAACTATTTTATTGCATTACAATATTATTTAAGCTAAGGTTATGCCATCAAACCACAAAGTTTACAATCCAGAGAAAAATAAGCCATCAAGTATCCCAACAAAAGGAAGGATGCTAAACAAAAAAAATGAAAAAGGATAGTAGCCATCAACCAAGAACTAGCAAAAATCCAGCAAGAAGCTAGCACCAAGCACAACCAAAGATAACTTGAGGACATTAAAGTATTAGTAACCTCAGCTTCATGGTTGCACATATCCTATGTCACCTTTTTCAGATCCTACATCTCTTGAGGTGAAGAATCCACTTTTCTCTTCAGGTTGGCTCTAATCCTCTTTGATGGGCCAAAATCCTCTTTCTTACTTTTATCCTTATCTACTTCCAAGTCCACAAATAGCCACCCTTGATGGGTATTTTTTAGTTTCTCCACCATTGTGCTCAAAATATTAGCATTTTGTTTCACAACTCTATGAATATGCTCCATGATGGTTTTCATAGTTTCCCTAATTTTACCAATTTCCCCTTCCAAATGCTTAACCTTATTCTCATTTTCATTCTTCATCTTGTTCATGCACTCAATAGTTCCTTGAATGCACTCGACCATTTCCCTTTTCTCTTCCAAGGTCCACAAAACCTTTGTAGCATTTTGGGAAATCCCTTTTGCTTCCATCTGATCCAGCTTGCTAGTAATGACCCTATTTTTTAAGCTAAGGTCCTTAATCTCATGAAATATAATGCTTCTAAAATGAAATATAGAAAAAGATTTACAAAAAATAAAATAAAATTCACAAAAAATAGAATACAATTCATAGATTAAGGTTTACAAGATAAGAAACTACCTTTTCGGCATGCTTCTTTTCTATTTTCTTTTATTTGATGAGGAAAAAAATACTTTAAACTATTCTTTAATATAGATAGAATGATTATGCATTATGCCTATATTATAGCTTACCATAATAATAATGTAAAAGTAAGAAAATATAAAAGTTTCAATATTTGTTAAAATTAAAAAAATAGTTAATATCTAAACCAACATTTAAAATATATATTATAATCAATATTCAAAAATAAAAAATTACATTAATAAATTGTATTGATTTTATCTTAAATTTATATATAATTTTTTTAAAATGTGTCATGTAACTTAAAAAAATTCAAAGGCTTCAAATGACTTCCATAGTTGATATCTCTAATGAATAATAACAAGCTAGTGGATAATTCGATTTCACTCATATCTAACACGAGAAAAGTGTTTCAAAATCTTAAATGTATCTCTATGTGTATAATGTAGGATCTAGTATAATTAAACATGAAGTCTATTTTTTTATAAAATATTAATTTTAAAAGAATTAATATTTTTAATTAAAATGAACAATTTTAAAATAATTAATATTTTTAATTATAATGAGTTATGTAGGTAATGTTAAATTTTAAGAAGAGTTAAGTAAATTAAATTTGTGATTATTGAATGATATTGAAATTATAAGTATTAATGTAATTAGATTTCCACAATCCATATGAATTTATGTCTGAATGCTTCTGGATTTGATTGTGTGTCCACTTTTTTCATCAATCAAATATCATTCAATAATATTAGAAAGTGGACACACAATCCAGTCAGAAGCATTCAGACATAAATTATAAGTATTGTTTATTAGAAAGATATCATATGTATTTATGTAACAACAATATGTTTAGAATGCAGACACTATAGTGTTTATGAAAATTATTTGAGTTATATTTTTGTAAAAATGGTATTATAAAGAACAAATGTTTGGGTTGTACATTTATAGGTAATTGAAAAATAATAGTTTATATTATATATTTTCTTAACAATTTTTTTTTTTATGAAGCGGAATACAACCATTCAACAATACCACCCCAACTAGGTTTGAACCTTGGTGGCAAGAACAACAATGCCACTTATAAACCATCACACCATGCCAATACTGGCATATTTTCTTAATAAATTAATGGTATTTATATTGTGAGATTAAAATAATAATTTAAAAGTAAATGTTTGGAATGATCATTTATTCCATTTTTTATTTTATTAGAAAACAACACACACACACATGTTTAGATAATATTTCAGCAAAAAAACATAGAAATATTTATGTTGGAGTAAAATTTTAGAATAAATAAGAGATACATAATAATTTAGGTTATACATTTTATGTATAATTTAATAGTATTTATTTTTCAAGATTAAAAATTAGAACAAAAATCTAAAAGAAAATGTTAAAAGATTGTATATTTTATGCATATTTTAATAATTATTATCTTAAAGTAAATTTTAAAATAAATTTTAAAAAAATATTGGACATTAAGAATACTATACTTTATTGAATGGTGGTCATATAAATAAATAACCTAAAATAACTTAAAATAGTTTAATTTATCAAAATTATTTCAACCCATATTACATGCAATCTTTACTTTCAAGAGTGTCATACAACTCAGTCATTTGAAATTTTATTTTAACTAAGAAAAATACATTTATTTGTTTTGCTTGAAATTTGTTTATAAACTTGAAATAATTTTTGAAGGAGATGGTGAGACTGTGCTGTATGCACCGAGCTAGGGAGACCATGCCCTAGCTCAACCTAGTGATTCTCTTGTTGTTGTGGGGTGGAGGGGTGTTCTTCATGGTTCGGGGTTCTGTTTGGGCGCAGTGTGCTGGGTGTTTATTTTCCTTTGTCCTTGGTCTGTGGGAGTTTTGGTGACGAGTGAATCTCTAGTGGTTGAGGGAAGGCAGCGACAGGGGTGTTGCTGGGTGTAGTCTCAAGGATCCATCATTGGAGGTGAGTGGTGGTGGTGTGGTTTGGGAGACATTAAAGGTTGGTAGGGACAGTGTTAAGCCGTTGGGTTTCCTGGGCTATGGCTGTGCGGGTGGAGCTAGGGCTTTGTGGCTAGCGATGGGTCAAGCTGCGGGGGTGTTTTTTATGCTACTCCTTCTGGGTGGTAATAGTGGGGTCTTAACCCTTGTGTGAGGCCTGCTCTCAAGGTTCTTGAGGGCTTGTTTTCTCGTTAAGAGTCTTTTTTCTTTCCTTCAATGGCACAAGGGGAGTCATCAGGAGCAGGTCCTGAGATGGATTTCCGCTCTGCTTTTGGCTCAAAACCCCTTCCACAAGGGTCTCAACTTTATGACAATAACTTATTTGATCAAGATCTAGAAAAGAATGAGATGGGACCATCAGGAGGGTTTCAGTTCCAAAAGATTAATGGATGTTTAGAAAGATGCACAGAAAGATCGAATGGTGTGATCCCAATGGAGTTGCTCATGGAGGATATCGAGTACTACTCATGTCATTCTTTGTATTGCAAATTTTTGGGGTTGAAAATCTCATTGCAATTTTTAGAAGCTTGGGCTCAGAGGACTTGGCTACTAGAGGGAGAGATGGAGATTAGGCTTTTAGCTAATAACTATTTTATGGTTACGTTCAATTGCATGGCTGATAGGATCAAGGTGTTTGAAGGAGGCCCTTACTTTTACAATCAAGTGGGCTTGTTTATCAAGCCATGGCATGCTTGCTTCAATCCGACTGAGGAAATTCCAAGTCGTGTTCCAGTGTGGGTTCGATTGCCGAGGCTCCCAGTCGAGTGCTAGCGGGATGATGTGTTCCATTTACTAGCTTCAAGGCTTGGTAAACCCATGGGTTCTTCGCAGCAGATGCAGTTTAAAAAGGTAATGAATTTTTCCTAGTTCTATGTGGAAATTGATTTAAGTAAACCATTGCCTGATGCTCTAGAAGTGTGTTCAGGATCCTACTCATGGATCCAACAGCTTGACTATCAGACCCTACCTTTTACATGTTGTTTATGTCATGAGTATGGTCACTTACAACGTAGATGCCCAAAGGCTAAACCTTTGGGGACTAACTCTTCTCAGCCTCCCAGTAATCTGCCTAGAGTGGATAAGGGCAAGGTTCATGTTCAGGGTGGTGGTATTGGGTAGGATCATGGCTTTACTCCTGTTAGATCTTGAAATAGAAATAAGGGGCAAAAAAGGACTGTGAGGGAAAGCCAAGATCATGACTCTTTTAATAGGTTCAAAGTTTTGGAGGGCCTGAGCCAGCAGGAAGTGAATCTAGGTTTGGTAGATTTGGATCAAGGAATTTTGGGTACTAAACAACAAGGGCATTTAATTGTGTTAGATCAGGAAAACCATAAGGAGCTGAGTTTGGGCTTACAAGGTACTGATTTGGATGGGGGAGGATTTGGACAAGAGGGGATTTTTTCTGGGGTCTCTCTTGCTCCGCAGGAAGATGGGTCATTGCAGTTGGAATCTGATTTACAGATGGAGGCTCAAAAGGAAGAAGGCAGTGTTGCGGTGAAGGATAGTGAGGATTTGTCTCTTTCCATGTGGAGAATAGGCTTGGAGGTGGGAAAAACCAGTAAACCATCTCCTCATTTGGGAATCTTGCAAAAGGATCTTAAGAAAGCAGGGGCAGAGAAAGTCTCTAAGTTGGGTAAGAAAAAGGACCTGGAGAAGATTAAATTGATAGGGGAAACTTTGGTGGAATAAGGGTCAGTCAAGACTCTAGATTCTAATTTCTCAAGCCCTTTAAAATGATTGTCCTTTCATGGAATGTTAGGGGCTTGAACAGTGGCCCTCGACAAAAAGCTATTTAGAATTTGGTTAGAGCCCAGTCTCCTGATATCCTCTTTTTGCAAGAAACCAAGCTTTCTATGGATTGTATGATGGGTTTAATGCCTAAGATATGGAGGAATGGTGAATGCCATTGTGTTAGTGCTCAGGGATCTTCGGGAGGGGTCGCTTGCTTATGGAACCCTCAGAAGATTTTCCCCCAGTGCTGGGTGTCTTTCAAGTCCTCTATCTCTATGGTGGCCTCTTATCATGAATCTAGGGAGTTGGTCCTTTTTTCCAACATTTACGCGCATGTGGATCTGTTGGGCAAGCAACTCTTGTGGTCAAATATTCATTACATACGAAGTATGTTTCCTTACCATCTGTGGATTATTGGGGGCAATTTTAATGCTATCACTAAGATTGCGGAGAAATAGGGTGGTACCATAAAGTTGGAGGCTTCAGTGTTGTTCCAGGATAATATTTCTGCTTTGAATCTCATTGATATCAAGCCCAGCAATGGCCAATTCACCTGGAACAATTGGAGGGTTGGTGATAATTGCATTGCTGAACGTTTGGATTGGTTTATGGTTTCTTGCTTTTGGGTTGGCGACAAGTGGACTTCTAGCTCAGAGATTCTAGACTGGAGAGGCTCAGACCATTGGCCTATAAAGTTCTATGTTCTCTTGGCTAGGTGGCCCTAGGTACCCTCCTTCAGATTTCAGCTTATGTGGTTATGTGATCTTGAACTCCATAGCTATGTTGCTCAGTGGTGGAGGGAGGGTCAGCCACCTTTTGGTACCTGTGATGTATGTTTTTACTAAGCTCCTTCAATTTGTTAAGTTTAAGCTTAAGCGCTGGAACAGGCAATATTTTGGAAATATTTTTAAGGCCAAGTCTGATGCACAAACTAAGCTGGATAGTATTACAAGAGTGATTAGGGAGAATAGGGTGATAATGACTCTAATGCAGGAGGAGTCTAAGGCTCTGAAAGATTTGGAAGAATGGGAATTGCGGGAAGAGATCTTTTGGAAACAAAAAGCTAGGATCAATTGGCTTCAGGAGGGGGATACAAATTCTGCTTTCTTCTTCAACTCTATTAAGGCGAGGTGGCATGGTAATTCTATTCCTGTTTTGGTCACGGATAGGGGAGAGACTCTGACTTCTTTTCAAAGCATCTTAGTTGAAGTTGTTAATTATTTTTCTTCCCTTTTTAGAGAGGATTCATAGGGGAGTTCAGTGGAGGAAGCTCAGGTCCTCTCTTGCATCCCTCAGCTTGTGTCTAGGGAAATGATGCAGGATCTTATGAGTGAGATCACTCTAGAAGAAGTGGAGGGGACAGTGTTCCAAATGAAGAAAGGAAAAGCCCATGGCCATAATGGTTTCCTAATCGAATTCTTTCAAGAGTTTTGGGAGATAATCAAATCAGACTTATTAGAGGTGGTCAAAGAGTCGTAGAGAAATAAGCAAATGTTAAAGGCCATGAATTCCACTTTTCTGTCTCTTATTCCCAAGAGTGAGGGGGCCGACAGGTTGAGCAGGTTTTGACCTATTTCCCTTTGCAATGTGGTGTATAAGATTATTTCAAAATTAATTTCTAATAGGCTAAAAAGGTGGTTGCAGTTACTCATTTCTGAGGAGCAAAGTGGTTTCATGAAGGGTAGACAAATCTTGGATGGTATTGTGATAGCTACTGAGACCCTCCATTTTATGGCACAATCTAGAGAAAATACTATGTTTATCAAGCTTGATATGGCAAAGGCGTATGATAGAGTCTGTTGGTCTTTCCTTCAAAGGGTCCTGGCTGCATTCAGATTTGGTGAGGATTGAATTCAATGGGTTATGAGTTACACCACATCAGTTTCTTTCTCTATCTTAACTAATGGGGAGCATTCAGAGTTTTTTGGAGCTTCTCGTGGGATAAGGCAAGGTGATCCTCTTTCCCCTTGTTTATTTTGTTGGTGGAAGGTTTAGGGTGACTTCTGAGAAGTCAGGTGGAGCTTGGCCTTATTCAGGGTTGGAGGTGGGGAGGTGATTTACCCCCTCAATCCCATTTGCAGTTTGTTGATGATACAACCTTGATGGGGGTTGCCACGACCTAGGAGGCAAGGAATATTCACAAAGTCTTGGATATCTATTTAATGGCTTCAGGTCAATCAATTAATGAAGATAAGTCTTCCATCTATTTTTTTAATACTCTAGACTCTATCCAGAGGAGAATTGCTTTGATTCTTCATTTTCAGATTGGGACTCTTCCTCTATCTTATCATGGGCTTCTTGTGATGGTAGGCAGATTAACGAGGGAGTCATGGCAGCCAATCTTGGACAAATTTCAACTGAAGGTTACTCACTGGACCAACCGATGGTTGTCCTTTGCTAGGCGGGTCCAGTTACTTAAGTCCATGGTTCAGTCTCTTCCCATTTATCGGTGTATGCTTTAGGTGGCCCCGAAGGGCTTTGTTACTGAATTGGATTCATTAGCAAGACAATTTTTATGTGCTGGCAGTTTGATGTCTTCCAAATGGAGCCTGGTTAGATGCGATATGGTTTGTTGTCCTAAGCAGTTTGGGGGCTTGGGGTTGAGGAAATCTTCTCTGGCTAGGATGGCTTTGGCTACGAAACTTAATTGGAGATGGTGCACAGAGAAGGATAGGATTTGGGCTAGGATTCTTTCTTATAAGTATCTTTAGGGTATTCCTTGGGAAGATATCCCTCATTACCCCCTGGTGGGAAAGAGATCAGCTGTGTGGGCTACCATCAAGAAGGGAGCTGCGCTTGTCAAAGATGGTTTGTTTTGGATTTGTAGGAAGGGGACGAAGGTTCAGTTTTGGTATGACTCATGGGATAGACATCCTCCCATCCTCTCTCAGTTCCCTGAATTGGAGACCCTAAGTAGAAGATTTAGTGGTGTTGGTTGGACAAGGGTAAGTGATTTTAAGATGCTCTCTTTTCATGGTCAGCTTAGGAGTGCTATGTGGAAGACTCCTGAGGAGTGGCCGATGGTTGGTATGGAAGAGGAATGTTCGACTCTACATAATATTCTCTTGGGTAGGCAGTGCAATCCCCTCAGGGACAAGGATATTCTCGCATGGTCTCCTAATCCGAAAGGTCACTACACAGTTGCATCTGGATATCAGAGGTTGCTTTCTCAAAGGTTGGAGGGGGCGGAAGTTCCTTGGTGGAAGAGGGTGTGGAATAAGTTTTCTTGGGTGAAGTGTAACTTCTTTGTTTGGATCTTGGCCTGGAACAAGTGTCTGACTTGGGAAAATATCCTAAAGCGAGGGTTTTAGGGCCCATCGAGGTGTGTGTTGTGTGGAAATAGTGAGGAGGACTCGCCACATCTTTTCTTTCAGTGTCCTTTCACCTTCCAGCTCTGGCATTCCTGGTGGGGGGTTTGGAACTGTCCTTGTGTTCATGCCTCTTCCTTAGTGGATTTTTGGACTAGCTTGGGTAGACCTCCCTCAATGGCCTCCTTTTTGCAAGATGTGTGGTAGATAGGGCCTATTTTCTTATTGTGGTAGGTTTGGCTGGAAAGGAATAGGAGGATTTTTAGAGGGGAGCATTTGCAAGTGCAGCAGGTGTGGTTTAGAGTTCTTGGGATGGTTCAGGAGACTATTCAAGCTAAGGGGGTAATGGAGTTGCCATTGGAGAAGAAGGATGCGGATTTGGTGGCCCGGTTGGGTATTCAAGGGTTAACCCCTCTTGGCTCTTATGGCACAAGAGGCAAGCAGGTGAGGCAGAGTGTCCAAAGATTGGGGAATTGGCATCCTCCCCCCATGGGAACCTTGAAGGTTAATACTGATGGTTCTTCTAGGGGAAATCCTGGCCCAACTGGCATTAGTGGGGTTGGTAGGGACTCTTTGGGTTCAGTGGTGTTCCTCTTCTCCATCCATAGGAGGACACATACTATCAACCTTATGGAAGGTTGGGCAATTCTTTATGCCTTGGAAAGGGCCTATGAGCTTAGGTGGCATAGAGTTATTTGTGAATCTGATTCTCAGGTTCTGATTAATTTACTCAATCAAGGGAGAATGTCGGATGTGAACTGGCAGCTGGAGTGATGGTGCAATATATTTTACAGGTTGGTACTCTTATGGATAGAGTATCCTTTGTCCATATTCCCCGTGAGTGGAATAGGACGGCTGATTGTCTGGCCAAGTGGGCCTCTGAGCATCTGGAGGCTTGGAAGATTGATAATTGGGCTCAAATCCCTCAAGAGCTTCGTTTGGACTTGGAGAGGGTTTTGGAAGAGGACAGAAGGGGTACTGATTGATTTGGATTTTGGCTCGATCTGTGTATCTCTTTTTTCAGGCTTTGGCCTTGTGCTTGGTTGTAATGATGGTTTCTAATCTTCAATAAAGTTTACCCTTTTTATTAAAAAAAAAATATTTATAAACTTATGTGAAATATAAAAGAATCACACAATAAATTAAAGAAATATTTTTCCTTACCACAATTATGATTGCTCTATCTCTAGAATCCTTAATTTCTAAAAAATGAAATGATTTGAAATAAATATTCTCTTAATTATTCTTTTCTAAAATTGATTTTTCACTTATCTTTTATCCAATATAGGTTTTAAAATCACTATCTTTAACTTTTTTTTCAAAAGCTTTTTAAAAGAATTTTTACTTTTAAGTTTTTAATAGCTTTTTAAAATAATTTTAAGTTTTTAATAATCATGGCATGATATTCAGCTAAGAAGTGGCAGATAAATTGTCCAAAAACAATCAATAAAATTGTAAAATAAAAATATTAAACTCATTAAGAAGTGGAAATAACAAAAATATGATGCTCAATTTCACAAAATCCGTCCTCATTGCCTAAGTTTTTTAAGTCAATAATATTTGAGAAAAAAGATTTTGAAAATTATAAACGATAAAAATCTTCCATTTTACTTTAGAAAAATTAAAATATAGTGACTGAAAACGAAATTATCAAATTATCAATCTTGATTGTTAAAATAAACAATTTTAATAACTAATTACAAATTGACCTTGGCAAATAGAATTCTCTCTCTATATATATATATGTTATAAATTTGTTTTATGAATCACATTGAATTGTGACACTGAACGTTAAAATGAGAATCTGTATTCCATAGAGTCATGAAAAGTGCATGAAATCACTCGACGAACATGAAAAGTTAATGACATTTGTGTACGATAAGAGAACATATCCAACATTTTAAAATAATTATTGAATATTTTATGAGTCTTTTAATAATTATTATCTTAAAGTAAATTTTAAAATAAATTTCAAAAAAATATCCAACATTAAGAATACTATACTTTATTGAATGGTGGTCATATAAATAAATAACTTAAAATAACTTAAAATAGTTTAATGTATCAAAATTATTTCAACCCATATTACATACAATCTTTACTTTCAAGAGTGTCATACAATTCATTCATTTGAAATTTTATTCTAACTAAGAAAAATACATTTATTAGTTTTGCTTGAAATTTGTTTATAAACTTATGTGAAATATAAAAGAATCACAATATAAATTAAATAAATATTTTTCCTTACTACCACTATGTTTCCTCTATCTCTAGAATCTTTAATTTCTAAAAAATGAAATGATTAGAAATAAATATTCTCTTAATTATGTTTTTCTAAAATTGATTTTTCACTTATCTTTTATCCAATATAGGTTTTAAAATCACAAGCTTTAACTTTTTTTCAAAAGCTTTTTAAAAGAATTTTTATTTAAGTTTTTAATGAAGCTTTTTAAAAGAATTTTTACTTTAAGTTTTTAATAGCTTTTTAAAAGAATTTTTATTGAAATTTTTAACAAAGCTTTTTAAAAGAATGTTAAATTTTTAATAATCATGGCATGATATTCAGCTAAGAAGTGGCGGATAAATTGTCCAAAAACAACCAATAAAATTGTAAAATAAAAATATTAAACTCATTAAGAAGTGGCGATAACAAAAATATGATGCTCAATTTCACAAAATCCGTCCTCATTGTCTAAGTTTTTTAAGTCAATAATATTTGAGAAAAAAGATTTTGAAAATTATAAATGATAAAAATCCTCCATTTTACTTTAGAAAAATTAAAATATAGTGACTGAAAATGAAATTATCAAATTATCAATCTTGATTGGATGAAATAAACAATTTTAATAACTAATTACAAATTGACCTTGGCAAATAGAATTCTCTCTCTCTATATATATGTTATATAAATTTGTTTTATGAATCACATTGAATTGTGACACTGAACGTTAAAATGAGAATCTGTATTCCATAGAGTCATGAAAAGTGCATGAAATCACTCGACGAACATGAAAAGTTAATGACATTTCTGTACGATAAGAGAACATACATATTACGTGAAAAATAGAAAGGAATCATGGAAAATACGTGACAATGATGAAATGAATATCAAAATAGAGAGTTGAAATAACTGTATTCTACGATTCATGCCTTTGATTTACTTTCACCTCTTCGTTGAGATGAATTATAAATAGTAGATTGAAATATATGGTAGTGCATAAAATCCTCTTTTTTCCAAATACACAATCCTGAGATTCGTTTAATCACATCTATCTTTCTGTGCCTATAGCGTTGCAGTTTATAAGTTGCGTAGGCGTTCTTCTTCTAGTTGTTTATCGGGGAAAGATAGAGATTTCAATACAGTACAAGGTGCAATCGATGCTGTGCCCATTAATAATAACAAAGAACTCGTGTTCATCCGAGTCATGCCCGGCATCTACAAAAATAATGGGGATAGTATTGATTGCATCTTGTACTGTATTTAAATCTCCATCTTCAACTATAAGAAGGGCAGACAGATTTCTATAGTTTTCTTGACTGCTTACTGCAACGCCATAGGCAGGTTGCAGAAAGAAGAAAGCTTGCAATGCTGCCAGCAACAGAAAGATAGATGTAACCTTCAAAGCCATGCACATAGGAATGCACATGCAACCTGGTTTGCAGGTGTCTTATTTTTGAAAAAGCCAAAGAAATAATCCACTATTGGGGACAATGGCATTGTGATACATTAATGTAAAGTTGGGATAGTAATATGTATGTGGAAATTTTATATTTTTCTATCTGTATTGAGAATAATCCTACATATTGTTGAAGGAATCTAGTAATTTCTCCATTATTTGGTTGTCTCTTTCACAGACTAAATATAGTTACTGGGTCTTCTATGGTGGGTTATTGTCGTGGCAAGGAGGGTTGAAGCTTATTTTTTGTATGGAAGATCATCGTGAATGAAACGCATGAGTTAGAATGCATGAATCAAGTAATCGCGAATAACTTTTTCTATAAATTTTATTTAATACTATTAGAAAATTAGGAAATCAATTTTTAAATTTGTTTAAAAGTGGGAACATAAAAATTAAATTAAATATCAAATTTTAAATAATTGTTACTTCTAGCAAGCATATTTCAGTTTTATATTTATTGGCAACAGATGCACATGTATATTGTTGCCTTTTGTGTAGGATATTCAATCAATTAATTATTTAATTTTGAAGTAAATGGAATTTTTTGTAAGGGTCATCACCCATGCATGCAATTTTTAAAATTGGATTAAAAAAGTACATATTTTTTCCATCAAAGGAAGACGTTCAATATTGATTACTTTTTATAATTAGTATATCTCTATAGTTTTGGAAATTGATGTTTTAGTATGCATTTGTTTTTTGACGAGAGATGGAAATTAGCTATAGGCATCTCCACCTGTAATTCTATTACTATCTAGATAAGGTGTGACACCAATTTCTATGTAACAATTGGTTTCTCAATTGAAGATTCAAGCTACATTATTTGCCACTAAATATTATAGACAAAATAGGGAAATTGTAAAACAACTATTAAAAGCATAGTTAAAAATCATAGCCAAATCACATATGAGCGGGAACCCACACTAAAAATTTTCATAGAAGACAAGTATACTGAATTACAATACAATTTAGAATAATAAAATCAAATTTTAAATAAATGAATGCATAGTCGAAATGGAGAGTCAAAATAGATAAATAACAGATGCGTGTTGTTTCAAGGCGAGATGATAAAAGTGTCTAGTTTGTTACCACCACTTGGTAGTACATAAGAAACATGTTATTACAAACCATGTTTTGTATACATGTATCTATGTGAGAAAAGATATGTGGAATGAAAAGCCAAAACAAAAAACCCATGCTCATTATCCACCCTACCATATTGGCATCATGGAGCCTCGGGGACCCAAGCCAAACCCCCTAGCCAAAGCAATATGAAACATCCACTGGAGATTTTGTGGAGTTTCATCTTTTGGAATTTTCATGTATGCTATAGCCTAGCACTTGCAAATAGAAAAGAGAGGTATGTCAATGGACGAGGAAAGAAGAAAAGTAAGGAAGGATCCAATATTAGTAAATATATAGCCAAAATCAATAAACACAACTAGAAAGTAGAAATGACGAATAATATTTGCAAGTGGGTCACTGAATCTATTTATTGATAATGAAGAAGTTTTGGACCTACATGTATTGTTGGTGATGCTTGACAACTACAAGGAGCATTGGATTGAGTTGTTAGATTGTTGAATAGTTTGAAAATTATGCAACACATCAGTGTTGAAACCCTGAAACCTACTATCAAAATGAACAATAAGCAGAGAATGAAAGACATAAACAATAAATTAATTATTTATGTAGAACACCCATGCAAAATGACTTACTGATTCCATAGCTCAATAGTTTAAAAACCCTCCAACTTGCTGAAAAACGGAGCCGAATGTGACGAATTTAACAATAGCCTACTATCAAACCAACACCACAATGGCTCTTCTGACAATACAACTTCATCAAAGTATAATCTTTGAGATGCTAGCATTCAATATTGCATTTACATACATATATACATGTATACATATACTAGATGGAAACATGTGAACATTTATATATATATATATATATATATGCATGTATACATATATATATATATATATATATACATTTACATATGCATATACATTACATATATATATATATATATATGTAAAGCAACTTAATCAAAATATATTTTCCCACATTGCTACATTTAATATTGCATTTACTTCGACCAACCACATTTACTTTTTCCACCACCATAGTACAACAACCACATAATACATTAAGTCCTGGGTGAGAAAACACTTAGCATATACAATTACTCTTTTTGTTAGAAGGGTAAAAACAAGTAGCTAACTGAATGTGCAAATGTATATATGCAAACACAAGAATAAATTACATAGTGATTGACAATCTACAACATCCTATTTGTAAGGATTTCCACTTAAATCATTTAGAATGACACAAAGGGACTAAATGTAGAGAATGTGTATATCTTGAAAGATGAACAGAGCAGAGAATGTTGCAATGCGGGAAAGTATACACCAGAATATGCAAGAATTTTTTTTTTAATTCAGTTGCATTGTTAGAATAGGCATTCTGCCATTATGAATATGTGCTCCAAAATATGCAAGAAAATACATTTATTTAGTTGCATTCTCACAGCTCTATTCTTAACAAATAGAAATTTCAAACAAGTAGTGTATCAACTAAAGATATAAAGTTGAATAGATTCAAGAACTATTACAATAACACTTATAAGCCACCATACAAATTTTGCACATATTGTGCTATGATATAATTGTTCCCATAGCATTGAGGAAATACTATTTGAAATGGATCTTTCGAAAATGCAATATAATCAATATACTTACTCACACATTTTGCAACACATGAGTGTTAAAACCCTCCAACCTACTATCAAAAGGAACATTAAGGAGAGACCAAAAGGCATGAACAATAAATTAATCATTTATGCAAAGTACCTAGTATACATATATACGTATATATACATGTAGATATACATATAATCCAATATATATATGTATACATATATATATGTATGTATACATACATATGTATGTATGTATACATATATATGTATGTATGTATACATATATATATATATATGTCTATGTACATACATATGTATGCACATATATGTATACATACATATGTATACACATATATGTATACATACATATGTATACATATATATGTATGTATACATATATATATATATATATAGATGTATACATGTGTATACACACACACACATATGTTCACATGTATCTATATATATGTTTATTGTACGTCATTTTACATGAGTAGTTTGCATAGATGGTTAATTTTTTGTCTGTCTTCTTGTCAAATGTTTGTATCTTTGTCATTATAACCATTGTGGAGATTTGAAAGATTATCGTTCTATATGGATGGAGAAATTTCAATTTAATGTCCTTTCTTTCCTTAAAAAATATGCTTAAGGTTAGTAATTGTTCATCATTGGTTTATGGTTTTGGTTATCTATGTGTATTGACCAATGAGGAAGATTTAAGAAGATCCTTTGTTTAAGAGGTAAGCTCCAAGCTTTCAATAAAAGGCTTGGACAAGTGTAGTCTATTTGTCTAAAAAAACAAACTGTAAAAGAGCTATTAGATGGTAAATATTATTCATGGTTGGTTTGATGAAAGCAAGAGTATAAACCCACAAACTTCATTAAAAATTCCAGATGCATTGCTTCATACTAAATACTATAGGGAAATAGAGAAATTGTAAAAGAGGTATTAGAATAACACTAATGTGTATTATTCCTTGTTATATGGTGGTATCTTTGAAGTTCTACGTATTTTGGAGATCTGAAAGAGACTATCCCTCTGCATGGGTGGATAAACTATGGCTAAATGTTCTTGCTGTTGTCAAAAAAATGGATAGGGATAGTGTTTTTCTTGTTTTCCATTTATTTTTTGTAGGTATCTCTGTGCACTTTTGGCATTATAGCCATTAACATAGGAGAAATTGCAAATTAAGAGTAGTTTTTTGGTTGTGAAGTATTATTCTAATAGCTCTTTAAGAATTTCTTTATTCGCTTGGGTTGACTAGAAAAGAGTAACTTGAATTTTGAATTCACAGCTCAATTCTTACACAAATTGCTTATCTTGTATTAATATGTTTAATGTGGGCTTTAAGATATAAGAGAAAGAGAGTAACATGAAACATATTAATACAAAATACAAGGAGCTTGGAAGAGATAAGGGAAATAGAATATTGTGAAACACATGAATACAAAAGACGCAATTGATGCAACAATTCACATTTTCCTATCAGCTATTTGTTTGAAATTCGTATTGGGGTTTGCATAAGAGGGAAGTATAGGACCATGGGAAAATCTAATCTAAACAATAGACTATAGTTATTGTAGTCAACTACATGTATAAATCTGTGCATGAATGTTTATAAAAACCAACAAATATATAGAGGGTATCTAGCCTTGGAGGGAGGGTAAAATTGAATCTATAAAACAGGAAAATACAAATATGTAAAACAAGCCTTGTTTACACTTAGAGCTTCGGGTTTCATTCTGGGACCAATTGTTGAATACATGGGCTGCATTTTTGGTTGTTGATCTATCTTTGTGTTGAGCGCAACATGATACAACTACAAAGCAACATTTCATATTGTTATATCAAAATATATTTCTGAAATTAGATAAGTATGGAATGGGGAAAAGGCATTATGTAATGGCTAACCGCAAGAACACTTATTGTGTATGTGCATATATAGTTTAATATATTGGAATGTTCTAAAGACTTTATTTACTTATAGGACTTTTATTTTCTAGTTATTGTTGGTTCCAATCTCTATGCATCTTAGACAGCTGAAGTTGTTTGTATCTACATATGTATTGATGTGTAAGAACTATAATTGTATGTTAAAATCAGCTGGAAGAGAATTCTAGGTATGCCAATAAATAGTTGACATCATGGAATTTTAAAACACTTAAACAAAGATGGGAAAATGGAATATACAAAAGAGTGTATTTTTTTGAATGCTACATAGTAAAATCATCACACAACAAAATCTTAGAGCAAGAAGTCAGCAAATCGATAGAATAGAATCAACAAAACATGGAATTGGCCTATACAAGTTCAAACCTCTAGTTATTTGTGCGTAGTATCTTTGTGCATCTTTGGAACTATACACATTTTTGCACAAATTATTACTTGGTATGGTTTTTAAAGATTCAACTTAGAAAATTCTCGAGAAGGTGATGGCACATAGGCTAAGGCAAATGCAAGAATAATTATCTTGGAGCCTTGTTTGTAAGTCGGCCTATCAAGTGGAACCAAAAGCACTTGGCAAGGGTTGCAGTTGTTCTAGACATGTTTCTTCGCTATGATGATGAGTAGTGTAGTTGTCGGTGCCAAGCCTAGAGTATCTCTCAAATGAGAAAGTTGGATCAATATGGAGTTTTTCAATTGATTTACATGTGAAATAGCTATAAAAGTCAATCCTTGCCTCTCTTTACTACCTATATTTATTGTTTCTCTATCCAATGTTAAGCCATGTGTTTTATGTATTATGATTCCCCATGCCATAGTGAGTAGAATTTGTGTTTGACTCCCCCAACTTATAGTTGGGATGAGTATTTCTCTTGAATGTTCTAGGTCCCATGGTGGACCAATGTAATTTTGAAAGCAGACAACAAAATAGTCAAGTAGGTTTGGTAGTTTAGAATGTGGATTGTACACAATAGTTGTAACAACACCAAGGGATCCATTGACTAGGCCAACTTGAATCCACAAATTTTTTTTTAGCATCACCTGTTCACCAACACAAACTAGCAATTTTGGGATAGGCTGGTCATAGTCTCCATGATCATATGCATGTTGTTGTGCCATCCAATGAATGCTAATGGATATGGGTAGATTTAATTGTTTGATCATTATTTTGTTGTGGAATGTGACCATGTCATTTATTGCAAACAAATGTGTAGCAACATCAAATTGTTCTCTTTATGTGGTTGAGAGCATTTTATTAATTTTTTTCATAAGCTCTTCCCAATCATCATGGAGAGCCTCAACATTTCTTATATGGAGAAGGATTTCCCAAAACTTTCATTGTGAAGGGTTATCTCCTTTTTGGTGAAAGATAGTGTCTTGGGTTATTAAGACCATGAAAGTATGCCATAGGGCTACAACTAATAAGCATGAAGCATAAATAGGTGTATTCATGATAGGTGGTAACTGCACAGATCAAAAACAAGGATCATAGAAACAATGCCAAATGCCTCTATCTGGTTATCTGGGAATGCTTGGCATAACTTTCTATCTATTTTTAGTAGCAACTTTGGGCCTAGAAAACTCATTTCATCAATCAAAATGTATTGAATATACTTAAATTGTTCTTGGAATAATGCCAATTTTTTCCCTTGCAAGGGATTCATATCCTTTATGGGAATCCAAAGTAGTGTATGGATTGTAGAGGCACATATGTTGAATGCATCGACACCTATACAAGCAAATGTGAGCAAGCAGCTATTGGGTCTAGCAAAAAAGGTGTTCATTTGTTTGTTGAATACAATTTATTAGGAAGGATTTTACAGTTTCAGTTGTCTGTTAAATAATCATGTAGAGAGGGGCTTTGGGTGAAGGCTGCATGTGATGGGTTTGGATAATTTGAAGGGCCAATTGTTGTTTTGGTGAAATTTGATGGGCTAACATATCTACATGCAAGATTTGAACCATAGCTTGCTCACATTGTTCCTTCGCTGATGAGATGAACTGCAAAGCAATATTATGTAGTTCTTCAGGAACATGGTTTGCATTCCATGGATGGTTCATATCAAAATCCCACCTACCCAATAGCTGAAGATAATTTATACTA
>VDFB02000007.1:101761218-101805968 GCA_007258455.2 Sequoia sempervirens | reverse complement strand
AAAAGGCATTATGTAATGGCTAACTGCAAGAACACTTATTGTGTATGTGCATATATAGTTTAATATATTGGAATGTTCTAAAGACTTTATTTGCTTATAAAACTTTTATTTTCTAGTTATTGTTGGTTCCAATCTCTATGCATCTTAGATAGCTGAAGTTGTTTGTATCTACATATGTATTGATGTGTAAGAATTGTAATTGTATGTTAACACCACTATATGTTAAAATCAGTTGGAAGAGAATTCTAGGTATGCCAATAAATAGTTGACATCATGGAATTTTAAAACGCTTAAACAAAGATGGGAAATGGGAATATACAAAAGAGTTTATTGTTTTGAATGCTACATTGTAAAATCATCACACAACAAAATCTTAGAGCAAGAAGTCATCAAATCAATAGAATAGAATCAACAAAACATGGAATTGGCCTATACAAGTTCAAACCTCTAGTTATTTGTGCGTAGTATCTTTGTGCATCTTTGGAACTATACACATTTTTGCACAAATTATTACTTGGTATGGTTTTTAAAGATTCAACTTAGAAAATTCTCGAGAAGGTGATGGCACATAGGCTAAGGCAAATGCAAGAATAATTATCTTGGAGCCTTGTTTGTAAGTCGGCCTATCAAGTGGAACCAAAAGCACTTGGCAAGGGTTGCAGTTGTTCTAGACATGTTTCTTCGCTATGATGATGAGTAGTGTAGTTGTCGGTGCCAAGCCTAGAGTATCTCTCAAATGAGAAAGTTGGATCAATATGGAGTTTTTCAATTGATTTACATGTGAAATAGCTATAAAAGTCAATCCTTGCCTCTCTTTACTACCTATATTTATTGTTTCTCTATCCAATGTTAAGCCATGTGTTTTATGTATTATGATTCCCCATGCCATAGTGAGTAGAATTTGTGTTTGACTCCCCCAACTTATAGTTGGGATGAGTATTTCTCTTGAATGTTCTAGGTCCCATGGTGGACCAATGTAATTTTGAAAGCAGACAACAAAATAGTCAAGTAGGTTTGGTAGTTTAGAATGTGGATTGTACACAATAGTTGTAACAACACCAAGGGATC
This sequence comes from Sequoia sempervirens, assembly GCA_007258455.2. NCBI lineage: Eukaryota > Viridiplantae > Streptophyta > Pinopsida > Cupressales > Cupressaceae > Sequoia > Sequoia sempervirens. The sequence continues at coordinate 101,804,900 of VDFB02000007.1, read as the reverse complement.
CATTGACTAGGCCAACTTGAATCCACAAATTTTTTTTTAGCATCACCTGTTCACCAACACAAACTAGCAATTTTGGGATAGGCTGGTCATAGTCTCCATGATCATATGCATGTTGTTGTGCCATCCAATGAATGCTAATGGATATGGGTAGATTTAATTGTTTGATCATTATTTTGTTGTGGAATGTGACCATGTCATTTATTGCAAAGGATCTCAAATCCCCAAGTTCCACAACACATGCAAGTTACAGAAAGCTATAGAATAGCCCTTTCGCAATATGCGAGCTTGTCCCCAAAAAGTTACCCAAAAAAATTAGAAACCTGCCCATAAATAGAGCTCCTTTTTAGTTTGGATCCAAAGCAACATTAAAATTTGAGTTTAGGCAGTTCGGCACTGAAAATCACAACTTGAAGTTCAAATTTCAAAAGAACATTTGGAATTGTATCTTCTAGAAAGTGCGCCAACTTCCCGGGGCCATAACTTTTGATTGAGGGCTCCGATTCACGAACTGTTTGATTTGTTGGAAAGGTCTCGAAGTCAAGAACACGCTCAAAACTTGCTACACCAATTTTGGCAAGTTTCAGGGCCATTCTAGGAGCTCTAAGTGCCTCAAATCCAACTAAGAAGATTTTTAGGTGCAAATATGGGAAACTACAACTGCAATATATTTCAACCTAGAAATAGAAAATAAAAACCGTAAATTGGGAATTTCATTATGACAAAAAGGGTATCCAAAAATGTAAAAACATCTAAAAACTAAGAAACTTGAAATTTAACTATTTTTGGGTGATGCAAGATTGCCCTTACACCACTGGATGCTCCTTCATCACAGTTTCAGTTGTCCCTTGAATAATCATGCAGAGAGGGGCTTTGGGTGAAGGATGCATGTGATGGGTTTGGATAATTTGAAGGGACAATTGTTGTTTTGGTGAAAGTTGATGGGCTAACATATCTACATGCAAGAATTGAACCATAGCTTGCTCACATTGTTCCTTCGCTGATGAGATGAACTGCAAAACAATATTATGTAGTTCTTCTAGAACATGGTTTTCATTCGATGGATGGTTCTTATCAAACTCCCACCTACCCAATAGCTGAAGTTAGTTTATACTAAAGTTAGTAGTAGCACCAAGTCGAGAAAAAACTTCCCATTCATATGCATCCATAGAAGGACGATGGTTCAAATCATTAGTATTATTGTCATCCTATTCTTCAATTGTGGATGTAACTAGAAGTCTATTAACATGCCAAGGATGATAACCAACCATTTTAATAATTTTCCAATTTTCTATTATCTCTTCTCTCAGAAGACCTATATCTATTTGTATGTTCCAAAAAGTTTTGTATAACATAAGTTCAATACAACAAAACATCTCAAATATCTTTGTATCTTCAACAGGGGTAGTCTTGAATAAGGAATAAACAAGGACAACTACAAGCTGGTGACTTGATTTCCATTTAGCCTTTTTGTGTTGCTACAAGTTGTATATAGGCAGACCACATCAATTAGGGATAAAGCAACTAACTTTGGAGGCCTTTGCATATAGTAGTGAATATAGTTTGTTGGAAGCTCTTCATCAATATCATCCTTGTTTATATGAAACAAGATCTTTTTTCCAAAATTCAAGTGAACATATCAACAGCTTGAAGTAAGAAGAGGCAATTTTTGAAATATATGGCACGTCTCTTGTGTAGATATGTCATGTTCCACAAGCATATTCATCATGGATTTTTGATATGCAACCAATGTTCTATCCTCAACAATTTTTGTATTTGCAACTCTTTTCAACATATCTCGATAATTTTATGATTTTTTCTTAGATTTAGTTGCATATTTAGAAATATAATTCAAAACAATTTTCCTAGAAACAATTGGGTGGAAGTCAACATTAGTACGCCAAATTTCAAGCATACCTGGGTTGTGAATATTTAGGCGATCATAATTTCTTGTTGGTTTTTAGTATTTGTTAGATTCAGCATCAGATGTCAATGTAGAGGTAAGTTGTTGCTACCATGGTGCTTTATACTGACAAATGTTGTAATTTCTCTCCTTTTCTTCTTAAACAAGTATATTTAGAGCATTTTTTGTTCCTTTGAATTGTTTTTAGCAACTCTTCATAATCTATGATTGGATCATTGGTTAGGATCTAGCTCATGGTAAGCAAGCATGGGTTTTGCTCAGAGAAATGATACATTCTAAGCAATCTTTGTGTAGGGCAACATGGATTCCAAGCTGAAACATATCTATCAAAATAGTTCCTTGCTATGGTAACATCATGGTCATTGGACCAATCAAGAGTATCCATGTCAAGAGCTTCTAGAAGCCATAGAAAACCATGCACATGTGTAGAGCCATGATTTTTCCATTCACATCTATACCAATAATCTTTTGCATGAAAAAGCTTTTCGATCACCTCCTCATGGAAATTTTGAGAATCTATGATGCAAATATAAAGATGTTATATGTGGATTCTGAAAAACACTATTTATTAGCATTTTTGTTGAAGTCTCCATTGCTAAACAAGATGTAGAAGATAAAAAATTCTATAGGTCAACCCATTTTGTGTCTGCACAACTCAAAGGGAAAAAAAAGGGTGGGTATACTAAGTTGCTCAATCATAGAGGTCAGTTGGGGCTGGAAAGAGCTCTAGAAAGAGTGGATCATGTGCAACGATGTGCCAAATCACATCAACTACTCATCTCATTGGCAGTCGGGAGCAACTTAAAGTTGTTGCTGCAAAACAGTCAACGACCTAGTGATTATATCCTCAAGATCCGCTCTAAAAATAATGTGAGATAGTTTGTTGGCTGCAATGTCTCATAATCAACTTGTAGAGAAAATATCTAAACCTAACATGTTTTCCAAATATGTGGTCAAAATATCTCATTAGGTAGAGGGAATATTCATGCAAGTGAATTTTAAGGGTACGTGCAGGATCATGATCGGCCGAAAAGTTGTGATATGATGGGTATGTGTATGGTATATGGCTGACGACTTTTTTTTACCCAAAATTGATGAAACGAAAAAGGGTTTTTAAAGGAGATTCTCAGTTTTCCATCAATATAAATAATTTTTTACTTTTAATTTAATAAATAATTATTATTCATTTTCTATTTGAATTACAACTAAAGTCCTGATTAATAGGTTGATTGAAAAACATCTATAGCTTTCAAACAGTATCAAATTTTTTGAATCAGAAACATGCATCACATTCTATGCTTTGCATAGTATAGGATTATAAAAAAATAAATTGAATTTCATGAAGTTTTGACCAAGTTAAGGTGGTCAGACATACAATTTTTTATATTTTTAAAAGTTGTAATAAAAAATTCATAATTAATTAGTTACATGGAAAAAAATACCAAAAAAATATGCATCACATTGAGACATGAGTCCTCTACTTATATCTAAAATATTGTAAAAAAATATTATCATTTTATTGTGGTTAGGGTGGTCAGACAGACACCTACTTATTTTTTCCTTGAAATTTAAGTGCTACTGCATTGAAATTTCAAATTTTCACCAAATAGATTTTTTTTTAAATAAACATAGTAGTTTAGAAACTACATTCAATTTTCTATAGATTCTATTCTTACATATTTTTGAAATAATATAGATAACTTATTCAATTTTTTATGTCAAGTTGTCTAACTCTAATTTTTTTGAATTTTCACTCACTTAAGCGTCTATTTTTTCCATGATGATTCTGTACATACCCTTAATATTTCTCGGTTGAAGGGGAAGTGCTACTCCAGTGGGGAAAAATGTTGGAAAGGCCAATGAAAATAAACCTTCAATGTTGTATTCATTAATAGGAGAAGAGCTAATTTTAGGCCAAGGTAAAATATTATGTTCTTTTTTTTCAATTTGCAAGACATCTTTTATTGCTTGTAGCTCTCATCTAACATTTGGTAAGCAAGGGATAAATGATGAAAATTTTGAAGAGCCATTTTCTTCTTCTCTGACATTTGTTGAGCTGTTTGATGGCATTAGGTCCTCATTTGAAACTTGGTCTATTGTATGCAATAAATTTGACACATCAACAACAACATTAGGTAACATACTAAGAGCCTCAACATCATTGTAGTATTTGTCATATTAAATTTTGTATTTCAATGCATCCATGACATGATTTTTATTAACATAACAATCATAATTCCTGCCTTCAATGGTAGTCCTGTGAAGGATCATGACCTCAAGGTCTTGGAGCCTGCATAGTAAAAGTTTTGCTATGCTTGAGATATCCTGAGGGAAGCTTATCATGTGGCCACTATATTCAAATTGTCCTCCTCTAGTGTGGGTAACCTATAAAACTAGAGCCACCCAAGCAATAAGAATCTCTTTAACCTGTGTTAACTATTTGAGTAACAATGGTTGTGGGCCTGGGTCGATGCCATTTGCGGAGCAGAACTGATGGGCACATTATTCATAATAACACCTTACACATATGGATTCTGACCCTAACATTCAAGTGTGAATCCCTATGTAGCTTTCCCTACATATTTGGCAAATAGAAAGGTTGGAAACTACATCTATACAATGCCAAAATTGCTTTACCATAGCAAGATAGCTATCATTGAATATTTCTTTGAGGTGTTGTTCTTATGTTAGTGCAATAGGGGAGCTCGTCTAAGATTCTATACAAGGGTTGGGATCTGCCATTAGAATTACATGTTGCAAGGGAGGATTGTTACCATTTTGGCATGTAGATGTGGTTGCTTTAGCTATCCTTTGCTATTAGTAATTTTTGTGGCACTTCATGGATATTTCCTCTCTATGCTCCCTATAGTAGAAATAGTTTCGTTGTTCTTTTTTACCCTTTTTAAATTCAGTAATTGATTGGGATATGCAACTTGAGTGTACCCGTAAATCCTACGGGTATACATAAATACTCAAGTACATTAGGATATATGAATATACATGTATACCCATACATATATTGAAAGTGGCAATTACACATAAACATATAAAAATATATATATGTTTGTCATACAAAAAAGGGACCCTTTGCTTGACATGAGATTAATTGGAGTTAATGAGGCATTGATTCAGGTGTTGTGAGGAATTTCATGTGTCCACACTAGGTCTTGGACCCTTGCAAATTGAATAACATGCTTCTAACAACATGTTGTAAAGGGATTTCATGCTTTTCTAGACATAATTAACCTATTTCCCCCTAATTCAACATTAGAAAATGTGTTTAATAATATTATTACATCAATCTAGAAGGTTCTTAATGTAAAATTAATGATAAGCTAGTGTTGTAATGTCTCTTGCACATTCATATTGGTTCTTGTGGCTTCCTAGGCTATTTGGACCTCCTTTTAGTGTTGAAAAGTGTATTTATTCACAGTTTCACATTAATTTACGTGTCCCAAGCCCTATTCAACATTTACATTGTCACTAATAGGCCTTAGTTGACCCATATTATGCATCCCAAGGAATAATTTGATCAAATATCTGACATAGTCATCATATAAGCCTAATTTTCTTACTTCTCAGTATTATAGCTAGAAAAAATGATCCCTGGTGAACCCATCCACCATTAGTGGTGAATGAGTCCCATTTTGAGTTATTTTCGGGGTTTGAGCAAGAAAAATTAGGATTTAAGTTAATCTTTTCTGCATATCAGCTAGTGATGAGGTATAATCGGGATACGAAGGCACAATTGTCTATAAATAGGCCTTTTTATCCTTATTTTACATCAAACAACTAATTCTTACATTTCTCATCATTAATTCATCTTCTATCTTCTCATCCAAGTCAAGCAAGTTAGGGTTTCTTCATTAGAAGTCTTTAAGCTAGCTTTCTAAAGCATTCAAGGGTTGAATATTCATGTATTGTTGAAAAATTTAAAGATCATATCATCATGACAAGGTAAAAATCTCCATTGTTTCATGTTTCATTACTTTATCTCATCACTTTGGTTTAATCACCTAAAAGGGGTTTGACCAAGGCAAACCCCCATGCCTTGACAATCAACATATCTCTCTCTTGTCTTGTTTGTTTGCAGATTTGGGACTATTGGAGGCTTGGAGATCATTGGAAATAAATTTCTAAAGTCATTCAAGTCAAAAATATCAAGAAAAAGTCACTTACAGGTCTGAATTTGGTAATTTCAGATCCAAACACTTAGAGGTTGCAGATTGACCAATCTAAAAGCTACAAATTCCATTTTTTGTTTTCAAAAATTTCATAGTGGACTAATTCATGATTAGTGGAGGATGAGTCCCACTGTACATGTTTTTTAAATATTTTTGTAGATTCAGACACCCTTTTGACTAAAATGGGCTCTAGTACAATCATCCAGAACTAGGACTGATTCACCCAGAGTGATGAATGAGTCCCACTAGGCCTAACTTTTATTATCAATAGCCTTATAGATGTATTTTCCATCCTTCATCAAGATCCTAGGTGCACACTTTCTGTTTGATTCATTTCTGTTAAGTTTTGCATTCATTTCTAGTTCATTTCTACATAACACAATGTGTTTTCAAACAACATACATTTCATTAGTTTTGCATTCATAATTAGTCAAATCATCCAATTACACTCATATAATTCCATTTAGTCTAAGAGTGCAAATAGATCATCCTAAGAGTGCAAAAGTAACCTATAAGCCCTACCCAAAATTCTACGGTTCATTTTGGTGAACCTACACTTTGAATACTTCTCTTTTTTCATTTGGATTCCTTCATCATCATTGATCTAGCTTGCATTAGGATTTGCATGATTCATTTGCATGCTAGGTGTTAAATTTTGCATTCATAAAAAGTGCATTTAGGTTGCATTTTTGGCATCTAAATTCACTTAAATTTTCTAAAATTCTACATTTTTCATTTACACATGCATCATAGCATTTTGAAAACATAAAAATCAATCACAAATTTCTGAAAAGCTTGAAAAAAGTCCATAGTGGGACTCATTCGCCACCCTAGGTGACTCAGTCCCTTTTGACACCTAAAACAACATTTTATGAAATTCAGAACCTTGTTTTTAGGCCTCTGTTTGCTACCTTAACCTGTATATATCAGTTAGTTACATTTTTGTAGCATGTATTTCATAAAATTTAGCCTTCATTAGCTCATTTCATGCATGGTTTAAATTTCAAGTTTGCATTCTCACATTGTTACATGTTCTAATCAGTCAATTGTCATATGAGAATTACATTTCATTTTAGACTTTTGCATTGCATTTTGAGTTAGTAGATATTGTTCTTTCAAAATGTTAGTTTCAATCTTCTCCAAATTTGCAAAGAAAAAGTTAATTAATAAGTATGATCGTCATTCATTCAATGCATGTCCTAGTTATGAAAGTCTCTTCGCGCAAGAGAGGGAAAATGACAATGTTAACCTTAACCTCATACCCTCTCCTATCTTTCCTCTTTTGTGGATGATGTGATAGAAATGCATACAAACATAGATAACCATGATGATCATATTTGTTCTTCTCTCAATACCTCTCCTTTTAGTGACGAAGGTATCTTGGCAAAAGAATATCCTAATTCATGGCTCAAACCTTAATTCCACTTTATTCTAAATAACTTAATTTCCAAAAGAATTAAGACCATCTTCAAGGTGAAATAAAGTTGTAGAAATTTAGGAAAGAATTCCACTTCAATAAAGTTACATTAAATTTCCTTTCTAAATATAAAGAGCCCTAAATTAACGTATCTTGGAAAAATAATATCCTAATTGTGGAATATGAAAGAATATTCATATACTTGTGAAAATTTTCCCAGCAAGTTTTTCTTCTACAACTTTACTTAGAATGTTCCATTCTCTCAAACCACACCACCTACCTCTTTAGGTTTACTTAATTTATCCAATTCATTTGAGGGGAATTTTTGATCATTTGAATTATCTTTACAAAATAAATTCTTCATACCGTGGATAAGGGTATTCATATGAATGATAAGGATGACTACAGATGCGAAACACCAACCCTTCCTTTAATATTAGTGTTATGCCTACATATGCCAACCACCAACCCTTCCAAGAAGTAATTCTACTATTGCATGTCACAATCAAGGATTCCCAAAGTTTTCAGGATTTCTAACCTAGAGAAAAGTGTAATGCCCAATTTTTTTCTAAGAGAGCCAATCTATCTGTTCAAACATTTCCCCGAAGCCTGTATTAGTCATCCAAGGTATTTCTTATTGACTATGATTTTCTCTTGCAGGTGACACAAACACAAGGGTGCCAAACGTACATTTGGAGAAATTGTAATTTATAAAGAATGCAATAACAACAATTAATAAAATTGTTACATTCACTATTATAAAAACAAATATTCTATGGATCAAAATAAAATTAGTTATCAAATGAATGATTCGTGTGATTTTTTTAATAATCAAATTTATTATAAAAAATAAATTTTAAATAATAATTTAAAACCTCAAGAACTATCATCAATATTTAAACCTTTTAAAAAATACAACCCAATATTAATTTTGAATAATTAATACAAATGTTGAAACCCATTAAACAATACAATCCAATATTAAATCTAAACAAATAACACTAATGTTTAAACCCTTTAGACAAATATGAACCAATCTTAACTGCTAAGATCGAGGCTTATTATATATGACAACATTTTGCTACATTTGTTAATTGATTCAATTTTACATTATCTACAACAAGTTTACATGTCAATAATGTTAGAAGGCTTGGTTGAAGTGATGGGAGCCTAGGAGTTCTATTCTCAGGTCCAATGGTTGGATTATCACTTCTTTAATTATATTACCTAAAACCCAAAGAAATATGAAGTTCACAACATCTACATAGTGTTTGGGAAGATTTTTAATCTACTATTCTATTTTGATTAGGAAGAAAAATTTGTGATCAATGAAACTTTAGAACTTCAAGAATGTCCAAAGTTTTTATCTCCAATATGAGCTATGAGAAGGAAAAACAAATTTTACCATTCAAAAGGTTTATGGATGAGAATCATAAGACATTTGAATCTTGGATACAGAATAGATAAATCTTATTACATTGAGATAAACTCCCATACTTAAATATACAACGATATATTATGTTAAATCTCTTGAGCGGTTCTTCAACAATATGTAAAGTTATTCTCAATACAGAAAAAAAATATGAAATTTCCATACACATATTACTACCATAGTAGCTTTAGTTGGGATTCAGCATTCATCAGAATTATTATTACATTAACTGGATTACAATGCCCTTGTACCCAATAGTGGATGCATTATTTTGCTGCAAACCAACAAACGAGCATTTCTTTTTTCTTTGTCTAATCCGGAAAGGCGCGTTCTGATTTTCCTTTCATTATTCTTCTGATGTAGTTAACCTACTCAAAAGAACATCAGCATAAACCCTGCAGTGGAAGGTAAAAGTCTTGTTTTCTTTTTTCCAGCTCATATCCTGACCAAATACAAAACATTTTTCTTTCCAATTCTGTCCATCCTAATTTAATCAAACGGTACTTTAATAATAAAATTCACACAAAACATTAATGCTAACGAGAAATTCACTTTGAGAAGATAGTGTGGAGAATCTCTTCATTGCTGTATGGTTGTATATTTGGGGGAGAGAGGATCTTATGCACTACCATATATTTCAATCTACTATTTATAATTGATTTCTACGAAGAGGCGAAAATAAATCAAAGGCATGAATACAGTTATTTCAATTCTCTTCACGCCTTTTCCATGATTTCTTTCTGTTTTTCACGTATTATCTATGTTCTCTTCTCGTACACAAATGTCATTAACTTTTCATGTTCGTCGAGTGATTTCATGCACTTTATGAGTACATATGGTATACATACTCTCATTTTAACGTCCACTGTCACAATTCATAAAACAAATTTATAACATATTTAGAGATGGAAAAAAAATTAATAAGATTTTAATTCTATTTTTTAAATATTAGTTTGATTGTTTGATTTTTATTTTTATCTTTCACAATTTATTAATTGTGTTGAAAGGTGCAACTATAAATAACAAAGGGTAGAGTGATGATGTGAGTATGTTAACAAAAAATGTTAATAAATAATTATGTACTTTTATAAGTAAAAAAAGTAGATATATAGAAAATTAATACTTTTAAAATAACTATATTATTAAATATTGACAATAACAATGAAGTCGGAATTTAAAGATTTTTAGATAACATTCCAAATGTGGTCTCACAAGAACAAAACTATGCCATCATGAGGTCCTTCTATTGAGAAGAGATAATAACTACCACTTTTTAGCTGGCACCTAACAAAGATCTGAATTTAGATGGATTTCTAGTATTACCAAATTTACTTCAATATGAGGGTTTTTCATGGATAGGGAGATGTATGAGGACCTAGTGGTGGTATTTGTCTACAACTTATTGGGATTGCATCTCCATGAAGACAATGGGATGATTTTTGAAAACAATGGAATTTTATATTTATTGTTAAATATTTACCAGCATACCTCTCTTTAGAAAATTTATGTAAAAGATATCAAGAGATATCATGTTGGGGTGCTTACTTCTTTTAAATAATAAATCTAGTTAGAAATAGGCACCTTGAGAATAATATCTCTTTACATCTTTTACATATATTTTTTTAAAGACAAACTCACTAGTTTATTTAAAATTATTTAATCACATTTTTATTATTTTAGTAATAATTTATCATTAATCAAGACTCATCAAATAATAGAGTCTATTTTATTGAGAAAAATGACAAGAGTAAGCTAATGTTCAAGAGCTTTTAGATTTTTAAAGTATTAGTCATAAATCAAACAATAGACTACTCCTAAATACTTAAAAATCACTTTATTATTGTTTTGGTTTAGAAAATTAAGATTATTTTATTAAAAGCACTTGAAATTACATAATAATTTTAGCAATTTCTTTAATTATTATTTTTATTGTTTTATATATTTATATGTGACTTATTTATTTAATTATTAAATATATAAAATCTATTTATACTATGTATTAAAATATGTTAAAATATTTTTTATTCTATTTAATTTTTAGTTTAATATCAAATTTTACTTGCTAGTTTATTTAATATGTATTTTTATTTTCTTATGAACAAGTGTCTAAATTATCATTTATAAAATAATATTACAGGTATTCACAAAAAAGGTTGGTGAAAAAAAATCATGCCCCTGAAGTCCACATAGGGCTAAGTCCTAGAGCATATAAACATAGAAACAAACATAATGTCATTTAATGGCTAAAGTAATAGAAAGAGGGAAAGAAGAGGGCTTAATCTTTGCGATTTACCCATACATCAATGAGGTCTAGGGTGTCCACAGGAGGACCTCCCACCCATAGTCATCTTTTTCCTTTTCTTCTTCTTCTAGAATCCAACTAGTTAGATGCACCACTAGTAGGCCACCTAGAGGTTTTCCCCATGGGTGGGGGGAGGTAGAGCATTGAAGAGCAACCTACAACCAACCTTTCTATCCATGGCCCTTATTGCAATCAAGGGAGAATTCATGAATGAGTCTATTGATGCCTCAAGTAGAAAGACTCCTCCCATGATGGTGCTCATGAGAATGTAAGAAACTCCTAGAGAAATTCTAGCCACCCTCAATAGTAAAAGTGAACTATTTAAGATCCAATATAATTGAGCAAATGGTGTGAAATTTATGTTGTCAAACATAAAATAGTGATTGCAAATGCCACCATTGATTCAATGTGGGAACCATAGGAAAGTTGGGAGAGAGCCAAAGATATCCTTGCCATAGTTTATAATTATGTAAAGTGATGTTTGGCATTGTTGATATTTTTGTTCCCCTTGGTTCATAGTTAAATTCTTAAAATGTTCTCGATGGTAACTATTTTATTTAGGTGTTCTAAAAGTTTTAGACAAAAGAAAGATGAGTCTTAGGTACCAAAAGAGAAAATAAAATGCCAAGAAAAGAAAAATTGAATATTTTCTCCTCTTGAAAGATTAAGGATGGATCCATATTGCATGAAAGCATTAGGGTTTAGTTTTGTGGCATTGGAACAACATTTTCTACCCTATCATGGAACAATATAGAGTTTTTAAAGAAGAATGACCACGTTGCAAGACTAAAGTGTGGAGATGGAACGTTGAAAAAGTCTAATGGAATGAAAAATCATGTGGAGATCAAGAACAATGAGCAAGTATGTTTTCTTTTGGTTGCTTTCATTGTCATAGAGAATCATTCATAAACAATAATGTTAAGAGTATTATGATGTGAAGAGCTTCCTCTCAATCTATTATTCAACCACCTGCAAGTTCATGGAGCCCTTGGTAAAATAGTTACATGTTGTATAAAGTTGTAGTCATTGTACTAAGCTCTACAAGGTTTTGTTTCAATCACCTGTTGTTACTAAGGTCCAATAAAACCAAGTGCATTACTGTCATTTGTTTTGTTTTGTCTCCATTATTCATCATTAGTGCCAAGGGCGAAGGTGTCTCTTGATAAGTACTATCAAATTTCCAAAACCCTCTTTAATATAATCATCATTAGAAGTCAACACCATGAAGATTGTTCTTAGAAGCACAATATACTAGCAGCATGTTCATTGTTTTGGTCAAAAAAATTTCCAAAGGTTTTCTGAAAAAGATTGTTAGGACCTATCAAGGTCTGTATCTTGAAATTTAATCCCTTGTGGGTAAATGAGTTCTTCCATCATGTTTGTAAGCTTTGGAAATCCTCAAGAAGGTTGTTAACAAATTATCTACTCCTCCCTGAGAGGATAGTGACAAGAGACCTACAAAAGAGACCTAGGCACAAAGAGCAAGGAGATGACAGAGGACATGGCAGTTAGCATGGGTTGTAAATATTTTGAAAGGAAGACAAAGGTTTTATTTATTTTCATCACTCTATGGTCCAGTCATCACAAAAAGGTTTCCATCAAAGGATAAAGGGGTGTTAAATGCATATGACAATTTCTTGAAGATATTTCCATTGAGAATAAATAAAACACAGTAAGATGAGGCCTATTAAGTTGAAGAACATGATAGTGTTAGACACCTAGAGAGAAGATTGAGATCATGAAAGATAGGCAAAGAAAGGTTTTGAATAGGAAGTTTGCAAGGAGAAGGTAATGAAGAGTCCAAAACTATTAGCCTATAAGAGATGATATGGTGATCTCCTACCATCAATAAAAATATGAGGGGTACTTGCTTCATAGAGATAAGGCATAGGCCAATATAGGAGATAGTCAATGATAGATAAAAGACAATAGTTAATAAAAGATACAAAGATTAATAAAGTGTTCATGAGTCTTTTACAAATGGTCAGAGTTTGGAGTCGATATCAAGAATGGTTTATTGGATTTGATGGCCCATGGTCACTCATCAATCCATGAAGGGTTTATTACATGGTTCCTTAAAATTGTCATTAGGTGGAAAATTAGACACCCTAATTTTAAAGTATCATCTAAGATGAATTCTCAATCCTTGAGGTTATATTTAGTCATAAGATCTATACCCTATGATTTTGAGTAAAACACAAATTGAGTAAGGATGCCCTAATGAGGAATGGTCGGATTTGTTTGAAATATTGGATGATAGGTTATCTCCATGCCAAACGAAGTCATTTTGTGGTGGTTGTGACAGTCATAACACTCTATTGATATTCTAAAAATGAATGATGCCAACTATACTTCAATATAAAAAAAGACTGTCATAAACTATACATTTCAATATTTTCTATAGGACACAATCACTATCAATAAATGACCGCCAAACAATAAGACAATGACAGTCATTATGAAAAATAAGAGAATGCTAATCCATAAAGACTAAGGGATGTCATAACTTCACAAGGAAGAAAATTATATTTAGATAGGGGTAGAATAGTTAGAAAGGTAAAGGGACAATATATGATGAGACAAGGGTTTAGGAGGCAACAAATCATGAGCCACATGAGATAGGTAGCCTTGGGAAAGTTTTCTTAAATATTTTAAAAAGAATTGTATTGTTATTGAAATCCATGATAGGATTTGTTTGTTGTATTACTATAACCCTAGTCAAAACTTTTCAAGTGACTGTTGTTGCTGTCAAAATGATAAACTCCCTGCAAGTTATGTATGGATTGTTTTTATTGTTTAAGTTTGTACAACAAATGATGAATATATACCTATGAAATGTCAAAATCCCTTGTCAAAATAATTTAAAAATATCTTATCATTATCAATGTTGGAAACCAATGGTTTAATGTCAATACCCTTGGTGTCAATACCACTATCAAATAGATGTTGTCAATGTTGAAACTGTTCAAAAGCCCCGTCAATGTCTTACTATTGTCAAGTATGCAAATTCATTCATCATTTTGTTGGGTTTTATTTTTATACTATAAATATTGAATGTTCAATGCATAGAATTTTAGGGTCCATGAAGATGACAGTGTCACATCCCCGTATGGACCCATCCTTAGGCCCCATAGTCCCGATGTAATTTGGACTAGGGGTGGAGACTTGAAATTTAATATTAACTCTATGTATGTGTGTGTAAATGTATGGGTGTGTGTATTCTTAAGTGAATGAAATTTTAGTGGTTAATAGTCATGTATGCATATGAAATCTAGTTATGTTTTTCATTTAATTTCTATACAGATATATTTTTCCACAGTAGTAATGGGTACATTTATCCAACACCTAGTCAGTCTCATTTATGGATTTACAAGTCCATATATATCGTTAACGTCACATGATAGTCCTTTGAATGCCATTATGAATTTAAATATGTATCTAGGAAATCAATTATAAATATTAGTTGCCCATTCTTATTATATTGAGTGTTAAATTATTCAAAAAATAAATAATTTATTATAATTATTATTATAGGCTATAGTGTTGATTTAGATTATTACGAGTTATAAAAGTAATTTATAAGAAAAAAGAGAAAAGAAAATGGTAGAATACATTTTAAAATAAATAAAAATCAAATGTGCTAGATTTTAATAAATAAATTAAACCCATAGAAAAACCAAGGAATAGAAAATAAGAAGGAAAAGAAAACCAATGAGATAGGAAAAGGGTCGCAAAAAGTCTAAACAAAATAATAAGAGGAAGAAAATGTGAAGAGGGGCATAGGGTTTCAACAAGAAAATACTATGGCCAAAAATGGAGGGAAAAAATATTCGATTGTTGGCCAAGCCTCTTCAATGCGAATTAGGTTGTAATAAATCTTGTCCCCTCAATGCTCTGCAAATAGGAAAATTATTAAATGGAAGAGACATGAAGGAAGGACAAGGCATGGAAGATAAAGAGAAAGTTGCTATTTGTTTTGGAGCAATTATTTTCATCATTTGGAAGGAGGGAGGCATGAGCAAGAGAAACCCTAGTTTGGGAGGCATCTAAACTGAGTTTGGATATTTTGGCACCATTTTCCAGCTGTTGGGAGTGGATAGTCATGCTTGAGGATAGTTTTAATTGTTGTTCTTTCTAAAACTCATAATATTCAGCTTGTTTGGTTGGAGAAGAAGCATAAACTTGATATTTTGTTGTTCTGTTTGTAAACTCATAAGATTCAGCTAGTATGGTTGGGGTAATAGCTTAACTTAGTATTTGATTATTGTCCCCTTTTATAAAATCATAAGTTTCAGCTATATTTTGGAATAGATGTTTAAATATAGTTTTATATTGTTGTTCCTCATAGGTTTCAACTTGTTTGATTGAATAAAATTTAAGTAGTGCATTCAATCATAGTGGTGTATGACTCTCCTTTAAAAAACCCAACCAAAATATTAGTCTCTACCAAAAATGAGTTGAAGAAGAAGAAAATAAGTGTAAGGTAATTGATCTCAGACCAAAGTAAACTACTGCAACAATTTGAGATTCCTAGGATACTTCCAAATGCTCACTTTTAGTGGGAATCTCCCTTTTTATACTATTGCATCTCCCTTTACATGTTGTATTCATTGTATTTTTATGATGTCATTAGAACTTTCGTATGTGGGTAAATCTGTTCTTACTAGCCTGGGTATGAGTTGGGGTTGTAGAAGAGATTTTGACACCTTGTAGCTCAACCCAAAGTAATTTTTGTGATTATGAGGGTGAAAAACATTGTTTTCTACCACCATAGCCTTCTTTGACTTACCTGTACTGTCATTAGATATGGAAATCTACTTAACTCAATCTAGGATGATCTTGAGTTCTAAATATACTACTTATTAAACATATTAGGGAAATAGAACTTTGTTGTTGTCAAGTTGCTTCATATATCTTGAATAAGTGTTAGCTATCAATTTTATTGTGAAAAGGTTATAGTTGCAAACAACTAATATGAAGGTCAATAGGCTATGAAATTGGGTTTAGAATTGCATTTCACCTTTTTATGATTCTTCACTTAATCGAGTTGACCTCTCCTTGTCTTAGCAAGTTAAACTATTGGTTGATTTTGCAGAGTAAGAGCCTTTGTTATTGAATGTTGGAAGGAAAAATATACTAGTCACACCTTCCTATTTTTTCTATTTTTGTGTAAGGGTGTTAGTTGAAACTAGGATAGCCAAGGTAGAATTAATGTCAACTCTCACTATGAATATTTGTGGGAAGAGGAACCTACTAGGCCCTTGCGATTACAAGAGATTTCAACTAGCTATTGGTGTATATAAGGGTTGGTTGGAATACATATACAAATCTATGAATGAATTTCTTCTAAGATTAGGTGACTGCAGAAATTGTCTCTCTATGCTAGAGAAATTGGTTAATCACCCTTAATATTAGCTAGACTTCATAAGTTTTAGGAAAAGAATGTAGTCAGGTGGACTATACAGAGGTTCTTGTTTATCTAGCTCTAGGATGGCTTAGTCCACTTACAAAACAAGTCAGATACATCTGTCGACTTCTATGGAAACACATGATGGTTGGAGCATGGGATCTATGAGGGCATAGGTAGGAGGAATGCATTACTCCTATAACGTAGTAGTGCCACTCCTTCTATGGTGATCACTGACTTTTAAATCCTATGACCCACAATAAGATAAGCTTATCAATGCTCCAACTGACAGTAGTTAGGGAGCATGCTCTACAAGGTAGAGTGGTACGGTGGTATCTAGAGATAGTAGGCTATCACCTAGGTATACCGAAGAAGAATTCCAGGGGCTTCTCAGGCTTGAATGGCTATCACCAATAGCATGCAAGTTCTAGAGCTAGTGGCATGTGAGCGAAGGATTCCATTAATTTCTATTTTGTAGCTTTTGAGATTAGTGGAAAGTCATCCTAGCATAATTTGAAATTTAAGCAAAAGACCAAGTTGTTTTAGGTGCTAGTTCTAGTTCTTTCTTACTCTCGAGGTTGCTAGTCTATTTCTGCCAATATAGTAATAGAAGACCTATGAAAAGCTAAATATTATGGGTCAATAGTTACCTGAGTCTAAAAGATTTGGCATGAACAATCATCTCTATCTTGTGGATCCTGGAGTCCATTGGTGGGTTGGGATAGCGAATTCTTATCCTTATGGTGGGATACACTACACACTCCAAAGGTTGGAGGGTGATTGAATCTCTAATGTGAACAACCACCTTCTTCCTAAACTATCTTACTTAAGGTGGTACCCAAGTGAGTATTATTCATTATGGCATTTCATTATTCACATCTCCTTAATAATGCTACAAAATTGATGGGTAATCATTGCAAATTTAGATTATGATTTCTATGATAGGTAGGAAGAGAGTACTTTGGCTAATGCTTTAACATGTAAACTTGGATTCCAGGGTTCAAGAATGTAAAAGGACTTACAAGATGCAACAGGTGGATAACTAGAATAGTCTTACCTCCTTTGGTTGGTTGTATGATGAACATGAACAAATTAATGGAATTTTTCCAATTACTTTTTTGAATTTCTACATGTTTTCTTATTTCTGAACATACATATTCATATCATGTATTAATGTTACAAATTTTGAACTAGGTTGTAAATTCTTAACTTAAAACTCCTTGTGTAGGCCTATAGACTACAAATGTATCCCAATCATCTCTATTCCATTTTAGTGTATTCAATTAAGATCTGACTTTAAAAAAAATTGGTTGCATATTAATGGGTCATTACATTGGTATCAAAGTGCCAAGTTTTCAACTTTAGGACCATGGAGCTCACTTTTTCCACATGTGTTAAATTGTTACTTTTGATTATGCATCCATGGGTCACAAGAAGAAAGGAAAGAACGGAGCCTCTAGAAAATGACACCCCCAACTCAAGACCCCAACAGGTTCTATAGAACTTGCTATGACACTACCTAAGGTAAAACCCGAAATGATATATGATTTTCAGACCTTGGAAATAACAATTAAGCATTTAAAACAACTTAAGAGAAAGGAGGTTGTTGGACCTTTTGAGATTTTGAAATCACCAAAGTCGATCCCACCATCAATAACCAAGCTGAAGCCATTAGCTAAAAGATATTTTCCTTTCAGTTGCAGGTGCAATGCACCAACTCTATCAAAAGAAGTGATTTCTGAATTTGAGCGTGTGCACCCAAAACCATCTACTATCATGGAAAATTTTGAGGAGGAAGAGCCTGAGGAAAAGAACTTCTTGTATAAGAAACATATATGTAGTGATGATATAGTATCAATTAACTATCATCACCTCTATGTTATGGCATCTATAATCCTATATATGTAATGTCACCTATAATCCTATCTATGTAATGGCACCTATAATCACCTCTATGAAATGGAATCTATGTAATTAATCTATATTAGTGAAGAACTACTAAAGTAATTATGCCTTAACATTGTTAAAATGGGGATTTTAGTTGACTCTTGGATGCTTGAAATATAGTGAATGATGAGTAATTCTAAATTTCTATAGTATGTGAGTTTAAAACAATTGATGAAGGTTGTAAATAAACATTGAATTTGTTATCATTTTTCTCACACTTGGAGATAAAAAATTACCAAAATGAATAGGACAACAAGGAGAAGAACTAGTCCCAGTTTAGCTTAAATACTTAGAGCCAATAGAGGTGAAACCTCCTCACAACCCATGGTACCTAAGGTATTGCAGGCTAAGTTGAATGCCCTTCAAGAAAAAATAGCTTTGAAAGAGAAACAAATTGAAGAAGTAATGGGATAGAAGGAGCAAGAAACGAATCATAACAATGGCCCAGGAACCGATGAGGACCAAGATCATGAACATAGTTCCAAGGCTACTACCCATAGCTTCTTATTGGGAGAGCCACAATAAAGGGTGGGAAATGACCCTTTGATTAAGGAGCTAAAGAAAATGCAAGCTCCCAAGTTTGAAAAAATAGGTGGAAGAGATGTTGTAGAAGCTTGGTTAATTGGAATGAACAAGTATTTTGGGCTATTAGACTTGAATTCCAACACTAAGGCCTGAATTGCTATCTATCAGCTAGAAGGGGAAGCATCTCTATGGTGGGACAATCTACTGGAAATTAAAAAATATGAATCACATCAACTGACTTGGGACAAGTTCATCAAGTGATTCCACAAGGAATACCTTTCAGCTCACCATCGGGATGAAAAATTGACTGGATTCCATTCACTACACCAAGGAGGGATGAAGGATTCTAAGTATAAAGCTAAGTTCATGGGTTTACTCTTTCATGTTCATTACATGAAGGAAGAGGAGGACTGCATAAACAAGTTTATCTTGGGCTTGAATAATAACCTCATGTATGTGACTAAGTTATCACTACCTAAGGGCCTAAATCAAGTAGTGGAGGTAGCCCTAATTGCTAAAGAGAAATAGAAGAGAAATCAAGAGTGGAAACAAAATTCATATTCCTTTTACAACTCTTACAATAAAAAAAAGGATTTCAAGAAAACTACATCAGAAAAGAAGACAGGGGATAAGGTTAAAAGGGACGAAGACTTCAACAAAAGTTATAATAGAAAAAAACAAAGGGTGGTGAAGGAAAATGACATAGACCATCTAAGTAGGTAGCACAAACTATCTTTCCTAAGGATAGGGAAGTAAAGAAAATTGGCCCAGTGGGAGGATGATGGACTTGTGAGGGTGACCACTACAAAAATGAGTGTCCAAGGAAATAGGATAAATCCACCAACCATCTAGCCAGAATTTATGCAACCATGGAGAGCCGCCAATCTGACAACCAAGCTTCTCTCATAGAGTTTCAAGGTAATTTTCATGGATAATCCATCTCTATTCTAGCCGAATTAGGGGCAACTGATAGCTTTATTTCACCTTAGGTGTTTTGAAAATGTAATATTGGATTTAAAAATATTATTCAAGAGGAGATGGAGGTAGAGATTGGATTTGGTAAGAATCAATGGATAAATTTCAGCCTAAGAGGAGCAAAAATTGATTTAGGTATCACAAAAACCAAGGTTAATCTATTGGTCACAAAGTTAGGATCTTATGAATTGATCCTAGGAATGGGTTGGTTCAAGACACACCAAGGTAAACTAGACTGTTATAACAAAACAATTGAATGCTTAGATGACCAAGGAAGACCGATAGTACTCCGAGGAATTCAAAGGCTATTATTTGTGAGAATGGTTTTAGACATGCAAGTCAAGAGAGCTTTAAGGAAAGGAAGAAAACTATATATAGTAAATATTGAAGAAGGTAGTGAAGACCAAGTTACTAATATTGAAAATCATCCTATTCTTCAAGAATTTCATGACGTGTTTCCTGAAGAATTGCCAGGCTTACCTCCTAAGCGACTATTTGACTTTTCAATCGATCTAGTTCTAGGGGCAGAGCCTATATCAAGGACTCCTTATATAATAATTACTGCTGAATTATATGAGCTAAAAATGCAACTACAAGACCTAATGTAAAAAGTGCTAATACGACCTAGTGTGTCACCTTGGGGAGCCCTGATGTTGTTCATCAAGAAGAAAGATGGGACTCTATGATTGTGCATTGATTACTGTATGTTGAACAAGGTGACCATCAAAAATAGATATCCCCTTCCTCAAATTGATGATTTATGTGATCAAATGGAGGGAGCCACAACCTTTTCAAAAATAGACCTATGGTCTGGATACTATCAACTCCAGATCAAGGAAGAAGATATTCTGAAGATAGATTTTTGAACTAGATATGGCCACTATTAGTTTTTAGTTGTAACTTTTGGCTTAACAAATGCTCCATTTGCCTTTATGAGCCTCATGGACCATGTATTTCATGAATACCTGGACAAATTTGTGTTTGTATTTTTAGAAGATATTCTCATCTACTCCAAGAATCTGCAGGAGCATGAGGAGCATCTAGGAATAGTACTACATAGGTTGAGAGAGCATAAATTTTATGGGAAATTGTCCAAGTGTTCCTTCTTCCAGCCTAAGATACAATACCTTGGACACATCATCTTAGCTGAAAGAATTTCATTGGATCTAATTAAAATCCAAGTAATTGTAGATTCACCTACTCCTAAGAATGTATCATAAGCAAGGATCTTTATGGGATTGGTTGGATACTACAGAAGATTTTCAGAGAACTTTTCTAAAATAGTTAACTCCATAACATCTCTTTAGTGAAAAGGAAAGAAGTTTGAGTAGACTAAAAAGTGTGAAAATTCCTTCGAATAGTTGAAGGAATCTCTCACAACCACTCCAATCCTACAAGTACTTGATCCTGAAAAGTAATTTGTAGTATGGATAGATGCGTCATTGGATGGGTTAGGTGGAGTTTTGATGCAAAATGGATAGGTGATCGCTTTTAAATCTTGGAAGTTGAAGGATCTTGAACTCAACTATCCTACTCATGATCTGGAACTTGCAGCAATTGTGCACACTTTGAAGGTTTGTAGGAATTATTTAGTGGGAAGACTATTTAAGTTGAATACCGATCATAAAGGGCTCCATTATTTATTCACACAATCCAACTTAAATTCTAGACAATGAAGGTGGTTAGAATTCTTAAGTAACTATTTGATAGGCATTTCATATGTTAAGGGTAAGGAGAATTGAGTTGATAATTCCTTAAGTCGTAGGGCTAGGCTAGCTACAATCACTCAAGTAAATTTTAGTATGCCTAAGATTATTAAGAAGAGGCAAGAAAAAGATCCCTTTTGTCAACAAGCAAGGCTAGAACTATAGCAAAGGAATGGTACAGTCAAATATCATCTAGGGAATGATGGTATCTTTTATTATCAACAACATATATATCTACCTAAAGAAGGAAAATTTAGAACAAAAATCCTTGAGGAAAGCCATAATGTACCCTACCAACCACATCCAGGAGTAACTAGATGTACATAGATTTGGAAACTCATTAGTTTTGGCTAGTAATGAAAATGGAAGTAACAAATTTTGTTGCAAAGTTCCTAGAATGCTAGCGGGTGAAAGCTAAACATTGTCATCTAGCAGGGACATTGTACTTCCATACAAATGGTCAATGATTTCAATGGATTTTGTGACAGGATTTCCTAAAACTCAACATCAACATGATGGTATTTTGGCAATAGTTGATAAATTAACCAAAGTATCACACTTGGTGCCTAGTAATGTTAAGGATGATGCTCCAAATTCAGCAAAAGGATTCATAATGGAGGTAGTCAAGTTGTATGGGATGCTAGAAGTAATTATATCTGATAGGTATAAACTATTTACTTCTAGATTTTGGAGAATCCTCATGACCACTCTTGGTACTAAACTAAATTTTAGTACTGCCTACCAACCTAAAATAAATGGCTAGACAGAAAGGGTTAATCAAGTTATGGAGGATATGCTTTGAATGTATGTAATGTATTAACCCAAGAAATGGGAGGAGTATTTTCCTTTAGTTGACTTTGCATACAATAACTCCTACCATTCATCCATTCAAATGGCTCCTTTTGAGGAACTTTATGGCAAGAAGTGCAAAAATCCAATAGGATGGGATAGTTTGGACAACCTTGTTATCATTGGACCCAAGCTACTTCAGGAATATGATATACAAATAAAGATTATTAGGGATAGGTTGAAGGAAGCTACAGATCGAAAAAAGAGTTATGTAGATGCTAAATGAACATCGAGGGAATTCACAGTAGGGGATAGAGTGTTTCTTCACGTCAAAGCTCAGAAAAGTTCAATAAAATTTGGCAAGGCTTCCAAATTATCCCCGCGATATGTTAGACCCTTTGAGATACTCAAAAATATTAGTCATGTGGCTTAAAAACTAGCTCTTCCACTATCTCTCTGTGGCATACATAATGTGTTCCATGTATCACTACTTAAGAAATATGTTGTTGATCTGACCCATGCAATTGACTGGCAAGCACTATAGGAAGAAGAGGCCAAAAATATCCACCTCGAGCCACTTGCAATCATAGATAGGTGTAACATACAACTATGCAACAAAATAATACTATAGGTTAAGGTCCTCTGGGACAAGTATGGGGAGCAAGCAGCAACTTGGGAAGATGAAAATCTAATTAGACTAGAATTTCTAGACTTAATTTAGCTAAGTTGAGCCATCTTAATCCTAAGTGGGGAAGGATGTCACATCCCTGTATGAATCCATCCTAATGCCCTGTAGTCCCAATGTAATTTGGACTAGGCCTATGGGGACTTAGAATTCAATACTAACTTTTTGTGTGTGTGTGTGTATGGGTGCGTGTATTCTTAAGTGAATGAGATTTTAAAGGTTATAAATGATCTATGCATATGAAATATAGTTATGTTTTTCATTTCATTTCTATACATATCTTTCATCTAACTCAGACTAACTAAATTGTGAATGTTGTGAGGAACCATTTTTTGTGTGCAGGTGATATTGTGCATGTTGGAGTGGACTCTTTGGATCTGTAAGAATAAATGATTGTTATTCCAAATCCTTGTCAATAATTTAGCTTAATTTAAGGTTGTTCGAAGTAGTAATAGGTATGTTTACCCAACACCTAGTTAGTATCATTTGTGGATTTACAAGTCCATATGTATTATTGACATCACCTGCCAGTCCATTGAGTGCCATTATGAATTTAAATATGTATCTAGGAAACCAATTATAAATATTAGTTTCCCATTCTTATTATATTGAGTGTTAAATTATTAAATAAATAAATAATTGATTATAATTATTATTATATCCTATAGTGTTGATTTGAATTATTAGGAGCCATCAAAGTAATTTATAAGAAAAAAAAGAGAAAGGAAAATGGGAGAATACATTTTAAAATAAATAAAAATAAAATGTGCTAAATTTTAATAAATAAATTGAAACCATAGAAGGAATGAGGAATATAAAATAAGAAGGAAAAGAAAACCAACGAGATAGGAAAAGGGCCACACAAAGTGTAAACAAAATAATAAGAGGAAGAAAATGTGAGGAGGGACGTAGGGTTTCAACAGGAAAACGCTATGGCCAAGAACGGAGCGCAAAAATCTTCAATTGTTGGTCATCCCTCTTGAATGCAAATTCAACTATAGTAAATATTGTCCCCTCAATGCTCTGCAAACAATAAAATTAGTAAATGAAAGAGACATGAAGGACGAGGCATGGAAGATAAAGAGGGAGTTATTGGAAATTTTGAGCAATTGTTTCTATCATTTGAAAGGAGGGACGCATGAGAAAGAGAAACCATAGTTTGGGAGTTTGGACTGAGTCTCAATATTTTGGAACCATTTTCTAGCCGCTGGGAGTGGATACTCATGCTTGAGGATAGGTTTTATTGTTTTTCTTTCTAAAACTCATAATATTCAGCTTTCCTGATTGAAGAAAAAGCATAAACTTGATATTTTATTGTTGTTCTTTTTATAAACTCATAGGATTCGGTTGGTATGATTGGGGTAGTAGCTTAACTTAGTATTTTATTGTTGTCCCCTTTTATCTAGCTCTAGGATGGCTTAGTCCACTTACAAAATAAGCCAGATATAGTTGCCAACCTCTATGGCAACACATGATAGTTGGAGCATGGGATCTATGAGGGAATAGGTAGGAGGAATTCATTACTCCTATAATGTAGTAGTTCCACTCCTTTTGTGTTGGTCACCGACTTGTAAATCCGATGACCTACTTGAAGATAAGCTTATCGATGCTCCAGCTTGATAGTAGTCAGTGAGTGTTCTTTGTAGGTAGAGTGGTACGATGGTATCCAAAGATAGTAGGATATCACCCAGGGATATTGGTGAAGAATTCCAGGGAATTATTAGGCTTGAATGACTATCACCAACAACATGTAGGTTCTAGAGCTAGTGGCATGAGGGTGAAGCATGCCATTAATTGCTATTCTATAGCTTTTGAGATTAGTGGAAATTCATACTAGTGTGGTATGAAGTTTAAGCAAAAAACTAGGTTGTTTTAGGTGCTAGTTCTAGTTCTTTATTACTCTTAGGGTTGCTAGTATATTTGTGCCAATATATTAATAGAAGACCTTTTAAAAGCTAGATAGTATGGGTCCATAGTTACCCGAGTCTAAAATAATTTATATGAAAAATCATCTCTCTCTTGTGGATCCTGGAGTCTATTGGTGGGTTGGGATAGGGAATTCTTATCCTTAAGGTGGGATTCACCATGCACTCTAGAGGTTGGAGGGTGACTGAATCTCTAATGTGGAAAACCACCTTCTTCCTACTATCTTACTTAAGGTAGTAGCCAAGTGAGTATTATTCATTATGGAATTTCATTATTCACATCTCCTTAATAATGCTGCAAAATTGATGGTTAATCATTGCAAATTTAGGTTATGCTTTCTATGATATGTAGGAAGAGAGTACTTTAGCTAATTCTTTAACATGTAAACTTGGATTCCAGGGTGCAAGAATGTAAAAGGGCTTATGAGATGCAACAGGTGGATAATTGGAATAGTCTTACCTCCCTTGGTTGGTTGTATGATGAACATGAACAAATTAATGGAATTTTTCCAACCGCTGTTTTGAATTTCTGCATGTTTTCTTATTGTTGTTACATATTCGGGTGATCCCACAATATTGGTTTATAATTTTTGAGAGATCCTGATTTTTGATGAAATCACATATGTTTAGAAATATAATTATTTAATCTTTGAAAAGTTCCATTTAAAGGGTTTCAATTGAAGAGGGTTTGATCAAACCACCTTAGATCAAACCCGCTTGGATAGAACCCTGCTAGTTTTAAACCATACCTATAATGGAGTCTCCTTTACACCTATCAAAATGTTGACAAAAAATCACTTTTGATTTACCTTTTGGAGGATCAAATGAATTTATATAAAAATTATTTTTTGTAAGTATGTAGTCCTTATTATAAGCTTCCCAAAATGTATAATTTTAAATAAATTCAATTTTACTATTATATTTACTTTTTATTTCTTGTGAATGTAGATTTTTCACCAAAAATCAAGCTTTTTGTTCTACACATGGAAAAATAGCAGATTATAAAAAATAATTCTAAAAAATATCAGTGCACTAGATATTTATGTCCTTGATCCAATAAAAAAATTGAATTTTGATACATACAAAAAAAATTATGTTATATATGGTCCTATGTCTGAATTGTAATTGGTTTGACTTTGAAAATTGATTAAGGAAAAAATATTCAATAAAACACTACGAAACCAAATAATAAAACTAGATATTGTAGTTACAAATCTAAATTAAAAAAAAATAATTTTATCCTTCATAAAAAAAAAGTTATGTTGTATATGGTGAGCATCACTCCTTAAAAATGGTGTTTACTGAAAAAAACTAGTTTTCAAAGGAGATGGAAAAAGAAGTGCAATTTGATTCCAAAAAATTGAAAAAAAAATATTTAGAATCTATAGACAAAATGTCACAAGTCACTAGTTTTCATCATCTTCAAATTCCTCAGGGTTTAGCCGCTATAGGTGCCTGAAAGTGAAGATTTAGTTAGGAAAAATTAGTTTAGTGTCGAGTTTGGCCAAAAAATTTCATTTAGTATTGTGGGATCACCCATTCATATCATGTATTAATGTTGCAAAATATCAAGTAGGTTGTAAATTCTTAACTTAAAAATACTTGTGTAGGCAGGCCTATAGACTACAACTACATTCCAATCGTCTCTATGTTGTTTTAGTGCAGTCATGAAAATAATATGTGATTGTATTAAGATCTGATTTAAAAAAAAATATTGGTTGCATATTAAGCAGTCATTACAAATGGTTCATAAGAAATAAATAACAATAACCTGGACAATGACCGAATGTAAGGGAAGTCAAGGGGTAGAGATACATGATAAAAGACTTGACACATCAATCCAAAAGGACAATCTTATGAACTAGTTGCAAGTCAAGTGTAGTCACAATGACAGCCCCTTAAAAAAGTCACAAAAGTAATAAGCATAAAAAATTCAGAGATAATAAAACATGCATACTTGGCAGTCATTGTTTTAAAGACAAGTCATAATGGCTATAAGAGGGAATATATTAGACTATGTAAGATAGTGGTATAATTGAAATCCTCTAAACATTGAATTATATGGTCAACATGCATAGTATGATAGTAAAATATGGTGAAAAGTGTTAAATATGAGATCCATAATGGTGATGAAGAGCCGA
Source organism: Sequoia sempervirens (assembly GCA_007258455.2). NCBI lineage: Eukaryota > Viridiplantae > Streptophyta > Pinopsida > Cupressales > Cupressaceae > Sequoia > Sequoia sempervirens. The sequence continues at coordinate 101,777,544 of VDFB02000007.1, read as the reverse complement.
AGTTTCATTATAATAATCAAAAGGATCATGGGTATGTGCAAGATCATGATGGGCCAAAAATTGGCAATATGCTGGGTATGTGGCCGACGACTATTTTTCTAGCCAAATTTCATGAAACGAAAAGGGTTTTTGAAGGAGATTCTTAGCTTTCCACCGATATAAATTATGATTTATTTTGAATTTAATAAGTAATTATTATTCATTTTCTATTCAAATTATGACCAAAGTCCTCATTGATAGGTTGATTGAAAAACATCTATAGTTTTCAAATGGTATCACATTTTTTGAATCCAAAACATGCATCACATTCTATGCTTTGTATACTATAGGATTTAAAAAATAAAAAATTGAATTTCATGAATTTTTGACCAAGTTAAGGTGATCAGACATATGAGTTTTTATATTTTTTAAAAAGTTGTAATAAAAAAATCATAATTAATTATTTACTTGGGAAAAAATTACAAAAAAATATGTATCACATCGGGGCATTAGTCCTCTACTTATATATAAAATCCTATAAAAAAATATTTTCATTTTATTATGGTTAGGGTGGTCAGACAGACACCTACTTCTTTTTTTTCCCTGAAATTTAATTACCAATGATTGAAATTTCAAATTTTCACCAAATAGATTTTTTTTTTTTTAAACAAACCTAGTAGTTTAGAAACTAAATTCAATTTGCTACATATTCTATTCTTACATATTTTCAAAATAATATATATAACTTATTCAAATTTTTACGTCAAGTTGCCTAACTCTAATTTTTCTAAATTTTTTGCCACTTAAGGGCTTGTTTTTTCCATGATGATCCTGCACATACCCTCATAGTTGAAGTTTTCAAGCATTGAGAAAGAAAGAATATGACATTCATATACAAAGAACTAAGGGAATTTCATGAGATAAGCATACTAATATTGAAATATTTAACAAGAGAAATCATTCAAGAAGGCTAAAAGCAATCATAAGTGATAGATGAACAAGACGGTGGAAATATGAAGACTAAAGAAGCTATACATGAATGAAACATATCATGTATCAAGAAGGTCCTAGAATATCTTCCATGCCCTCCTAGGTATTTTATCCCTTCAAAACCCTCTTGCACATACCATATAAGCATTTTTGATGGAGTTGCAACTTGCAATAGTTAAGGAGGTGTAATGGAAGCATCTAGGAAGCAGTTTAGTGGGCTAGGGAGGCACATGAGAGAATATAGGACAGTTTGGGCCACTCATAAGAATCTATGAGCTTATGAAGGAGAAACTTCATAAAGAAAGTCAAATTAGACAAATAATTATTCAACAACTAGCATCGTTGAGCAAATTTCTAGGAGCAAGGATATAACAAGTCAAATGGGAAAAAAAGGACAACTTTTACCTAGCAAGCTAATGTAAACACTTGTCAATTTTCCATCAAAATCATGTTTCTAATATTTAGGAGATGGTTGTAACACGAAAAGGTATGCCTAGGTTCACTTTCTTTTAGTTCTGGTTTTTCCTCACTAAGTATTGTAAATAAGAATAGTTATTTCTAGACATAGATTAGAATTGTAACTCAAAGAAACTCAATTCTCAGTCATGTATAGTAGTTTTAAAGCACTTTTTTTATTAATAAAGAATGCACTTTTCCTTCTCTAATCTATATTTTTGTGTGCAAACATCAATGATTGATATATTTTCTATAATTTATATGCAAATACTCAATTTACGTACCTTCATGTACATAATTTATGCAGGTTATATGTTGTGTCAATGGTTTGAACAACTTGAAATTGTGAAAAAACTTGATTTTTTCCCTCTAAAATTGAGAAAAATTACACTTTCTTATGAAGAACTAATGTATAAATATGTCAAAACTTGAGTTTTGCATGAAATAGCTTGTTCATTGAATAAATTATGTGTGTTAAGCAACAATATGGGCTCAATTTTTTTTGGGTGCATCACCCCATTAACATTTAGATTTCATTGTATCTTTTCTTCCCTTTTCCTCATTAAACATTAGAAACATAGGTTATATTAGGTGAAGTACCAAGGGAACCAACCCTCTCTAGAGGTTGATCTCAATCTATCAAAGCCCACACTCTATGATATCATCCCATATTTCACCAAATAGTTGAGTTGAGAGTTCAACAATGGTGCATATCCTAGTGACAAATCACAACTTCAATCTTTTTATTAGGGCTTAGAAGAATTGATACCAATTTTTTGAACCATATCAACTAGAATTTTTTATTTATCCAAATTTCCCAAATTTTAGGGCCTCAAAACATTGTTTGATGTCTCAAAACTCAATATTAAATATTTTTCCAAGATTTTTTAAAATTGAACTCTTTAATATCTTTACATCTAGACCTAATATTAGCTTGAAACTCATCCACAATGTGCATTTTAAATTCGATATTTTTGGGAAAAATTTCAAGTCCATAAGTGCTCAAATGTAAACTTTCTAAAAATAGAGGCCTTGTTATTTTTACCCGTTTTTGAAAATTTGAAAGTTTTAAACCATTCTTCCATACTTTTAAGAGGAAATTAGCTTCATGGGTATTTTTGAAACCAAACAAAAAATAATTTTTTATTTTTTTTTGTGTGATGCAAGATTTCCCTTACACCTCTAGATGCTCTTGCATTAGAAACCCAAGGTAGATTGAGAAGAGACTTTGTCACACTTTCATTGTGTGAGGAAGACCAATACAATCAACCTCTAATTTAGACAACCATGATGATTCTACAATAGACCTCCCTTTCCATTTGACCAAGTATTCTTCATACTACCTATTTCTTGTGCTCCTTCCTACATGACTATTTAAGATCTCCTATTTTTCATCTCTTTGTGAAATAGATGTTGAGATATGCCACTACCCTTCTACTTGTCCATCTTTTGTATTTCCTTCATGATACTTTGATCGATCATAAATATTATAAATGGGTGAAATATTAATCTCACTTAGAAACTATACTTCATAGGATTTTCTTGACTCATGATTCTTTAAAATCTTGCAAGGTCCAAATTTCATCTTCAACTTATTATATGTATTTTATTTTTATATTTTAAAAAAAAAAAAAATTGAAATAAATTACTTATTTGTATATTTGATCTTATAGTTTTTAAAATAGATAAAACTATCCTTGGGGTCCATACTCATATTAACTAACATAAAAAAGTTATAATTATTGAAAGCTCTAACAAGGAGGGACATGTTATAAAATCTTGGGGTATATTAGTAGGATCCTCACAAGTAGTATATAGTTGTTTTGATTAGATTAAGATTGGAAGGGCCAATAGTACATAGTTGTTAATTACAATTGAACAATTGAACATTTTATATATTCCTAAAATTTTAGTCATATGCATTTTTATTTGATATATATTTTATAAAAGATAAATAGAAACTATACACATAATTACCTTTTGAATCCATTAGTTGTATCACCTTCATTATCTATAAATTCATCTTCTATTGTATAGGTTCAATCAATACAATTTTGTGGCAACACCTTTGTTGAAACTTTTAGAAATGTAATCCCTATTTTATTGAACTATATGCATGGATTGTCTTTGTAACCTATTATAGAAATGATGAATGAAACCCAAGAAGGATATCCAACATGGGCATTAAGAGAAGGCCATAATTTCACTCTAGTAGGAACACATGAGCCTATGATTTCCAAGTTGATGAATAAGTTGAGTCTTAATCTCTATTGCAACTTAATTAGTGCCAAGGACACCATTCTTATCATTTCAACATATTGCTCAACCTCCATGAGAACCCCAATGGACATTGCATCAATGTAAATATAAACATGGTAATGAAGGGTTACAAAGAGGAAGAGTTCCCCAAGACCATATGAATGACATGAAGTTATAATATATTTCACCTTGAATATGGTCTTAATTCTGAAATTGCAAACCTATCCCATAAATAATATCTACCTTTTCTTTGTGAATAACCTAATATTGATATCAAATAATACTATGTTTAAGAGCCTTCTAGAAAGAACAAGGAATGAAACCACTATAAAATATTGAGGCCTATCCTCCCATAATTGCTTGTATCATGTCCTTGACAAGAACCTAGTAATAAATTAACTTTCATTACTATGATTATTCACTCTCACAACATGTGGATTCTCCTCCTGAAGGGAATGATATTTCATGAAATAAAGATGCACATTGAAATATTCAAGGATTTAAATAAATCCCAACAAGATTCATTGTGTAATAATCAAGGTTGAAGTTTTCCAATGCATCCACATGAGAATTTCCCTCCTTGAATACATGTTTGATAGTAAATTATTCAAATTGATATAGGATGAGCTACATTTGATTTATAATTTAATTTATTTTTCAATTTTGGGCCCTTTTCTTTTAAAGTAAATTGATGATGATCTATGAATTTTCTTTAATTTTTTGTTTCTTAAAAACTAGTTGTGAACATGTTTGTAATCTTATAAGTGGGTATGTGTAGGATCATCATGGAAAAAGTAGGCCCTTAAGTGGCAAAAAATTCAAAAAAATCAAAGTTAGGCAACTTGAAGTAAAAATTTCAAAAGTTATGCATATTATTTCAAAAATATGTAAAAATAGAATTTGTAGTAAATTGAATGTAGTTTCTAAACTACTAGGTTTAAAAAAAAATAAAAAATCTATTTGATGAAAATTTGAAATTTCAATGTAGTAGTACTTAAATTTCAGGGAAAAATAAGAAGTAGGTGTCTATTTGACCCCCTAACCCCAATAAAATGATAATATTTTTTTATGAGATTTTAGATATAAGTAGAGGACTCATGCCCTGATGTGATGCATTTTTTTAAATATTTTTTACCATGTAAATAATTAATTATGAATTTTTTATTACAATTTTTAAAAAATATAAAAACTCGTATGTTTGACCACCTTAACTTGGTCAAAACTTCATGAAATTCAAATTTTCATTTTTTAATCCTATAGTATGTGAAGCATAGAATGTGATGCATTTTTGGATTCAAAAAGTGTGATACCATTTGAAAGCTATAGATGTTTTTCAGTTAGCCTATCAATCAGGGCTTTAGTCATAATTCAAATAGAAAATGAATAATAATTATTTATTAAATTTAAAGTACAGAATAATTTATATTGGTGGAAATTTGAGAATCTCCTTTAAAAAACCTTTTCGTTTCATCAATTTTGGGTAAAAAAAATTTGCCAGCCACATACCCTACACTTACCCATCATATCACCACTTTTTGGCCCATCCTGATCCTGCACATACCCAAGTAATGCATAGGAATTTGCTTCATTTTTTTTTCCTTGCTGCAATACTTTTCAAGTGGCTCCAATCATGTTTCCTTGATGATCTCTCACAATACAACCCATGTTAGAACTACGTGAATTGTCCCTTCAAGCAGCACAAAAGTTTTTAATTTACACCACCTAATTGGTGGAGATTACCACTTGACATTTTTTCTAGAGAATTGAGGAGGATTGTCCCATCTAGTGCCATGGATAATGGGTACTTTCAATCTTGAACAAATTTTCATCTACTTGTGAACCCATGGTGTAAAATCCTTTTGTTTATTAATTTGAATTTTGGCCTTGTTTACCACTTCTTCAATGGCCCTATTAGTCTTGTTAATTAAATTTTCTATAGATAATTATTTCTCTTAGAAAATTCTCCTATTCCTTTCCTTCCAAATTTCTCATATGCCAATTTAACGCCAAGCAATCCAAATGTCAGAGAAGGTGGCCTTTCTAAATATAAAGGGTCATGAATTAAAGAGATGTAAAATATCTTGTGCTCTAGGTCCATGAAGATTTAATTTACTCTACACCAATTACTAGGAAACATCTACAAAATGATGTTTCAATAGTAAAGGATCCACTATTTCTTCCTCTTTCTTACATAAAAAACATCTAGATGGCCCCAAGAACCCCATCTTTCACAAATTTTCTATTGTGAGAACTTTTAATATAAAATTTCCCAAGCAAAGCTCCAACTTTGAGTAGAAAATTCCTATTACAACAAATATGTGAAGCCCAATCATCTTTCTTTCCTCCCAACTCTAATCGCCCAATCATCTTTCTTTCCTCCCAACTCTAGTTGTTTGTAATCAAACTTTACATTGTTATTCCATGTTTTTGAGCCACACCATCTAATGTAATCCTCTTCTTCGCTTATAGAAAGTTTCCTCTCAACAAGAATTTATTTTAAAGTATTTTTTTTAATTTTCTTAGATGTGTGTATTTTGGAGGCTTTCCATCTCCATTTGCTAATATGCCCATAATAATTCTTCATAATGTAGTCCCTAACATATTCTCCCCACCATGTTTCCAAGGTATGCCTTATCTCTTCCATTTTTGGGAGATTTATAAGAGTTTCATATTCATTCTACAAGTCCTCCCAAAAGAGGGCCTTCCTTCCAACTATAATTTTAGAACTAGTCTATTTGGTGATTAAAATAAAGTTCTAAATTGATGATCCCTAGGTTGAATTTTCAATAGTGAGTACTCTTTGTAGGGAAGTAGAATTAAGATTATTGTCTAATTCATATTAGACTTTGTGTAAATTCCCCTCGTAATTTTTTCTTCTACAATGTTATTTGGAATGTTTCGTTGTCTCAACCCACACACCTACCTCTTTAGGTATACATAGTTTATCCGATGAAATTAAGGGGAATTTTTTTATCATTTGAAGTATCTTTACAAAATAAATTCTTGATATTGTGGTTAAGGGTATTCATATAAATGACAAGGATGATTTCCTTTAACATTAGTATTATGCTTGCAGATGCTAGCCACCAACCCTTCTAAGAAGTAATTCTACTATTGCATGTCACAATCAAGGATTCTCAAAGTTTAAAATTTTTAACCTTGAGAAAAATGCAATAGCCAAATATTTTCCAAGAGAGCCAATCTTACAATCCAAAATCTCTGCCACCATTTATTGAGTTATGTGATCTATATTTAAAAATAAAGTTTGATTTCTATCTATTCAAACTTTGCCCGGAAGCCTTGTAGTAGTCACATATGTCTTTCTTATTGGCTATGATTTTCTCTTGTAGGTGACACAAAGAGAAGAGTGTCAAACTTACATTTGGAGAAATTTTAATTTATAAGGAATGCAATAACAACAATTAATAAAATTGTTACATTCACTATTCAGACTTTGCCCCAAAACCTTACATTTGGAGCAATTTTAATTTATAAAGAGTGTCATCCTAGGTATTTCTTATTGACTATGATTTTCTCTTTTAGGTGACACAAAGAGAAGAGTGTCAAACTTACATTTGGAGCAATTTTAATTTTTATTTGTAGTAGTCATCCTAGGTATTTCTTATTGACATCCTATAAATGTTGCTTACTTTATCAAAAAAAATTAATAAAATTGTTATGTTTACTATTAAAAAATAAATATTTTATGAATCAAAATAAAATTTGTTATCAAATAAAAGATTTGTGTGATTTTTTCAATAATCAAATTTACTATAAAAAATAAATTTTAAATAATAATTTAAAGCTTCAATATCTATTATCAATATTTAAACCCTTTAAAAAATACAACCCAATATTAATTTTGAATAACTAATACAAATGTTGGAACCCATTAAACAATACAACTCAATATTAACCCTAAATAAATAACACTAATGTTGAAACCCTTTAGACAAATACAAACCAATCTTAACTATTAGATGCAACAACATTTTCTTGCATATGTGAATTGATTGAATTTTACATTATCTACAACAAGTTTATATCTCAATAATGCTAGAAGGCTTGGTTCAAGTGATAGAGACCCTAGGAGTTCTATTCTCAGGTCCAATGGTTGGGTTATCACTTCTTTACTTATATTACATGTGACTCAAAGAAATATGAAGTTTTCTTTGAAGTTCACAACATCCACATAGTGTTTGGGAAGATTTTTAATTTGAAGGAAATTTAGCAATGATCTAAATTTCAATGATAATCATTTTCTTTAGGAAGAAGAATTTGTGATCAATGAAACTTTACAACTTCACAAATGTCCTAACTTTTTTATCTCCAATATGAACTATGAGAAGAAAAAACTATTAATCTAGCATATAAATATACACACATGAATAATTTTACCATTCAAATTAAATCTTATTACATTGAGATAAACTCCAATTATGTTATCATTATCTGTAGGCATCCAATGCTTATCTATTTTGGAGGACAGTCATTGCTGCAACCAACTACATGTTCCCTCTATTAAATGTCCACTCACTTATAATGGGTTGTTTCATTTTAACAACATGCTTAGCAATATATGGAAAAAGAATCCATATTTTTTACATCCACAACGCCCTTAACTATTAGGAAAAAAAATTCCTCATATGTAATAGAGGATTGGGGGATTAAACATGAAGTTTGTCCCAGAGAACCTCTTCCACGAAAAGATCCAACTCCCTTTCGAGGAAAGACCCTCTTTCCAATTCCATCCATCCTAATTTAATCAAACAGTACTTTAATAATAAAATTCACACAACACATTAATGCTAATGAGAAATTTAACTACCATATATTTCAATCTACTACTTATAATTCACCTCAACGAAAAGGTGAAATAAATCAAAAAGGCATGAACCGCAAACTGTCTTCATATTATTAGCTATTTTGATATTCATTTTATCATTGTCACGCCTTTTCCATGATTTCTTTCTATTTTCCATGTATTATATGTGTTCTCTTCTTGTACACAAATGTCATTAACTTTTCATGTTCCAGAGTTATTTCATACACTTTCCATGAGTGTATGCAATACAAGTTCTTATTTTAACGTCCAGTGTCATAATTCAATGTGATTTAAAAAAAAAAAATTATAAGACATTTAGAGATGGAAAAATAAATTAATAATATTTTAATTTTGAATTTTTAAATATTAGTTTGATTACTAGTTATTAAATTAAGAAGTGTCACATAAAATTGTTTTATGTTTTGAATCTGTAAAATACTATAATAAATAAAATAATAAATGACTATACAATTTGATAAATCAAATGATAGATAGATAGAAAATTAATACTTTTAAAATAACTATATTATTAAATATTGATAATAACAATGCAATCTTAGTTTCAAGGTTTTTAGATAACATTCCAAGTGTGGTATTTCAAGAACAAAACAACTCCATCATAAGGCCCTTGTACTCAGAGGAGATAAGAACTGTCACACTTTTTAGTTGGTACCTAACAAGGCTCGGAACTCAATGGATTTCTAGTAATTGTTTTTTTTTAACAATGTTGGGATATCATTTGCACGGATCTCTTGGATTTGATAGAGAAATCTAGAAAGAAAAAATAGTTCTCAAGGATTTAAATAACACCTTTGTTGCAATAATACTAAAGAAAAACACTATAATCATCAGATGATTTTAGGCCCATTTCTCTCTGCAAAATAATTTATAACAAAATATCTATCTAAAAAAAGGAATACTTCCAAAGATAATTTTAGAAGAATAGAGTGAGTTCACTCTAGGGAAATACAACACAAGTGGAATAAGCATTGCTCATGAAGCTATACATATGCTCCATAAATGAAAAGAAGAAAGGCTGTTGGTTAAACTAGATATAAAAATGGCATACAATCATGTCTATCAAAGCTTCCTTTTGAGAGTTTTGGAGAAATTTAGCTTTAATAAATATTAGTGCAATGGGATTCACAATTGTATTTCACCACTAAGATTTTTAGTGTTGGTGAATGGGGAACCTTGTAATTTCTTTGGATCCTCTTGTAGATTAAATTAGGGAGATGTGATTTATCTCCATTTATTTCTATTATAATGGAAAAGGCATTAGGAAGATATAAGATAAAAAGACAAAGGGAAGATGAATTAAAATTTCTCCAAATGCAAGTCCTATTACTCATTAACAATCTTTTATTACACCCTTCTCTTTCTTATCACTTGCAATCTAAGAGAAGCATAGTCAATAAGTAATACCTTGGATGACTATTACAAGGCTTCAACACAAAGTGTGAATATATATAAATCATAAAATTTATTTTTTAATATAGATCATATAACTTGTAAGGAAGCAAAGGTGTGCAGAAACCCTTTGCTAACCTTGAGAGGAGAGTTATGCAAATTTTAAATAAAATATTACAGAGATTTCAAGAAAAAAATAATACCATAAACATAATAACAATAAAACCATAACTCATTTATTTACATGGGGAAAACCCTTTCAGGAGAAAAACCCCACGCTCCAAAACCTGCACAATGTATTATCAAATCTTGAAAAAGATTACAACACACTTGCAATGCAAGTTTTTATAGGAATCTTCACCTCAACTTAATTTAGAGGAATTTCAGCAACATTCCTCTCACCTTTCTCTCTCTCTAGAATGACTATCTCAAAGTACCAATATATAGTATTACATTGCATATGAGAACCTTCTAGAGATAAAACATTTCTCTTAGAAACATCTAATAAAAACTCATAGCAATCTTATTTCTTTCTCCATATAAAAGATACATCTCAAAATAGCCACTTTTCACCTATCAGAAAATATTCTATTCTATTTTTTTATTTGCATGCAAGGTTGAGACACTTTTTTTTTCCCCTTTTTTTCATTTTTATCTTTTTCTTTTAAAACACTTTATTCCTAACATAACTCAACAAATCGTGGCAAGTATTTTGGATTATAAGATGGGGTTCCAAAGCTTAGGTTTCCCTCCGCTTTTCAATCATTTATAATATTTACTTGCGAACCCAAGAAAAAATACCTTTCACAATAAAGATCACTAAATTGAAAATTGAAAAGTCTAAGAGGAGAGAAAAATCTGCACAATATGTTTTTTTTCAAATACATATTAGTAGATGTAGAAGGCATAAAATAAGGAACTTTTATTAAATATGGCATATGACAAAATCATATTGTGTAGATTTTTCTCTCCTCTCGATCTTTTTAATTTTTAGATAGAGTGATATTTATTGAGAATGCTATTTTTTCTTCTTGCTAGAAATGTGATTCTTATGTCAATAGTATTGATAGAATTGTGAGAAAATTGAACGTTTGACACAAACTTTGTATGGATTCCCCTCCATTTTGAGGTCACATTTGCTAATAATGGAAGTCCATGATTGTCTTGTATGTGAGGATAGGTTTTGATGTCAATAATCGTACCTAAGCTCGCAACTAAAACCAGTATTGGATAAAGATGGACACATTATTATCTAAGCTCTACTTGGAATACCTCACAACTAAAACCAGTATTGGATAAAGATGGATACATTTCCCAAAATGTCATATTCCATGACTATGGAGGGGTGCTTAGTAGCTTCCTAAGAACTATATGTACTGCTACATGCATTGGATTCATTTCTAGATACAGAGGACAACCCATGGCGAGTTTGGTTTGAACCTTTCTATTACACCTACAGATTTTATTTCCATTTTAAGACTTTGTTTGGCTAGATGACCATCTCATGGGTTGTATGCACCAAATGTGATGTATTGGATGTTAAATCAGCATGTAATATATATCATGTTATATGTCTTATCAACAATGAAATATTTAAAAACATTCTTTAATGAATTTCACAAATATTCTTCAATGAATTTCACAATTACAAGATTGGAATTTAGCAGGTCTTAAATCATGGTGTTTGCTAACAATATAATCCAAATTTGGGATGTCAATTATGGATATACTTGAAAATTAAAGATCTATAAGCTATCATGAAGTAGAGTAGTTGGATACCAAAGGAGTTTTCATTATAAACCAAAAAAAAAAGAAAGAATTATATTATTAGAATATTCATACATACAAAGAAATGAAAGTAGAGAATCATAAAGAATGCAATAACAACAATTCATAAAATTGCTATATTTATTATTCAAAAAACAAATATTCCATAAAACAAAATAAAATTAGTTATCAAATAAAAGACCCTTGTGATTTTTACAATAATAAAATTTACTATAAAAAGCAAATTTTAAATAATAAGTCAAAGCCTCAATAACTACCACCAATGTCTAAACTCATTAAAAAATAGAACCCAATATTAACTCTGAATAATTATCACAAATGTTGGAACCTATTAAACAATACAACCCAATATTAACTCTAAATAAATAACACCAATGTTAAAACCCTTTACACAAACACAAACCTATCTTAACTGTTAAGGTCAAGGCTTAGTAGGGGCAACAACATTCACATCTTTTGCTACATATGTGAATTGATTAAATGTTACATTATCTAGCAGGTGTAAATCTCAATAATGTTAGAAGGGTTGGTTGAAGTAATCGGATCCTAGGAGCTCTATTACTTGTGACTCAAAGAAATATGTTGACAACATCTACATAGTGTTTGGAAAGATTTTTAATCTGAAGAGAATTTAGCAAGGGTCTAAATTTCAATGATAATCATTTTCTTAAAAACTATTCTATTTAATTTACAAAGAATAATTCATTATCAATAAAACCTTAGAACTTTACAAATGTTCCTAAAGTTTTATCTCCAATTTGAATTATGAGAAAGAAAAACTGATTAACTTAATATTACCATTCAAAAGGTTTATGGATCAGAATCATACAGACATTTGAATCTTGGAGACAGCCAAAGCTGGGATATCTATTTAAAATTATTGAATTGAGATAAACTCGATACTTAAACACAGTGATATATTTTGTTAAATTATTCTGTACTTAAATCTCAGCAGGGTTCTTCAAAGAAGTTATTCCTAATACAGATAGAAATTGAAGAAGTTATTCTCAATACAGATAGGAAAAATATGAAATGGCTGCATAAGATTACTACCACGGCCATTGTTAACCGATATTAACATTCGTCCAAATTATTATTACATATTATTGGCATATCTTAGCTTTACATACAACTGGATAGTGCCCTCGTCCCCAATCGAGGATGCTTTGTTAGCTTTTTTGAAAAATAAGAAAACCCATGTTCCCTGTGGAAGGTAAAAGTCCGTTTTCCTTCTCCATGCTCATTTGCATGTTTTTATTTGGGTGGGAGGAGACAATTTTTTTTTTTTCAAAAAAAAAATAACTTAATAGTGTGACTGACGATAGACTATTGCGAGCACCCATTAACCATTAATGTAGAAAGGATGGGTTATAAGGACGATGGGTTAAAAGTAATGATTTATTCTAGATTAAATGAAAGATTGCAGAAAAATGTATTTAGATAATTTGACAATATATAAATATGAAACACAGATTTATAGTGGTTCAAAAGTCCGTTTTCCTTCTCCCTGCTCATTTGCATGTTTTTATTTGGGTGGGAGGAGACAATTTTTTTTTTTTTTTTAAAAACATAACTTAATAGTGTGACTGAGGATAAACTATTGCAAGCACCCATTAACCATTAATGTAGAAAGGATGGGTTATAAGGACGATGGGTTAAAAGTAGTGATTTATTCTAGATTAAATGAAAGATTGCAGAAAAATATATTTAGATAATTTGACAATATATAAATATGAAACACAGATTTATAGTGATTCATCAATTTGTCTACATTCATTTTTAAACAAGGATTTCTCATCAATATCTCATTGTTCAAATACATGTTCCCTGTGGAAGGTAAAAGTAAAGTCCGTTTTCCTTCTCCCGGGAGAAGACAATTTAAAAAAAAAAAAAAAAACTAACTTAATAGTGTGACTAACGATAGACTATTGCAAGCACCCATTAACCATTAATGTAGAAAGGATGGGTTATAAGGACGATGGGTTAAAAGTAATTATTTATTCTAGATTAAATGAAAGATTGCAGAAAAATATATTTAGATAATTTGACAATACACAAATATGAAACACAAATTTATAGTGGTTCATCAATTTGTCTACATTCATTTTTAAACAGGGAATTCTCATTAATATCTCATTGTTCGAATACATTTAGAAATGCATAGTAATCAATTACATTATCACAAAAGATAAATCTTGAGAAAATGAATTATCACTTCACCTAAGTGACCATTAGACTTCATCACCCAACAAAAAGGGTTCCACATGAGTCACCTAAAGAGTGAGAGCTTAATGTTTTTTTAAGTCCAATCAGTTTTGATCTTATATCGAATAGCTTAAGGCACACAGATACGAAACCAACATCTGACTTCACAAGAGCCAGTAATACAAAACATTTTTCTTTCCAATTCCTTCCATCCTTGATTAATCAAGCAATTCTTTAATAAAATTTACACAAAACATTAAGATAACGAGAAATTTAAAATCAAGTCACTTCGAGAAGATACAGTGGAGAATCTCTTCATTGCTATATGGTTGAATATTCGGGAGAGATGATGTTATGCACTACTATAAATTTCAATCTACTATTTATAATTCATCTGGTGAAAATAAATCAAAGGCATGAACAGCAGAAAACAGTTATTTCAACTCTCTTCGTATTATTGGCTAATTTGATATTCATTTATCATTGTCACGCCTTTTCGATGTTTTCTTTCTATTTTTCACGTATTATGTATGTTCTCTTATGGTACACAAATGTCATTAACTTTTCATGTTGCAGAGTGATTTTATGCACTTTCCATGACTGTATGCAATACTGATTCTCATTTTAACGTCCACTGTCATAATTCAATGTGATTCATAAAACAAATTTATAACAAATCTAGAGATGGAAAAAAAAAATATTATTTTAATTCTGAGTTTTTAAATATTTTTTTGATTGTTGGTTATTAAATTAAAAAGTGTCATAAAGTGTCTTATGTTTTGAACCTGTAAAATTATTATTTTAATCTTTGATAATTTATAAATTGTGTTGAAAGACGTAATTAAAGTGATAGCAAAGGGTAGAGTGTAATGATATGAGCATGTTAACAAAAAGTTATAAAAGAGGAGACTTATTAACTCTAGTTAATAAAATAGTAAATAACTATACAATTTGATAAATAAAATGGTATGACAATACCAATGAAGCCTTAATTTCAATATTTTTAGATAACATTCCAAGTGTGGTCTCTCAAGAACAAAACAACACCATCATGAGGCCCTTGTATTCAGAGGAGATAAGAAGTGTCACTTTTTAGCTTACATCTAACAAGGCTTCGAATTCAGATGGATTTCTAGCAAAAAAATTTTTTAATAATATTTGGATATCATTTGCATTGATCTCTTGGATGTGTTAGAGAAATATAGAAAGAAAAAATAGTTCTAAAAGATTTAAATAACACCTTTGTTGCACTAATACTAAAGAAAAACACTATATAATCATTAGATGATTTTAGGTCCATTTATCCGTGCAAAATAATTTATAAAAAAATATCTAACTAAATAAAATGAATTCTTCCAAAGATAATTTCAGAAGAACAAAGTTTGTTCACTCTAGAAAAATCCAACACAAATGAAATAATCATTGCTCATGAAGCTATACATATGCTCCATAAATGCAAAGAGAAAAGGATGTTGGTTAAACTAGATATAAAAATGGCATATGACCATGTCAATCAAAGCTTCTTTTTAAGAGTTTTGGAGAAATTTAGCTTTAATAAATATTGATTTATTTGTAGGATTTGAAACTTGGGGGAGAAAAAACAAACAAAACCAGAAATTTTATATTGACCAAAATGAAATATTACATACTGTTTGAGGTTCGGCTCTTTCATACAGACATGAACATACTACTGTTACAACTTTTCCCTCTTACAAATTGGGCTTCATCTCTTACATAGACAGAGGCACCATTACTGACTTCTTATAGCGTTGGGAGCTACTACTCCATAACAAACATCAACTTCCACCATCTTACAGCTCTGCGGAGCTGGACTCTTCAGAGAGAGTAGTTACCAAAATGTAGACTGAAACAATATATAGAACTATGCATATACGAAGGACAAAGAACAGTTAATTGAATATTACATTTTATGGAACCCAAAAAATAAGTATATTTGAAAATTAAAAAGACCGAGAGGAGAGAAAAATCTGCACAATATGCTTTTGTCAAAAGCCTTGACACACATGAAAGTAGAGAGAAAATAAAACAGAATAAAATAACTGATACGAATGCTACAACAATCACATTTTTTACTCACTCTAAAACAGCTTACATTTTTTCTCTATTTATAGAGTATTTCCAACACATGATCTCAACTCGGATGAGGAGACAAAAACAAAATAGAAAACAATAACATAACAAAATGTAAACGTGCAGAATAGATAATGTGAGGCCATTGAGCTGTTCTGTGAAATTCCATAGGAAGCTTGATGGGGAAACTTGGTAGGGCATTGAGACTAGTATGAGAAGTGGAGGATGGAGTAACAAATAGTTTTAATGGATGGACAACAAACTCCAATTTAGTTTCAACACTCTTCCTAAATTTCCACCATTAACAATTTTAACATCAATTA
>VDFB02000007.1:101737630-101761118 GCA_007258455.2 Sequoia sempervirens | reverse complement strand
TTGCAGTAAGCAGTCAAGAAAACTATAGAAATCTGTCTGCCCTTCTTATAGTTGAAGATGGAGATTTAAATACAGTACAAGATGCAATCAATACTATCCCCATTATTTTTGTAGATGCCGGGCATGACTCGGATGAACACGAGTTCTTTGTTATTATTAATGGGAACAGCATCGATTGCACCTTGTACTATTGAAATCTCTATCTTTCCGTGATAAACAACTATAAGAAGAACGCCTAGGCAACTTATAACCTGCAACGCCATAGGCACAGAAAGATAGATGTGATTAAACGAATCTCAGGATTGTGTATTTGGAAAAAAAAGGTTTTTATGCACTACCATATATTTCAATCTACTATTTATAATTCATCTCAACGAAGAGGTGAAAGTAAATCAAAGGCGTGAACCGTAGAATACAGTTATTTCAACTCTCTTCCTATTATTGGCTAATTTGATATTCATTTCATCATTGTCACGCATTTTCCATGATTCCTTTCTATTTTTCACGTAATATGTATGTTCTCTTCTCGTACACAAATGTCATTAACTTTTCATGCTATGTCGAGTGATTTCATGCACTTTCCATGACTCTATGGAATGCAAATTCTTATTATAACGTTTCGTGTCACAATTCAATGTTTCATAAAACAAATTTATAACATATATAGAGAATTCTATTTGCCAAGGTCAATTTGTAATTAGTTATTAAAATTGTTTATTTCATCCAATCAAAATTGATAATTTGATAATTTCTAAAGTAAAATGCAGGATTTTTTTCTTAAATATTATTGACTTAAAAGACTTAGGCAATGAGGACGGATTTTGTGAAATTGAGCATCATATTTTTGTTATCGCCACTTCTTAATGAGTTTAATATTTTTATTTTACAATTTTATTGGTTGTTTTTGGACAATTTATCCGCCACTTCTTAGCTGAATATCATGCCATGATTATTAAAAGCTTAAAATTCTTTTAAAAAGCTTTTGAAAAATAAGTTAAAGATAGTGATTTTAAAACCTATATTGGATAAAAGATAAGTGAAAAATCAATTTTAGAAAAGCATAGTTAAGAGAATATTTATTTCTAATCATTTCTTTTTTAAAAAATTAAGGATTTTAGAGATAGAGGAAACATAGTGGTGGTAAGGAAAAATATTTATTTAATTTATTTTGTGATTCTTTTATATTTCACATAAGTTTATAAACAAATTTCAAGCAAAACAAATAAATGTATTTTTCTTAGTTAGAATAAAATTTCAAATGAATGAGTTGTATGACACTCTTGAAAGTAAAGATTGTATGTAATATGGGTTGAAATAATTTTGATACATTCAACTATTTTAAGTTATTTTAGGTTATTTATTTATATGACCACCATTCAATAAAGTATAGTATTCTTAATGTTGGATATTTTTTTGAAATTTATTTTAAAATTTACTTTAAGATAATAATTATTAAAATATTCATAAAATATACAATCTTTTAACATTTTCTTTTAGATTTTTTTTCTAATTTTTAATCTTGAGAAATAAATACTATTAAATTATACATAAAATGTAGAACCTAAATTATTATGTATCTCTTATTTATTCTGAAATTTTACTCCAACATAAATATTTCTATGTTTTTTGCTGAAATATTATCCAAACATATATATATTGCTTTCTAATAAAATATAAAAATTGAATAAATGATCATTCCAAACATTTACTTTTAAATTATTATTTTAATCTCACAATATAAATACCATTAAATTATTAAGAAAATATATAATATAAACTATTATTTTTCAATTACCTATAAATGTACAACCCAATCATTTGTTCTATATAATACCATTTTCACAAAAAAATAACACAAATAATTTTCATAAACATTATATTGTCTGCATTCTAAACATATTGTTGTTACATAAATACATATGATGTCTTTCTAATAAACAATACTCATAATTTCAATATCATTCAATAATCACAAATTTAATTTACTTTAATAACTCTTCTAGAAATTTAACATTACCTACATAGCTCATTATAATTAAAAATATTAATTCTTTTAAAATTAATATTTTATAAAAAAATAGACTTCATCTTTAATTATACTAGATCCTGCATTATACATATAGAGATGCATTTAAGAGTTTGAAAAACTTTTCTCGTGTTAGATGTGAGTGAAATCGAATTATCCACTAGCTTGTTATTATTCATTAGCAATATCAACTATGGAAATCATTTGAAGCCTTTGATTTTTTTTAAGTTACATGACACATTTTAAGAAATTTATATATAAATTTAAGATAAAATCAATATAATTTTTTAATGTATTTTTTTTTTTGAATATTGATTATAATATATATTAGTTGGTATGAGTTTTCCACAGTCCATGAAGATAGTATTTAAGCTTTTGGATTCGACTGTGTCTATTTTTTTGTCGACGTTTCGGATCACACTCAGTGATCCATCATCAGGAAGAGGAAAAAAGTGAGATAAGATTGCAGAACAAGTCTTAATAAAGGGTGAGATGGGGGAGGAAGAGAGAAGAGACTAACAAAGTGTTGAGTCTCTTCTCTCTTCCTCCCCATCTCCTGCTATTAAAACTTGTTCTGGCTCTCCTCTTCTGATGATGAATCAGCAGTGTGTCAACGTCAGAAAATGAACCTGATAAGCACTTTCATCCTATAATATATGTTTTTAATGTTAGTTTAGATTTTTTTTTTTTAATTTTACCAAATATTTAAATTTTTATATATTTTTACTTTTACATTATTATTATGGTAAGCTATAATATAGGCATAATGCATAATAATTCTATCTATATTAAGGAATAGTTTAAAGTATTTTTTTCCTCATCAAAGAAAAGAAAATAGAAAAGAAGCATGCAACAAAGGTACTTTCTTATCTTGTAAACCTTAATCTATGAATTGTATTTTACTTTTTGTAAATCTTATTCTATATTTCATTTTAGAAGTATTATATTTTGTTTTATTTTGTGAATTGTATTTTATTTTTTGTAAATATTATTCTATATTTCATTTTAGAAGTATTATATTTCATGAGATTAATGACCTCAGCTTAAAAAATAGGGCCATTACTAGCAAGCTGGATCAGATGGAAGCAAAAGGGCTTTCCCAAAATACTGCGAAGGTTTTTGTGGACTGTGGAAGAGAAAAGGGCGATGGCCGAGTGCATTCAAAGAACTATTGAGTGCATGGAAAAGATGAAGAAGGTAAATGAGAATAAGGTTAAGCATCTGGAAGGGGAAATTGGTAAAATTAGGGAAACTATGAAAACCATTATGGAGCATAGCCATAGAGTTGTGAAACAAAATGCTACTATGAAAACAATGGTGAAGAAATAGGAAAATACCCATCAGGGGTCATTGTTTGTGGACTTGGAAGCAGATAAGGATAAAAGTAAGAAAGAGGGTTCTAGCCCATCAAAGAGGACTAGAGCCAACCTAAAGAGAAAAGTGGATTCTTCACCTCAAGAGATCTAGGATTTGAAAAAGGTGACACAGGAGATGTGCAACCTTGAAGCTGAGGTTGCTGAGACTTTAAAGTCCTTAGGTTAGCTTTGGTTGTGCTTGGTGCTAGCTTCATGCTGGCTTTTTGCTGGTTCTTGGTTGGTAAGCTTGCTTTATCCTTTTTGTTTTTCTATTTAGAATCCTTCCTCTTTTTGGGATCCTTGATGGTTTTATTTTTTCTCTAGATTGTAGTATTTCCTTATTTTAATGAGAGCTAATATTTTTAGTTTATCTATTTTTTATAAATACCCATGGATTTAAACTTTGTTGCATGGATTATTGGGTATGCATATGGTTGATGGCTATAGAATTTTTTTTGCAACTTGTAGCTGAACATAGGGTTGTTGAACATTACCATGTAATTATGGTTGTTTCACATACTCCATTTGTATGATGAATAGTAATAAGAAAATTGAGGTAGAGCTTAATGAGTTAAATTGCATAGATCTTGGCTAAAATGTGAGATTATAGTTTGAGAATAAATACTTGAAAGAGGTGCTTACCTATGGTTGGCTAAATTTCCAAGAACTTCACATACCCCTTGGTTGTAAATAGTAAAATTGTTGCAACTTTTCCTTATCTACATTAATTAGTTGCATGATTTGGTTGCTATTATAGAAAACTAAAAAAAGAACTAATATTTTCTCTCAACCTGTGAAGAGCTTAAAATTTGGTGAAGGAGCTTCACATCTAATCCCATTCAATGTAATTTGCATTTGCACTGATAAATAGTAGGACCAAAAAGCCTTGCTTTGATACCACTAATAAGAAATAAGGAATAGGGTTGCTTTGATAACACTCGAGATTTATTTTATTCTTCCTTTACAAGATTGATTTGAAACATTTAAAGATTTGAACAGCTATATTTTTTCTTTCTATCACCACCTTTTCAATTTTAAGCTTCTTGAATGTAATGTCATTTTAGCTAAAAAATTGCAACATGTGTGATTGTTGAGAATAAATGGAATGTTTTGCATCATTTATATTTTTCTTTGTGGTGCTGAAATTAGGATTTTCACTGCAAATTTCTTATGGTTATAGCTCTTAGGTTTGAATGGTTGTTCATGACTAATGTACCAATAGTAAACTACTAATCCTTTTCCATACCATTTATTTTATTTGAATTATTCTTAGATTTTTTCCTTGAGTGCCATGTCATATCATTTCTTTGACAAATTTTGATCTGATTTAGGATCTAGACTAATTACATAATTGAATGCTTAATGGTAACAATCTTTAAAATCCGAATTACATAAATGAAATTAACACATTAACATGGTCAATTAAGCATAAATAACAAAGTGATTCAGAACAAGAGAGAAGAGAGAATTGCAAATAGAGTTGATAACGGAGTTCGCCAATATGGCTACATCTCCGGGTCCCTCTCCAAAGAGTGATCAATCCTTGATTATGCTCCAAACTAATTACAAGGCATCAATAGAATACAATGTTGAGTCTTCAAGAGTTTCAAATTCTTCCTCTTTCAAGTGCAGCAGAGTAACACTCCTTCAATGCACAAATTTAGACACTCAGACTCTCCATACAAAATTCTCTCCACAATTCAGAATTCTCTCATAAAAAAAATCACCACTTGCTTATCCCAAGTCCTAAATTTCCCCCTTTTTATACTTAATTTTCCCATATGGGGTTAAACCACCATATTTAATAAAATAACCCCCTTACAATGAATTTCCCTTATTTTTACAAATAAAACAATAATCTCAACCACTATCCCCTTAAAAAAAAACAAATTCTTCCATCCGGGTTCCATATGGTTTATTTATTTTTGTCTTTTCCTGTAGGAAAGCCATTTAGAGGTTTATTAGTTTTAATATTAGTTGTAACAACTATAATAAAACCACACTATCTCTCGTATATTCATGGCTCTCATAATTTTGGGCTATAAAAATCATAAGGGATTAAATTTGTTTTAAGTTTGGAGGTTAACGTTAATTTTAGTTTTAAAATATCTTTTATGATATTTCAAGCCCTGGAAAATCTCCCTTAAAATCTTTCAAAATCCTGTAAAAATATTTTAATATCCTTAAAAATCTCTAAGACCCCTTAAAAATATTGTAGTATGGGATTTTAAAACTTAAAAGATTTAATAATTTAAATGTCAGGGAATTTAGCTTTTAAATTATATTTTAAATAATCATGTCCTCATTTTTACCATGTCATTATTCTTGCCACGTCATCATGGTTGTTAGTATAAAATTACTATTTACACTATACTTAAGCTCACTTAGATCAATATGAGGTTAGACAACTTCTTGTCTAACTGAATGTGCAATTATTGAGACCTCTAGAGGTTACCAAGTTATTTGGTAAACCTTATGAGCTACCTCTTTGAGGTTGGAAGCATTTCCATCTCACCAAAAAGGTCACTCAACACATGGCACAGAAGGTTGATGACTTGGTCATGGAGGTAGGTCACTCAACACTTGGCACACAAGGTTGATGACTTAGTCATGGAGGTTGCTAGTTTGCACACTCCAAGTGTTCAACCTATAGGACACTTGTCTACTCCTTTGTGCCACCTTATGGAACACTTGTCAATACACCTCATAGGTGGATTGCCTCATCCTTGCCTATATAAGCAAGGTATTGTACACATTACAATTGGGTCAACTAATACATTTTATGATTTGTTCACTTGTGCTTGTTTCTCATCTCCTTGATCCTCCTAAAATTCTAATAATGGTCAACCCTCAACTTTGACCAACCATAACTTTCACATACAGACTCGGATTTGGTCCATTCAAAATGCGTCAGAAAGATCTTGACAAGATCTTCAACATGGTGATGAAATATGGAGCATGTGGAACACTTCAATTTTTGATGAGTTTCCACTTGGATCAAATTTTTATAAGGTTCAGTCTAATGATTATAGCTATGATGACTATCATCCTTGGTAGGGTACCACTATTTTCATGGACTATTCACTATTCATGAGTAAAAAATCCTTAGTGATATGCTAACCTCATGACTTGCCATCTAATATCATTGGTCTTCCTTATAGACGATGACTATTTTTACATGATTAGGGTTTCTTTTAGGCTATAATTAATCATCACTTACCATTATAAAGCATCATTCTATAGATTACATTTCTAGACCACCCTATGCGGGAAAATTATAGTCATATCTTCCAACTACTATTATGTATCCCTTGATCCTTTTCATTGTTTTTAAGCTCCTAAAGAATATATACATTATCATTTGGTTTTCCATGCCACTATCATTTGGAGATTTTAGTCTTCTTTGTCATGTGTCATTTAGCCTTCACTTTTGATTATGGCTATTGTGGACTATGCATTAAGTTCATCAAGCAATTTGTTTCTTGGAAAATCCACTTGATGACTATGACATTCTTTTTTACTATCATTTATGCCTTCTTCAATATGTGGATTATCATTCTTGTTGTTCACCTATCTTCTATGTAGATTCTAGATGCAAAATTTGGAATATACACAATTCATCCTCATGGAACTATGTCTTCTAAGTGATTGTCTTACTCAAGGACTATGGTCTTCTTTTCCATGACTACCCTTTATCGACTATCATATTTTATGGAACTTCCTCTTTCATTTAGGCATCTACATGTCATGTCATGTCTTACATAGGTAAATTATTTGCAAAAACACTTTCATTATGACTATCACTTTGTAACTATCATTTTTTAAGTAGGTTTCTTAGCACAATCCTCTCATTTTTGAATTCCCTATACAACATAGGCCATATTTATTGAATAAAAACCAAATGATTTGTCACTAGTTAAACACATTGTTAAGCTAGACTTAACACCTAGTCACTAGATTATTATCTTTCCTATTTCATATTTTTTCTAAAGAGAAAATGGAGCTACAATATCCTAATTTACTCTAAATAATAATGACTAGAAATTTTGACATGACTTAGAATTCCTCTCTTGACTTTCAAACACTTTTTTGTTACAAAAATGATAGTCTGATTGTTCTTAGCTAAAACAATATTCTTAAATTCTTCAATCTACAATAGGAAACTTAGGTTCCACCACCATTTCATGTCCATGAGCTATCTTCTAAGGTTTTTCAATTCTCTCATCATATTAGACAGCATTTTCATAGTTATAAGATTCTCACTATGAAATTTGGAACTATCCCTTACAAAAATTAAGAACAAATGGTTAGCTCTCTACTCACTTTTAATTTAAAACCCTTGTAATATTCCTATTGATTGGGCATGCCTTGTATAATATATGCAATATTTACTCTTCATATTTGTCCAATATGGACATGAAATCCTCAATTTAAGTTCTTTCATGAAGAAAATAACAAGAGAGTATTATCTTACCATTGATAGAGATCATAGCAATAGTTTTCATCATAATCAATAATTTGTTATTTTTAAAAACCATATACATGAAATATAAGTACTTTGTTTTTTTTTGAATTATAATTTACATGTTCAATATAAATACTTTGGTCTTCTTTTCTAACATCATATACATGAAATGCAAGTTCTTTGTTCTTCTTGTTCAAAACCACACACATATTTCTAATTTAAGTACTCTTTGGACTAATTCATTCAGCAAACCTAGTACCAAATCAAGCTATTGTGTCATTTGCAGAAACAAAGTAAACATGCATAGTAGCAGAGGGGAACAAAGTAATGTAGGAGAAAATGTTAGAATCTCATTTGCTATACCTCCTTATTTGGTATCCTATTGTAGTGCTCCCTCCAAATTTATACCCAAAAGTTAAGGCATAGGTGGCAAAGAAATCAGCAACATATATAGAAATTCAAGAAAGGTCAATGATTGTATACCTAGCCCCAATTTGACTAAACCAATGTTGTTCTAAAATTTTCTACAAGTCAAAGAACAACACTAACCTATGACCATTTGGTAGGAACTCCTGCAACATTGCAACCTTGTTTAAATATTATTTCGATTGTTGGTTATTAAATCAAGAAGTGTGACATAAAAGTGTTATGTTTTGAACTTGTACAATTATTATTTTTATCTTTGACAATTTATTATTTGTGTTGAAAGGACTAACTGCAAATAGCAAAGGGTGGAGTTTAATGATGTTAGTATGTTAACAAAGAATATTCAAGAGGCCACTTCTTATCTCTAGTAAATAAAATAGTAAATACCTATGCACATTTGTAAATAAAAAGGTAGATATATAAAAATAAATACTTTTAAAAAGAGTGTCAATAGTGAAAATGTATTAGTTATACGGGTAATAGGAAATGCTATAGGTATGGAAGAGGCCTCTAGAATGGTAGTGGGCTCCATAGTAACAACACGTGGAAAAGGGGAAGTAGTGGAAGGAATAGGGATAGAATGATATTTCATAAGTCTATATGTAGTAAAAAGACAATGGTCAACATCATGAGTATCATAGATGAAGAAAATATGATTTCTTTGTTTGGTCTCATCTACCATGGGTATCTTCAAATTTTTTGATCATTCTTCCTACTAACATTTTGTCTAATTTCATGTCAACTCTTGTTTTGACATTGGGGTTTTAAGTTAATATTTTATTTTCCTTTATGGTTTGGATCCTTCTTGTAGTTCTATCTGCATGGTTCCTACATCTTCTTTTATATCTTTTAGGTTTGTAAATATTCTAGGAAAAAGGTCTTCATATTTTTAAAAAATTTCCACTTCTATCACTTATCTTTCATCCCAGTAATCTCCATTTTTTTCCATCTCATGGTTCCTTCTAAAATTATATTTTGTTCTCTAGTCCACAATGGTTCATTGAAATATTTATTTTTTAGTGCATTATTAGTGGCTATTCATTTTCCCCTTATTCAACTTATATTTTTTTAATTTTTGAGGATTTTCTTCTCCTTTGGATTCCATAATTTATTCTTAAAGGAACCACTTAACTTCTATTGTGGTGTTTCAACCTTATCCATCAAATTTATCAAGTTCCAAATGCTTGTCTCTATTGGAAATATAGTCTAATGTTCTTTGTGAAGGACTATTTCTACTAGAGATAAGATAATTTGTGCTTTGGTTTAGTACATTGTGGATTATCTTGTCAATATTGTGGAATGTAATTTTTTTCCAAAATTATTTTGTCTCATCATCCAATTTTTGGTTCCTCATCTCTCTTCTTATTTAATATACCTTTTTTTTGCAATAGGTGATAATGCCCAATAGAAAAGTTAGGTATATAATCTTTCATCATAGTCTCTTCTATTTGTCCATTCCCTAATGCAAATTTGAAGGTTTATTTCAAATTTCATCTTGCCACAATATTTTAGATTGGGTTTATAGCCTCCTTTTAATAAGTACTTGGTTCTTATAAGGACCAAAAATGTCTTCCCAATTGGGATATTAGGTTTGTGGGTGTACCACCATCTTGTCATGCTACAAAGTATCTTGAAGATATTATAAATTCTAAAATTTTATTTCTTAAATAAGTTTTCAATGCATTCTAAACATGTTAAAAAAATTCCCACCCTAGAATACCAAGGAAGCTTAATATGAGAAATTCCATGTGAAATGTGCTTAAATTGTTTTGACATTTAGTATGTTGTCTCTTTTTATAGTTTCCTTTTGTATTATGTGGTGGTTTTTCATCATTTGAAATATCTTGAGTGGAATATTTTTAACTTTTCTTAAGTTTTGGATCCTCCTCACATCTAATATCTTTCTGTATGTTACTTCTAGCTCATCCCAAACCCATTCTTCTATAGCATATTCATTATCGATATTGTAACTATTGATATCAAGTATGATTTATGCTCTTGAGTTAGGCTCATGCATGGTGTCTTAGACTATTATTCTTAAAGAATCTAATGCTTTCAATTATTCTTCTCTAATTTTTTCTTATGTTATCTTCTTTATGTATGCCTTACTCATATCAATGTATAGGGGTATATGTATTAACTTTTTTTTTCAAAGAATGAGATTTATTATTTATAGGAGTTAATTTTCCCCTTATAGTTTACAAACCATTCTAAATTTAGTAAAATGTTGAAGGTATTAAGGAGTTCCTTCATCTCTATTACTTCAAAGTATACTTTTTTTCTTGATTCCCATTAAATCAATTTCTATCTTTCTCCAAGTTCCAACCATACAATTGGCAGTACCATCCACAAGATCAATGTTAAGGTGGTATCATAGACTATTGGCTTCATAAATTCTTCTCAAACTCTTTTAGATATAAATGATTTTGAGGTCAAATATTATGTTCTTAAATTTTTTTTTGTTTAGTTTAAGTTCTACTATAATTTGTTTCTTCTTCCATCTTCATGAGCTTGAATAATGTGTACTTGCTCAAATTTTTCTATTAGGTTCTCAAAAACAATTGGAGCTATATCCACTTGAGATAAAGAAGGAAATTGCTACAAAGTAAATCCTACTAGTTATTGTGATCATTGTGGGAAAGATGCTTATATAAAATCATCATGTTGAAGGAAGTTGCATTCTAAGATGAACCCTCAAAAAAGAGGTGAAAAGGGTAAGATAATTTAGCATCTCTCCATTGGAAGGGATAAAGAGATATATTGCACTTCCAGGTTGTACTCTAGGATTACTTGCACTAACAGGAAATCTAGTTTGTTGGATCAAGAAGATTTGTTCATGAATATTAATGTTAAGATGTTAATATTAATGTACACATTCTAATTCTTGTTCTCAAACTATCTTCATTTCCAAAGGTTTGGTTGAAACTTTTGGCCTAAATTATTATTAACAACCCAAGTTAAATTGATTTGGTTGAATCAAATAATAAGCTAATATTCTAGTGAGTAAGAAACACAAAATGAAACTTAGTGATGACACTAATGATTATGGCCTTCTTATATGAACCTATTTAATAACCCTTTAAGATAATCAAATTCCCTATTATCATGTATGAAATATTTATGGTATTCCTTAAACACAAGCTAATAATTCAATTTTAAACATGATAATAGAGAGGAAAATAACCCTTAATTATCCCTCTAAAAGAAATGCAATATAAAGGAGATGATTCTAATAGTAAAAATATTTTCATATATTCATTTAATATAGACAAGAATCAAAATAAAAGTGACATATGTACAACATGAAAATTGTTTGTATTACTTAAATTTTACTCAAATTTTCATTTTGATTTTTGAAGTGTTTAGATACATTGCTTTAAATTTTTTGAACAGGGTATGGACATCCATCATATTATAAAGGATAGAGGAATTTTGTGCATTTTCCCTCATAGAAATGTATGTGAAATGTGGAATAATTGACAAGGAAAGTGAATTTTTTGAAGGATATGCACAAAATGGATTTTCTGAAAAGGGTTTAGAAACTTTTTAAGAAATGCGATTGGTGGGTGTAAAACCAAATTTCACAAGCTTTTCCAAAATCCTCCATGCTTGTGCCAAAATGGGAGAGCTTTGGAATAGAAAATTTGTAAGAGCATGAAGGATATAGGAATTTTTTTAGATGCTATAGTTGGAAATGCTCTAGTAGACATGTATACAATATGTAGAAGCAAAGAAAAGGTAGTGAACTATTTTGAATTAATGCCTCAAAAATGTGGCCCTATGGATTGTTATGATTGCAAGATAGGCACAAAAAGAGTTTGTTGAAAATGCTTTAGAAAATTTCAAGAAAATGCAATTAATAGGTGTAAATCCAAATCCCAAAACCTCTTCCAGCATCCATAGTGCACAATGCATAAAATAGAAGAATGCACCCAAAATATTCATTGCCAAGTTAGGATTAGCCTCCAGCCATTCAAAATATTTTTGAGACATTTGTTGAAAAGGCTTTAGAAACTTTCAAGAAAATGCAATTGGCAGGTGTAAATCCAAATTTCACAACCTTTTCCAATATCCTCCTTGCCTATGCCAAAATGAGAGCTTTTGAACGAGGTATTGACGTGTGAAAAATGTGGAAGCATTAACAAGGTGAGTGAACTAATTGACCAATAGCCTTGAGAAATTTGGTCTCATGGAATGCCATGATTGAAGAGTATGCACAAAATGGATTTGTTGAAAATGGTTTAGAAAATTTCAAGCAAATGAAATTCATTTGAGACATGTATATCAAATTTTGAAGCAGAAAACCAACTTGAAAGTTGCACTGGAGGGTGATGCACTAGAGGAAGTCACACTGGAGTATGATGAACTGGAGGAAGTCGCTTAGGGTGGTGAGTTCACTAGGAGGTTCACCCAGAAGGTTCGATGTGTAGATGAAAATGACAATAAAAACTAACAGTCACAATCTTTTATTCAAAAATACCTAATTCAAGGATTCGAGCGAACCCCCCTTTGCTCAAACCCCATTTTTTAATATTAAAAACAATTTTCATTTATTGGTTTGAGTGAACTAGGGGGTTCGCTCAAACCATGTGATTTGCTTGAAGACCTTTAAGGGTTTTCTTGTAAAGAAAGGTGAGAAAATTGCACAAATTACACCATTGTTGAACAACAATATGAGATTGCACAAACTACGCCATTATTGAACAACAATAGAAAATAATATTATATTCCTTGGGGTCATTACAATGTGCATTACAAATTCTTTTAAAAGAATTGAATTCCTTTGAATAACCACTCAAAATTCCTTTACGGGAATAACTTCCCAAAACTAACATTTGATTAGCTGATAGGCTATTTTGTTTGAAGTTTCTACTAGGATTTTTGTCAGCCCAGCCATGAATTGGATTTTCTGGCATTGAGGGTCTGTCAGCTAGTGGGGAGGCTACCAATTTTTTTGTGTGGAAATGTGGGCGTTGGTAATTACATGGGTTGGTGGTGGTGGAGAATGGTGTCGTAGATATGGGGAATGTGAATGGTAAGAGTTTGTTGGCACAAGGGCCAATGTATCCTGTCATTGCATAATACGACATATAAAGTAAATGCAATATTAAATGTTGGCATGTGGGAGAGTATATAGTTTTGATGAAGTTGTATTGTAGTAAGAGCCATTGTGGTGTTGGTTTGATAGTAGGCTATTGTTAAATTTGTCATGTTTGGCTTTGTTTTTAAGTAGGTTGGAGGGTTTTAAAACTGTTGAGCTATAGAATCAATAAGTCGTATTGCATGGGTATTTTGCATAAATGATTAATTTATTGTTTATATCTTTTTCTCGTTGCTTATTGTTCATTTTGATATTAGGTTTGAAGGTTTGAAGACTGATGTGATGTGTAATGTGTGATGAAGTATATTGATTAAGTTGCATTTTTGAAAGAGCCATTGTGGTGTTTGGTTTATAGTAGACTATTGTAAAATATGTCACCTGTTGTTCCCTAGTTTGTTTCATAAGAGACAACTATAAAAATCATCGGGATTCACTACTTTTTGTGTTGGATTGGAGGGTTTTAAAACTACCATTCTCTACAATCTGTAAGTTGTTTTACAAGGGTGTTTTATATAGATTGTTTTTGTTGTCCAGATTTTGTAAGTCATTTTGCATGGATGTTTGGCATTATTGTTTTATGTGGATGGAGAAATTTTGGTTCAATATTTTTTTGTTTCATGAAGAAATATGGTTAGTATTTATAATTTTTTTTTTTCAAGTTTATTGTTTGTAGCTATCTCTATGCATTTTTGGCATTATACCTATTACTATAGGAGCAATAGTAGTTAAATCTAGCTTTTTTCATCAAAATGGTTAGGGTTGGTAATTTTATTTCCCAATTTTAGATTAAGATAAAAGTGATTGTATATATATGGATATACAGAGGGTTTGTTATTTGTTTGAAGTTTTTTATGGTATTTTCATCAGCCGAGCCTTGAATAGGATTTGTTGTGTAATAGGTGTTTTAGAATTTCTCTGTTTCTTTATAATATTTAATTCCTATGAATGTAGTTCATATTTTTTGCATAATGTGTGAGGAAGTATATTGATTAAGTTTCATTTTCAAAAGAGCCATTGTGATGTTGGTTTCATAGTGGACTATTGTAAAAATGATACTATTGTTTGATAGAAGAGTATTGTAAAAATCAATGGGGTCTACTCTATTTTATGGCGGATTAGAGTGTTTTAAAACTATGGCACTACAAAATTTGTAGGTTTTATTACCTGGGTGTTTTGTATAAATGGTTTATTTATTCTGGGTGATCCAACAATAGTGGTTTACAATTTTTGGCTAACTAGACCATAAAATATTTTTTTCTAACTAATTTTGAACTTTCGGGCACCTATAGCGACTAAACCATGAGGAATTTGAAGATGATACAAACTAGAGTTTCATGACATTTTTTTTGTAGATTCTAGATATATATTTCTTTTAAAAATTGGAATTAGATTGCACCTCCTTTTCCATCTCCCTTAAAAACTAGGATTTTTTTTTAGAAAACAACATTTTTAAGGAGTGACGCTTACCGTATAACACCTAATTTTTTTTCCATGAAGGATAAAATTTTAATTCTTTAAAATTTAGATTTGTGACTCGGATATCTAGTGCTTCCAATTGGTTAGATAGTTTTTTATTGAATATTTTTTCTTTAATCAAGTTTCGAAGTCAAACCAATTACAATTCAGACATAGGTAGATCATTTAATTTGTCAATTTTTTGTATGTATTGAAATTGATTTTTTTTTGTTGGATCAAGGACTTCAATATCTAGTACACTCTTATTTTTAATTTTTTTTTTATAATCTACTATTTTTCCATATGTATAGAATAGAGAGCTTGATTTTCAGTGAAAAACCTACATTCATAAGAAATAAAAAAAAATATAATAATAAAATTAAATTTATTTAAAATTATACTTTTTTGGAATCTTATAATAAGGACTACACACTTACAAAACATAAATTTTAAATAAATTCATTTGATCCCATGAAAGGTAAATCAAAAGTGGTTTTTTATCAACATTTTGATAGGTGTAAAGGAGACTTCATTATAGGTATGGTTTAAAACTAGAGGGGTTCTATCCAAGAAGGTTTGATCTAAGGTAGTTTGGTCAAACCCTCTTCAATTGGAATGCTTTAAATGGATCTCTTTAAGGCTTAAATCATTATGTTTTCTAAAAATATATGATTTCATCAAAAATCAAAATTTCCTAAAAATTGTAAACCAGCTTTGAGGGATCACCCTTGTTTATGTTAAAACTCTTTTTCTCTAGAATTTGTAAGTCGTTTTCCATAAATGTCTTCCATTATGGTATTGTATGGATGGAGAAATTTCAAATATATAGATATGCAAAGTTTTTGTTATTTGTTTGAAGTTTCCGACGGGATCTCTGTTAGTCGAGTCATGAATAGGATTTATTTATGTTTAACCTCAAAGACAGAAACATATAACAAGAAGATATTGACAATAAATTAATCATCTATGCAAAACAACCATGTAGAAAAGAGTATATCCCCACAAACTTGATTGAAATTTTGAGTTATATCACCTCACACTAAATATTATAGAGAAATAGAGAAATTGTAAAAGAGGTATTAGAATAACATTAATGTAGCCTGGAGTCTCGATTAAGTATATGTGCATGTGTGCGCACATATGTATATATATGTGTAAATATGTATATATATACATGTATGTATGTATGTATGTATGTATGTATGTATATATACAGGTGTATAGATATGTATATATGCACAAATATATGTATGTATGTTTTACTAATAGCTTTGTTACAATTCCCCCATTTTTGTATAATATGAAATGGGAGATAATGAAGCTATTTTTATAAAAAAACATATAACAAGAAGACATTAACAATAAACTAATAATTTATGCAAAAAACCCATGTATAAAAGAGTATAACCCCACAAGCTTCATTGAAAATGAAAACCATGGGAGCTCAATAGTTGTGTAATTGTACATATGCAAGCATAGGGATAAATTATGTAGCCGCTCACAATCTATGTCATTGTCTTTGTAAGCATTTGAAGTTAGCTCAATTAGAACGATAGCAAGGGACTAATTGTACAAAATGTGTATAGAAACAAAGATGCATAGAGTATGTATATGTGTGTACATATATATATATATATATGTGTGTGTGTGTATGTATGTACATATGCATATATACATTTATATATATATATATATATAGAAACAATAAACAGGAGTGACAAACATTATTGATCCAAACCATTTATTTTATGAAAGAAAGAATATTTGACTGTAATTTCTCCACCCACAAAGAGCAATAATCTCTTTGAAGTCTCAAAAATGCATATAATGCCAAAGATAGAAATATATAATGAGAAGACATAAACAATAAAATAATGATCTATGAAAAACAATATATATATATGCATATAAAGATATATATATATATGTATATATATATATATATATATATATATATATATATATATATATATATATATATATGTATATATATATATATATATATATATATATATATATATATATATATATATATGTACATATATATGTACATATATATGTACATAACTAGAAACAATAAACATGGGTGACAAATATTTCTGAGCCCAACCATATTTTTCTAGTGAAAGAAAGAAGATTTGTCTATAATTTCTCCACCCGCAAAGAGAAATAATGTCTTTCATGTCTTGAAAATGGGCATAATGCCAAAGATAGAAATTAATCATCCATGCAAAACACCCATGCAAACATCAGTATAACACCCCATGATCCTTTGAAAATTTCAGCTGCATCACCTAACACTAGATATTATATAGAAATAGAGAAATTGTAAAAGACCTACTAGACTAACACTAAACAACCAACAACGTAATTTTATCTCCAATATGTCAATGGTTTCATACAGCCCTAAACCCTACACACAGATAGCTACAATTCCTCCTATGGTAATGGTTGCAACGCCAAACATATAAACAAATAATGAAAACAATAGACAAAAGAAATAACATTTAACTACAATTTATCTATATATATATATATATATATATATATATATATATATATATATATATAGCAATATGTTGTAAATTCGAGCTGCATTATTTGGAATTAAAGATTATAGAAAAATAGGCGAATTGTGTAATAACCCTCCTGTGTGCTAGTTGGACTCATTATTTTCAATGCTTTGATTTGATACTTGATACTATGATGGTACTATTATTGTTTTATTTGAATAGTTAGACTTTTGGTGACGATGTTATTCCATTAGTGGACATGGATATTTCTTATGATATTGTGGTTTGGTGGTGTTAGTTTATTTCAGAAATATATTATGATGCAGTGATTTAGTAAATTGTTTTATGATATGATCTGTTACTTTAGAAAGGCTATTTCATCATTTATATTATATTGTTAGAATAGATGTGATGGAAGGACATTGTAGCATCACTCATTTGTGAGTGCCCTGCTATGTTGCAATTCCTTCTCACAATGTATTGATTCGATTTTATATATATGTACATGTACACAACCTTGTTTGTATGCAGGGATTGCATGTACAGAGTCTTGATTCCACTTGCTTCGGTAGGATAGGGCGAGCATCAAATGACCCAATGGTATGATGTTAAAATAGAGATGACAAGGAAGTCACCTCGTCCCATGTTGTTAAACCGTCATGATTGAATGGTATTGTGTGTTCTTGTAATTGTCATTTTTTTATTTATTATTATGGTTTGTGTAAGTGTCTTGTTCATCTTTATGTTACGTTGGTATTTTATAAGTTGTGATTTATTTAATTAAATGATGGCAATAATTATTTATTATAATGTTAGATTAATTTGTATTAAATATTTAAAAGTATTAAATTAAAGTCATGTGTTTGAGTTAAATGCTAATTAAATATTAAATTGTGTTTTGTTAATTTAATTAAACTATCTTGTTGAGGATAATTATTTAAATAAATTAAATTATGTGCATTGCAAGTAAAGCTAGTGAAATCAGAATTAAAAAAAAAAAGTATTGTGAAATGGAAAAATAAATAAATAAAAGAATAGAAAAGATAAAAGGACGAATGAGAATTAAGTGTTGACTGAAAAGCTTGATTTAAAATAAATAATTTCTTTTATTTTGGATTTTTAGAGATTTTGGAATGAAAGGGCAAATCTTTTATCTAATTGAAAATTAGTGAGAGTTTTTCATACAGAGGGAGATTGAGATAGAAGTTGGAAAAGATATAACAAAATAATTGTTCTGAATTGAGAAATCTTCTGAAGTTTTTGGGAAAGGGAATTTTCTTTTGTTTTCTTTATTTTGGAGAGATTTTGGAATAGTAAAGTAGACTGGAAATCTGGAGAAATTCTGAAGGAAGGAATAAAAGCTAACCGAAGAGCTGTCTAGATCAAGAAAGCTTCATCAAGTTTCCAGTAGTGTAGGACTCTCGGTTCCACTCATTTTCTCCTTTAGTTTTTGATTCAAAAGATATAAAAAAAAATGAATAAATACATTTGAAAAGAGGATCTTTGTTAGAAATTTTATGGTTAATAAATAGCAAACCATCATGAAGAAATTTATGTGATCTGTGTGAAAATATTTTGTAGCTTCTTTTATAATTTGTTTATAAATGACATTGTTGTTTTAATAAATAGATTTAATTTGAATATATATATATATATACATTTTTGAAGAGGTATATATATATACATATTCTTATATAAATATATTATAGGTTGACCACTAATATAGTACAGAGAAAGTTACTTTATGATTTCTTATTACATTAGAAATTATAGCACAATTGATTTATTGATGTATGAAAGATATATATATATATAATATAAAATACATACTTATTTATTTGTTTGTTACTGTTTAAAAAAAAATGATATTCAAAATTTTGTTTCCATGCCGAACCAGTGTCCGGTCAGAAATTTCCATGTAGGGTACAAGTTTATTTGTTATTTAATAAATTTTTTTTTTTTGTTGTTATTAAAAAAAATTGAAATAAACAAAATATATAAAAAAAAATTATATATTAAAGGTTGTTTGGGTGAAGGAAGGGACAGCCCAGCTGTACCCCTCCCCTCTCCCCCTATGCCAGTCATAGGACTGGTATAGCAATTTGTAGGAGTGTTGCGCATAGTAGTTACATGGACTATCATGCACAGTCCTATGGACTGCAGCAGTACCCGTATGGGGGTCGCAGTGCTTATTACATTTGTTGTTTTTTGTTTTTATTTAAATGTGTTTATATATATATATATATATATATATATATATATATATATATATATATATATATATATATATATATATGTATATGTATATATATATATGTATATGTCTATGTATATACATTAATATATATATAGAGAGAGAGGTATATATATTTGTTTATAAAAAAGAAAATAAATAAGTATACTGATATATATTGTTTCATATTTGTAATTTGACATCTTGATTGTGATGGTTAGTGATTTGAGGAATTAATATCATTGGTCAATTATGATTGAATTATATGTAAATTGTGCAATTTAGTTAATTACTTTTATTATTTTTCTTTATTGCTATTTGAATGTGTTAGTGTATCGATGTCGGATCCCTGTTGTTTTATTAACCCAATTGTTGGAGTTGTGAACCCTAGTTTTAGAGGCATGTTCTTAACTTTGGATGTTTACTCTTCTATTATGTGCTTGGGAGGTTGTATGATTTTAGCATTATTGTTTTGGAAGGGTTGCATGAGATTGTTGAGATTTTGATTATTAGTTATTGTGAGATGGGTAGTGCCCCACATGTCTTGGTTTTGAGTTTTATGCTTTATTCGTTATAGTACAACCCTTGCCTTGATTTAGTTTGTTTTAGGGGTCTTAGGGAGAGTGGCTCTTTGTGGGGGTCACCGCCTCGAAAGGAGGAAGAGCTCAGGATAACCCACGTAAGAGTAGTATAACAAGTGATAACCTAAAAATAGAACTTAGGGGGATGGGTAGTAAACCACACAAGATAATAATTATTGGATACCTTGTCTATGCATTAGGGCTGATGAGCCTAAAATATGCTCATAATTTGATGTTATGATAAACCTTTAAATGACTTCATTTTTGCTATTTCATGACTGTTTAAACTTTGTTGAAACCTTTTATGGGGATATCCTGTAGCAAGACACTTTTATATTCCTGCAGCCTATTTTGTTGACTTGATTGCATTTATTGCTCTGTTGTGTTGGTGTAATTAATTATTAATTACACTTTGCATAAGTTTACTTAGGCATATTTATTTCCTAGGTTTTAGGATCTCATCTTTATCTTATCGAGCTATCTTGTTGCTCAAGATAAGATTAGGTTTAGGAATCTTTGCTTTTATAAAGCAATTAATCTCTTGTAATTAATTGGTCTTTTTGAATATATCAATTTGCATGTTTTATGCAATCTCTGCTTTTTCGTTTTCTTCTTCTGTGGAAGGAATAATTTTCAGGTTTGCAAATCAGATCTTGGCTATTCTAACATGGTATCAGAGCCTCGATTCGCAGCCCCTTCTCAGCATTTTTGGAGGATTTCATTGCAGAGCTCGTTCGGAGTCCCTCAAGGGTTTCAATCCTTAAGTACATTTATGCAGCATCTTGGATCAGATCGGGTTTTTCCGTTGGATTCAGAGCGCTGGAAAAAGTCAGAAATGACTTTCGTTTTATTCATTTTCATTACCGATTGCCAGATCTGCGAGGGTTGTAAGATCGGTGATTTATCTGTTAGATCTGGGGGTTCCCTGATTTTCGGAGCACTTTGGGCCCAAACGGACCTCGCCGTTGGATTTGCAGCGCCCAAAAACCCCCATTTTCATATAAAGCATGTCCGATTTGGACACAGTCGTCCGGAGAAGCAAAAATTTTTTGCCCAAGGGCCGTACGGCCCCCAGGCACGCATTCCGAGGTTCAAATTTCGAGAAAAAATAAAAAAACTATTAAAAAAATCAAAAAAATTGGCGCAAGGTTTGCGCAGCCAGAACAAATGTATTCCGCCACCCGGCGGCCAACAGGCGGCCACCGGGCGGCCACTGCCAGACCGCCGCCGCCAGTTATCTCCACCCATGCGCCGGCCAGCTCCTTCAGCCCCTGCGGGCTCCGCCAGGGTCATATTGGCGACCACAGCGGAAGCTGCAGCCCCCTGCCGGCTCTTAGCCCCCGCCCTGATCACATGGGTGACCAAGGGCTGCGCCGCAGCCCCCAGGCCGCCAGCCCCCTGGTCCGCCCATGCGACCAGGGGCCGACCCTTTTCAGCCCCTGAGGGCTTACTGGAGACCTTATTGGGCAGTTTTGAGCAGTTTTATGGAAACATGCATAACTTTCACATACGGTGTCTTTTTTTTGCAAACGAGATATCACCGGAAAGCTGTTTCCGATCTCTACGCATTGGTACTAGTGAGATTTTCTGGTTTTGCATTTTTGATGCTTTTTTCTGTCTCGGAAGTCAGATATTGTCATTTTCACTCCGGGACCTATATCTTTTAACTCGCTTATCCGATTTTCGCGATTTTTGTGGCATTGGAAAGCTGGTTTCAGCCTCTATGCAGATCTGAGGTCATTTATAGAAAATGTGTAACTTTTTTTAGGCATGCATTCATTTTTGTTTCGTGCTCTAGGTTTGCATTTTCACTCATGTTTCTGTATTTTTTTGCATCATCTCCTTTTGCAATCATTGGGTATTGTAATAACGAACTGATATAAAGTTCCATTCAGGGGGGTTTCATGCATAATAATCTGATTAGAGTGTTTTTTTCACTTTGATCCCATATTCCATCTTGTTTTGGTGACAACTCGCATGAGTTTGTCTGGTTTCCTGTTGTCTCTTTTTAGCCACATTCTTGTCTTGCTTGACACATATCAGATTCATCGGTTCACACTTCAGATTGAGAGCCTATGGTTAATGATCCACATTGGATCCATCTTAGTTTGAGGGCCATGTTTTTTATGGTTATTGTTCCAGAGTCTATTTTTGGTACTCCTTCCCATGGAAGAGTTTCAGTCACAGTTTGACATCGGCATCGAGATACACAACTTCTAGATTTGTCATCATTATGGGTCCATTCATCTACTGTTGCTTATAGATTCCAGAGTTGATCCAGTTTGGAGTTTTCGAGTGTTCCGTGGCATCGGGTTTTCTGTTGCTTTATCATGATTCCTTGAGTCAATCAGTGACTCTCATCCGGTTTCAGTAGTATACAGAAGAATATTTCCTTTAGCACCTGTAATAAAAGTTCAGTGTTACTCCGCGAGTTCTTCCGATTGATTCTTGCATGGCCCAGTTCATCTCGAGGGGTTTCCTACTCTCTTTGCATTTGTACATGAGTACGTCGGGCCTTGTTCTTAGGGACTCATATTTGCATAATAATCTACTTCTCCCTAAGTTGCACTTATGGGGGGTGTTGGTGTAATTAATTATTAATTACACTTTGCATAAGTTTACTTAGGCATATTTATTTCCTAGGTTTTAGGATCTCATCTTTATCTTATCGAGCTATCTTGTTGCTCAAGATAAGATTAGGTTTAGGAATCTTTGCTTTTATAAAGCAATTAATCTCTTGTAATTAATTGGTCTTTTCGAATATATCAATTTGCATGTTTTATGCAATCTCTGCTTTTTCGTTTTCTTCTTCTGTGGAAGGAATAATTTTCAGGTTTGCAAATCAGATCTTGGCTATTCTAACATGTTGACTCCCAAAAATGGCTGGTATATCGTATACAGTTTTTGAATGGTGAAGTAGATTTGAAATGTGTGATTAATGAATAGATATCGTGTATGTACCATATGCCTTTTCTTGCGCGTCTGTTACCTTTTGTTTCACAGGTTATTGAAGAATGATCGAGTCAAGCGCAGCCGATCTAGGCCTTGTAGTAAAGCCCATTTCCTGCACGACTTTGAGGAAGCTCCGCCAAAGACTCTTTGACCGAAACCGATTTGGAAAGATTTTTTAATGGAAAGTCAATCTGGAGAGAGTGGAGCGCTAGATTCTCTCTGAATCGGGTTGAACACATAAATTCATTTATGAGGTTTGTTCCTTGATTCAGGGATATACTTTACTTCCACGTCTTTCTTTGATGAAGTTAGTTAGTTAGTTGTTCTTTTAATTTAAAAATAAGATACTCCTCCTGCGCGAGGTAGTGGTAGAGGATGAAT
>VDFB02000007.1:101656671-101737530 GCA_007258455.2 Sequoia sempervirens | reverse complement strand
GAAAAGTAAGGCACATGCGATTCAACCTATAGAAGGTCATCTGTATCCTAATATCGATCAATATATATGGAAGGAGGACAACTAGCCAAAGGAACAACGCCAAGTACCAAAGCTAGGATAAGGGTATCTAACTCATTTCCCCAACTAAGTGCAGGACAAGGATGAGCCAAGATAAGAGATGATAATAAGCTCCTTGTGATAAAGAGAATGATTTTCAATGAATGTAAAACATGTAATAGCGAGGATGCTATGACCCTACAACTATTACATGACAAGGAGTGAAATGCATGCTTTTAGTCAAGTTTGATTCTTATAGGGTCAAACTTCTTCAATGATTTATTTAAAGGACAACAATTATTGGTATTATGGTAAAATAATATACATATGATAAGCACAATATGATTTATTCTTATTAGTTTGTCTTTTGGTCAAGTCCACACATTTAGGTAGTAATTTGATCAGTTGCTAATGCAAAAGAGTATAGAAGATTGTCTCAATTTTGGATAGTTGTAATGAGTTATAACTTAGATATTTAGGAATTTCATACAATTGTTGTAATAGTATTTTGATGATCATACATTCATGGTTTCTTCTTATTTGGTTTGATTACTATTTTTTCATCATTTTCTTCTTCTAATTGTAAACCCTTTTCTAATTTAGAAAAAGATGTGTTAGGAGTAGTAAATTTATCAAAATTTGTTGGTTCTTTTCTCTTATGCATGTGAGGTGTATTGGAAGGTGGTTGAGGAGGAGGAAAATTTCGTTGAGTGATATGGACAAAGAAGCACGTGAATTTTATCCCTTATTTATGTTTAAGCATCATTCTTATGCTCCCTTTGAGAGGAATGGCATTACTAGCAATAGGTTTGGTTCTCACAAAGTTTTGTAAAATATTTAATTCTTTATCTAGCCTCCTTATGTTTTCTTGTGGGATATTAGCAATATAATGCACATTTTTTGTAGGAAGGGAGGTCATTGGAAATGAAGTATGCATGCTATGATCCATAGGGGGTTGATTATGAACACTATTACAAACATAGTTAGAAAAACCAAGATCCACAATGAATGGTGTATTAAGGGATGACATGCGTCTCTAACTACATCTCAAAATAGTATTGCTAATAGGACACCAAGTTTTAAAGCTCATACAAGTTTCACAAACTCAATGCCAACCCAAAATGGAAAGAGACTTAAAATGTAATGCAATGACCTAGAATGTAATGCATAAATGCAATTTTCAGATTCTAAAAAAGGTAATTTTCTGATTACACTATCTAGTAATCTAAAAATGAACTCTTGTAAATATAATTTTCAAATCACACAATGCAATAAATCATCAAATTAAGCTAAATATATGATGAAATTGATGTTCAATAAAAACTCAACAAACTATAATAGAAATCTAAAAGCAACAACCAAAAGCACAAAAATGAATATTTTAGTAGTCAAAAATTTAGATTATGGCTTGATCAGGGAGTCATTTTCCCTAGGGAAAATGGGTCCTAGATTAGGGTTTTGAAGCTGATTTTTATAGATTTTTAAGTGTTTTACAGTGGTTTTTCTGGTTCAGGTTTGTTACAACAAAGTTGTAGTTTCAATTTTCTATGAATGCAATGTGGAATTCAATTGTAAATTATGACAAAATGATATCTAAGGAGACCTAGTTTAATATAGGTAATCCCACAATATTGGTTTACAATTTTTGGCCAAATTAGACACTAAAATAATTTTTTCTAGCTAAATCTTCACTTTTGGGAACCTATACTGGCTAAACTATGAGGAATTTGAAGAAAATGAATATTTTTTCTTTAATCAAGTTTCAAACTCAAACCAATTACAATTCAGACATAGGCGGACTGTATAACATGTAATTTTTTTGTATGTATTGAAATTTTTATTTTTTTTGTTGGATCAAGGACTTCAATATCTGATGCACTCATATTTTTCAATTTTTTTTTGATAATCTGCTATTTTTCCACATATGTTGAACAAAGAGCTTGTTTTTTGTGAAAATCTATGTTTAATAAAACTAAAAAAAAAACATAATAAAACCAAAACATATTAAAATTATAGTTTTTGTATAGCTCATTCTAAGGAATACCTAATTTCAGTTGGGTTTGTGAAGTCTCCATTTTCATCCTCAACCCGAGCTTTGAAACACAAAATTCTAGAATTTTTTGATGCTAGATGATGACAAGGTGGGAATAAGGGGTTTGAGCGAACCAGGGGGTTCCCTCTCAAAAAGTGTTTTTCATTGAATTTTTTTTGTGGGAATGGGGTCCACCTTGCATTAAACTAGTTCACATGAATTAGGGTTCATTCAAACCCTTTTTTTGTTCGCTCAAACAAAAGGGTTCATTTGAACCGCAAAAACCAATTTTTTTTGTATGGGGTCATTTTTTTCCACTTTTCATTCCTCACTCAAACTATAAACTACTTTTTTGGGTTTACCCATATGCAATTTTTGTTTCAATTTTCAAATGCAAGTTTATATGATGTAAATGATCTGCAAGATGATTGATTTTTTAATATTTTTCATATTTAAAGAATTCAAACAATGCAATCCTAAAACCCTAGATGCAATGCAAATAAGACACCCTAAATGAGACCTAATTTAATGCAAATGAATGCAAGATCTAAATCCAGGATAAAAAGGACTCCCAAATTAGAAAACTACAATGCTGAAAAGGTTGGGTTGACCATAATGAAATAGAGAAAATTAGTTGTGGGCTCAACAAAATGAGGCTATGATGAACCCTCTTATTCTTTTATATTTCATTCAATATGTTTACTATGATGTGTAAACGAGTAAAAAAAATGAAATTCAACTGATATTAAAATCAAAAGAAAAGTTTTAAGAGGGTCAAATGTTGTGTACCCTTTTGATGTAGAGAAGGGGTGTACACTATTCTAACACACTCAAATAATCACTCTTGAGAATCTTTAGTCATCAAACAAGGGGCTTTCCTTCACAAACCACCATTATTGCTTGTAACCTTTCAAAAAGGAATTTTTGAACACAATTTTTGGACCAAACCTGATGCATAGAAAAGGAGACCTATTTAAGATACCTTTTTGGCTCTTATAACACATACCAAAAATTACATAGGGTTTCTTTGTATAAAAGGTTTCAAAAACTGGCTCTCCTCCTTCTTACTAGGCCTAATTAGGCAATTAGGAATGACACAACTAAGATCTTGGCTTCAAGGGGTCTCTAGTTTTGTTCAAACACTTCAAAAACATATCATATGGCCTAAAAAAACTTTTTCTCAATGCATCTAAAAACCTAGGATCTCTTTGCCATGAATGAATACAACAATGCAAGTAACAAGCATAACAATATGTCATGCCCCTACAATGCAAGTAACAAACCATGAATGAAATTGGCCCCCAAATATGAACCTTCATTAAAATAAACCTAGAGACATGTAAAAATTCTAATCCAAATCATTTTCCATGAGTTTCAATGAAAACTTTTTCAAGTAGTCACTTCTAAGAGGGTTTTTTTGGACTATAACAGGGATTGTAAAATAAAATTGGTGAAGAGACCTTTTTATCATTTGAAAATAATGATCCAAAATCTTGTAGGGTGGTAGAAGGCACCAAGATAAAATTTTCTACCAATTTTCAAGATTTTCCAATGGATAAAAAAAAAGTTATGGCGTTTTCTATGTGACTACAAACCCTATGACAACTTTCAGGCAAGTTTTTATAAAAAAAATACTTGTAACTTATTCAAAGATGGAGGAAATATACCAAACCAATTGAATTTTGAAGATGATTCAATCATATATCATATCCAAGCAATTTCAAGTCATTAAATGCAAATTATAGTCCGTACAAATGAAAAGAACAGTTAGATTTGTAAGAAAAATATAGTTTTTTAGAGTGCAAAATTGAAATTTCTCCATTCCCAACCTTCCCAACCTTGGGATTTGTGTTTACAACATGTATTTATTCTATCCCAAGAATTTCTCAACTACTAACCACCCACAATTAACTTCCTAATGAAAGTTGTAACCTTAATGCACTTTTGACAACTTTCACAATGATAACTTTTACATCTTTTTTGCAAATGTTTACAAATTTTGACCAATGGACCTATAACATTCCAA
Source organism: Sequoia sempervirens (assembly GCA_007258455.2). Taxonomy (NCBI): domain Eukaryota; kingdom Viridiplantae; phylum Streptophyta; class Pinopsida; order Cupressales; family Cupressaceae; genus Sequoia; species Sequoia sempervirens. The sequence continues at coordinate 101,733,415 of VDFB02000007.1, read as the reverse complement.
AATGGATCAAAATGATCCAAAATGGTAATAAATAACCTTATTTTACCAAAAAAATTAAAATAAAACATAAAACCAAATTTTGACCATATGGCCTAAAGGTGCCCCTGCACCATTGTCACCAAAGTTGCTTTTTCAGATCTCACTAAGGACTCATTCACCCTATGGTGAATGGGTAATAACTATGGTTCTAGAAAATAAGTTTCTAGGTTTTTTTCCTCTCAGTCTACACTCCCATATTCTAGTTAGGTACTATCTGAAATTTGGAAATAAATCCTCTAGCTCAGTTTATGTGATTTGACAACTTTCTTTGAAACTATAACAATGTTTTCAATTTTTCTCTCCAATAGATCTTCAACCTAAAACCTACAATCACACATGAAAGGATAGAAAAAAAAAATTGTTATGGTATAGGGGTTTACCTTGGTCAAACAGTGTTTTGGCAATTAAACCTTGAAATGAAATAATGCATAAAGGAATAGTGAATGAATAAAATACAATGTAACAACTCACCAATCCGTACTTGAACCTTGGATAAATCTATAGTGTAGCATGAAGAGGCCTCAATGAATGCAGATTTTGATCATGAAACTTGATGTGAAACAATGCCTTGAATATTCTTGAATGGATCTTGAATGCTACATCAACACATCAGCTCAATAACATGCTTGATGCACTAAATATTTGACATGATGAAATGAATCTTGATTGCTACAATAATCTTCTATAATCTTCCCTTGAATGCCTTAGAATTCTAATGAATGCTTTTATAATTCTCTTGTGAAAGTACTCTTGATTTTTTATGAAGATCTAGGATGAAACATAGTGAAATAACATTGTATTTATACATATCTTATTATTAATTCCTGAAATTCAAATATCACAAATCAACATTGAATCATGGATTTCAAATCATTAAAATACCACAAAAAACATAATTCAAGGAGGGGTCCTAGGTCTAAGTGAGGACCCATTTTCCATGTGGTGAATGGATCTTGGACCACTTACCTAGGAAACACATCAAAAAAGATGAAATTTTATGTAAAAATAGGGTCCTAGAACCTAGTGAGGGTCCCAGGTCACCTATCTAGGACACACACTTTCTTAAATGAAGAGTTGTGTAATGGAATTTATGAATTTAAGGTTTTATCACTTGGAATTTGCATTTAATTAGGCTTGGATTTGAATTAAAGGGGGAAATTAAGGAAAATTAAACTCAATCAATTAATAAAGTCCTAGATTAGTGTGAAAGTGCAACGATACACTTTACAATACCCTAAATAAGGCACAATTAAGTCCATTTAGTTAAAAAGGGCCCTAAACTTAACGTGAATGTGTAAAACACATTACAACTCTAGATTAAGGAAACATTAAGCTCATTTTAATATTAATTATTCAAAAATTAAGGAAAAAGGGATACTTTTTTTGTTACTACATTTGTAAAGTCATCTTCTAGTGTAAAGTTCCAATCAACACAATCTTGTGGCATCACCTTTATTGAAACTTATAGAAATGTAATACTTGTTTTATTTTAATTAATGCATGGCTTGTCATTGTATCCTATTAAATAAATGATGAATGAAACTCAAGAAGGAGAGAGAACATGGGCATTAAGAGAAGGCCATAATTTCACTCTAGTAAGAACACATGAGCCTGCGATTTCCAAGTTGATGAATAAGTTGAGTCCTAATCTCTATCATAACTTAATTAGTACTAGGGACACTATTCTTAGCATTTCAACATATTCATCAACTTCCATGAAAACCCCAATAGAAATTGCATCAATATAAATATTACCTTAGTAATGAAGATTTATAAAGAGGAAGAGTTCCCCCAAAACCATAGAAATGGCATGCACTTATAATAGAATTCACTTTGAAGATGGTCCTAATTCTTAAATTGGAAACTTATCCCATAAATAATATCTCCCTTTTCTTTGTGAATAACCTGATATTCATGTCATTTAATACTATGTTTAAAAGCTTTCTAGAAAGAATGAGGAATAAAACCACTATAAACTATTGAGGCCTATCCTCCTATAATTTCTTGTGCCATGTCCTCGACAAGAACCCAGTAATAAATTAACTTTCATTTTTATGATTATTTTCTATCACAACATGTGAATTTGTAAGGAAAGCCGAAGTGCATAAACACCTTCACAATTTTAAATTATTAGAAGAGAAGTGTAGATAATACATTTAATTTCAATTATAGTTCATTAAAGATGCACATTAACTAGAATAAAAGAGTAGACAAATAAGACACATACATAATTTAAACACTAGATTTACATGGGAAAACCCTTACAAGAGAAAAACCCACAACCAAGCAAGGTCACTATACATTATAGTAAAATAACATTTACATACAAAGTAGTAGACTTATGCTTTCAAGTATTCAATCATAGTAATGATTTGACAACATTTCATTTTCCCAATCAACCTTGCACTTCAATTGAATAATATAGTCCAACTAGTATTACAAAACATTATAATATTTCTTCACATTCATTCTACATCACAACCAAAACCATTTGATTTAATTTCCACATGCAATCAGTGCCAAACCATGTAACTTCCAATACCCATTGAATTGTTAATGAGTTCAGTCTCTCATCGAAACTACCAAGTCTCTTCAATGTCCACATTGGTTACCAAGTCATCTAGTTAAAATTATCCATAAACTAGTTGTTGCAAGAATGGAAAAGAATGGAGGTGTTGTCATTCATTTCAACTGGTCAGTTGGTTATTATCATTAATGTCATGGTTGTAGGTTATTGGTTGTATATGTTGAGGATATTGATAAAATTATATTGAAGAAAGGTTGTAGGTGTTCAATGGATGCTCGAGGATCTACTCTGGGATTTTCTCCTATGTTTGTGTGGTTCATATATGTTGGTCATGGTTGTTGGAAGCTACTATATCCATATTTTTGGCTCCTGATTCATTGTGTAGTCTGAGTTATGTTCACTATTTGTGAACTTTGGTTTTCTATGTTTTGGTTGAGGCCCAGGATAAAAGTTGTTGGTCTAGACTTCTCTTTGGTGAATTCTTATTACTTGCGGTTCTAGAGTTGAGTTATTATGATCGTATTGAAGATAATTTCAATGTCTTTAAGGATTGTGATTAATTGTTCTATGTGTTTTACATTGGTTTGGCTGACCTTGTGTTAAACACTATCTTTGGAATTGATGTAGCATGTTGTATCTATTTGGGTCCTCACCAAGCATTTGTTTTGGGTTTCCCTCATTCTAATTCCACCATAGGATGTTTTGGCAGTGAACTAATTTGAAATTAATGTTGGATGGCCAACTTTGGCTATGTTTCAAAGTTGAAGATGATATAAATATAGGATAAGTTAGTGGTGAATTAGCGTACAAAGAGATAAGTACGAAGAAATAGAGCATATAGATGCAAGATTGATGTGAAGTAGTGAGTGTGTGATGCGAGTGTGGCAAATTAGTGCATAGTCTAAATGTTGAGTTTCCAAATGCAGTGAGTAGAAGGTTTCCTCTATCATTCATGCATGTCTACGAGTGGATGAGAAAATTTTGGTGGATTTCTCTATTAAATTAAGATTGTCTTCTCTTTGTAACATATCTCTTCTATCTTCTTTGTATCTCTATGGTAGTGAGCCCTCTGGTTTGTTAGCCCTATTTGAAAATGAGTCCTTGTATTCACAGTGAGCCTTGTATCTCATGTAGTGAGCCTTTTGTAATTGTTTTTGATATTCTATATAGCTTGAGTTAATCCTCACCATGGTTTTCCCCTTATTGGGTTTTCCACGTAAATCTAATTGTCGTTGTGTTTGTGTGATGGTTTTAAATTTCTAAAGTTGCACTTAATGCTTATTCATTTAAGTAGTATTAAGGATTAGTTCTGGTGAATTATTTAAAGGTTTTAGTTTTGTGACAACTGATTCACCCAAGTATGTCCAAAATCATGATGGGACAAAAGGTGGCAATATGAAAGGTATGTGTAGGGTATGTGGCTAAGGATTTTTTTTTTACCCAAAATTGATGAAATGAAAAGGGTTATTAAAGGAGATTCTCAACTTTCCACCAATATAAATTATGATTTACTTTGAATTTAATAAATAATTATTATTCATTTTCTATTTGAATTACATCTAAAGTACAAATTCATAGTCTGATTGAAAAACATCTATAGCTTTCAAACGCTATCACATTTTTTTGAATCTAAAACATGCATCACATTCTATGCTTCACATACTATAGGATTAAAAAAACAAAATGAATTTCATGATTTTTTTACCAAGTTAAGGTGGTTAGACATATGATTTTTTATATTTTTAAAAAGTTGTAATAAAAAAATCATAATTGAATATTTACTTGGAAAAAAATTAAAAAAGAATATGCTTCACATCATGACATTAGTCCTCTACTTATATGTAAAATCTTATAAAAATTATTATCATTTTATTATGGTTAGGGTGGTTAGATAGATACCTACTTATTTTTTCCTAAAATTTAAGTACTATTGCATTAAAATTTCAATTTTTCACCAAATAGATTTTTTTAAAAATAAACCTAGTATTTTAGAAAGTACATTCAATTTGATAAATATTCTATTCTTACATTTTTTTGAAATAATATAAATAACTTATTCAAATTTTTATGTCAAGTTGCCTAACTCCATTTTTGTTGAATTTTCATCACCACTTAAGGGCATGTTTTTTCCATGATGATCATGCACATACCCACCCCACCCTCTTAGTTGCCCTACCCAACACTAGTCTCCATCAATACCATTCTCCTACTAGGGATGTCACCAATGCATCACAAGCTAGTGGGTTACAACACTCAACACACCAAATACCCACAACATCACCACAAGTGAATCTAAACCCTATCACAGTAAGGTGGTATGAATACCACTCTACCACCAACACCCTTAGTCCATCCCTCTAGGTTAGAAGTACTACTATACCACCAATTATGTGTGTGTTGTGTGTGGAGTGTAGTAATATTGCACTACCACATAATAGGTTCAACACAACCATAGGGTGGTGGATTAAATTCTTCTTGTGGTAAAAATAGATCCCATCCATTGGGCTTATCACCCACTAAGCATCTCAACAAGTTAGCCAAACTCGTATTCACCACTTCCATTTTTCCATTAGTATTTGGATGGTGTAATCAACTAAACTTAAAATCAATCTTAAATTTCTTCCACAACATCCTCCAGAAATACCCAAGAAACTTGGTATCTTGGTCTGAAACTATGCTCTTAAGTATACCATGTAGTCTTACCACTTCTTTGAAAAATAATTCTGCAATATGAACATCACTGGTCTTATGACACAGAATGAAGTGTGCCATTTTTTAAAATCATTCCACCACCACAAATATAGAATCATGCCCTCTTTGTGTCCTTGGTAATCCAAATTCAGATCTCATCTACTGGGCTTGTCACCTACTAAGCATCTCGGCAAGTTATCCAAGCTCCTATTCACCACATCTATTTGTCCATTAGTTTGTGGATGGTGTGTTGAATTGAACTTCAAATCAGCTTTCAAATTCTTCCAAAATTTCCTCCAGGAATACCCAATGAACTTGGTATCTCAGTATAAAACTATGCTATTAGGTGGACCATGTAGTATTACCACTTCTTTAATAAATAATTTTGCAATATGAACAACATCACTAGTCTTATGATCCAGAGGATGAATTTTTCCATTTTTGAAAATATTTCCACCACCACAAATATAGAATCATTCCCTCTCTATTTCCTTGGTAATCCAAATTTAGATCCTATCCCTTGGGTTTGTCAACTACTAAGCATCTCAACAAGTTACCCAAACTCCTATTCACCACCTCCATTTTTCCATCAATTTGTGGATGGTGTGCTAAAATAAACTTAAAATCATTCTTCATCTTCTTCCATAACGTCCTTCTAAAACACCTAATGAACTTGGTATCTCAATTTGAAAGTATGCTCTTGGGTAGACCATGTAGTCTTACCACTTCTCTAAAAAATAATTATGCAATATGAACAACATCACTAGTCTTATGACACGGGATGAAGTGTGCCATTTTCAAAAATCTATCTACCACCACAAATATAGAATCATTTCATCTCTGTTTTCTTGGTAATCCAAATTCAAATACCATCCCTTGGGCTTGTCACCTACTAAGAATATTAGGAAGTTACAAAAACTCATATTCACCACCACTATTTGTCCATTAGTCTGTGGATGGTGTGTTGAACTAAACTTCAAATCAGTCTTCAACTTCTTCCACAATGTCCTCCAAAAATACCCAATGAACTTGGTTTCTTAGTTTGAAACTATGCTCTTGGGTAGACCATGTAGTCTTACCACTTCTTTGAAAAATAATTCTACAATATGAACATCACTTATCTTATGGCATGGGATGGTGTGTGTCATTTTTAAAAATCTATTCACCACCACAAATAGAATTATTCCCTCTATGTCCTTGGTAATCCATTCTAATTTCCTCCCATGGCCTCTCAGGTATAGGTAATGGATGATATAATCTAGTATCCTAACATGTCCCTTTTTCCATCTAACATACTCTACAACCCTGCAAAAACTTCTTCACATCCTATTGCAACTACAACCAATAGTAATGTTCACCAACAAGAGCAATGGCCTTATCCTTTCCGAAGTGTCCAACAAATCCTTGACTGTGTTTTTCCTTGATCAAGTTCTCTCTCATGGAACCCCTTGAAATGCACAACTGATACTTTTGAAACAACAAACCATCTTGTCCTATCTAGAGTAATAGACTCCATGCAAGCTTTGAAAGCATCTACAAAATCAGGATCCTTAGGATACAAACTCTTGAGTTCATTGAACCCATCAACTTTAATCTGCATTTTCATTAACAAATTTTTGTGGTCAAGGTATCTACAACTCTTTTTGAACTTCCATTCCTATGCTTCAAAATAAATGTATAAATTTGCATAAATTCAACCCATTTCAAATTCCTTTGATTCAAAATTTCCTTGACTATTTAAATAATCTAAATCTTGATGGTTAGTAAATAAAAAAAACTCCTTTGGCAACAAGTAATGTCTCCATTTTTTCAAATCCTAAACTATATTATAGAACTCTTGATCATAAAAAATAATATTTCTTCTTTGTATGATTCAACTTTTCACTACAATAGGCAACATAATTACCTTCTTGACTCAAAACAACTCCAATGATGCTGCCACTAGCATCATAGTCTACCTAAAACCTTGTTGAAATTTGACTCAATGACTTTCTTCTTCAATAAATAAAAACTATTTTCCACTCCTATACTCCACTTAAACTCTTTTATATTCCATCTCATTTTTTTCATTAGGGGTGCATAAATACTACTCAAACCTTAGATAAACTTCCTATAAAAACTTGCTAGACCATGAAAAGATCTTACCTCTATAGCACTCCTTGGTGTAGGCTATTCAACAATAGCTCTCACCTTCTATGGATCCATCTTAAGACCATTTATTGAGATCACCAATCTTAGGTATACCAACTTGTGTTTCAAAAAGTTGAACTTCTTCAAGTTTATTAACAAATTTTCTTCCCTTAGCTTCTCCAAAAAAAAATCAGATATGCATCAGATGCTCATCCAATATCTTGCTAAAAATCAAAATATTATCCAAATAAATAATAATAAATTTACGGAAAATTTATTTCAATACCTCATTAATGAGAATCATGAATGTGCTTGGTGCACTTGTTATCCCAAAATGAATGACTAACTGAACATATATTTTAGTTGTTTAAGAATTCTATAACTCTTTTTCTTAATTGGGGTTTTTCACCTAAAGGAAATAGATAGATCCCACACCAAAATCTAGGTGGTTCACTCAAACTAATGCAAGAACAATGGAAATGTGCCTAAAATAAATGATCTAGATGCAAAAAAATGATAAAATTTATTTGATTATTTATACAAAACCTAAGAAATATGAGGTTTTTTGAAAACACGGTATGATATACACAAATGAACTAGAAACATGCACAAATGAAATAAAAACTTAATGATACTAAATAGAGTGCACCTGGAGATAGAATGCTGATGTTGGAGGGTTCTAGAATGTCTCAAAAATAACTATTTATGACCACTAGAACTCATTCTCCATAGATGGTGAATAAATACTTATAAAATTTGATGGAACAGGGTTTAGAGTGTTAGGAACTAAAAATTGAATAAATCACTTTTTTCAGCCTAGCAGTGGGACTCATTTTCCACTTATGGTGAATTAGTCCTTCTAGAAAAATCTGCAAATTCTAAAGTCAACTCTGTGGGTCCAAATCTATACTTGTCTTCTTGTCAGGTTGAATGATGGTTCCAAGCTTGAATTAGATCCTTGTTGACTTGAATAGCTTTGATTACTTGTTGACCAATTTTAAACACCTATTTATTTTATAAATATTCCTACAAGACCTACAAACACACATGCAAAGAGGGCGAAAATGGTTAAATTTTAGAGTATAAGGATTTTCCTTGATCAAATCCCACTTTGGTACTCAAACCCTTGATAAGGAAATGAAATGAGAAAGGAATGATGAAAAAATAGCATGAAACTTTCATAAAATCACCAAACCCTTGATAAGGAAATGAAATGAGAAAGGAATGATGAAAAAATAACATGAAAGTGTCATAAAATCACCAAGCCCTTGTTTTTGAAGTCTGAAGATATGTCAATGGTTGCTCCAAGATGCTTGATAATTGCTTGATTGAATGACGCTATGATGCTTAATTGCTTAGATGGATACAAGAATTATTAAGTAGATGAATGGGGGTTGAAATGGATAGAAAAATGCTTATTTATACACAATTATGCCCTAATTTCCTAAAAATACAACATTATAGGGAGACCTAAGGTCTTAATGAATAAAAACCTTAAAAAAATTTGAATTTATTTTGAATTTTGTGCTGAGAGGGACTCATTTGCCACCCATGGCGAATGGGTCCCACTCAAGGAATGCAAGTGGGTGTCGGTGATTAAGTTGTATTTAATGATGTTTGTCAGGTTTTTATTTAAAAATACAATTAAGGCCTGTAAGTGCATAAAGGGGCCAAATAAAGCATAAGAAAGGTGTATTTAGTGATGAAAAACCTAGAAAATTGTGAAAGTTTGTTACAAGACTTTACAACACTTTAAAATAAGACTTGATAAGGGATAAAAAGGGATTATTTAGATGAATTATAATAAGAAGAATCTAGAAAAGTGCAGAAATGTGTTACAACCCTTCACAACATAGATATCATAAAGTCTTAAAAATTTGAATATTCAAGACCTAATGTAAATGTATAAATTACATTACATGATTTAAATCTAAGTAGAATAATCCAAGCATCACTAGAAAAAGACCCAAATGACCATGAAAATGTCTAAAGATCCATTTTTGTATGGTGCATTTAGTCCCCACTTTAGTGAGAGGATGAGCGTGCTTCAAACTCACACTAAAGTAGCCATGCATATTGAGAGGGATTCAAATGCACTTATGCTAGCAATATGATACAACAACGATCAAGAGGGATGATCAAGCCCCCAAGATGGAAATCCCATGGCAAGCTAAACATAAGAACAAAGGAACACACATGTGGAAGAGAAAAGAAAACAAAGATGAAAAGGAAAAGTTAGATTAATCTTTGATCATTTGTCCAGCTAGTTGTTCATCAGATCTAAGCTAATTTTTTTAAAGAGAAAATGCATACTCACTCTTGGGAAACAAAACTCATGGTTTTCTGCTAGGTGAGAAGGCCCAAATGGTTAGATATGTACACTTGGCTGGTATATAATCACAAACACATAGGTGGCTATGGGAAACTCATGCGACATAATGGGCTTCCCACTCAACCATAATAAAGTTATACCTCCTAATAAATTTAATGAAGTGCCACAAAGAAAAAATTTGATTTATGCTTCATGAGAGAAGAAAAAATTTATTTGAATTCATGAACAAGCAGGATGGCACCACAGGTATGCAAGTTGTATTATGCAAGGTGGCCATGTGAATGTAAAATGCAAAATGCAGAAATGTAAAACGTAAAATGCAAAAGATGTTCAAAAGATTCTTGTTTAGTTCATGCAAGGTCTATCGCTTAGGGAGCATTGTGTCTAATGTCTCCAAAAGAGGACCAATCAAAGAATAGAATATTCACAACTTAGGGGATGTAGTCTGTCCCATCAGGCCACCAAGATGAATGTAATATGCTTAGAGAGATCACACGTATGAAGGACATCACACCCAATGTCATCCAAAAAGCGAAAAACACATCATATGAAGAAACAAACCTACACTAAGAACCAAGAAAAAGAATGCAAATGAATAATACCAATGTATGCTCCCACTTTAAAGGAATTTCTACACACTATTCTATGAGAAATTACTTTAAAGTAGCGAAGGGAAAATGCAAAAAGAAAGAAGACATGAGAGCCAACTTGAAAATCCCCTATGCCAATTCATATGATTTCAAGTAAGGTTGTGTCATGATAATACAAAACAAAGATTGGTTTCCCCCAAAAATGGAAACACCAAACACATAAGGGATCTATGGATTTGGGGTTAGTATGTTCCTTGCTGCAATTTTTTTATGAGAGAGCTCAAAACTATCATCATTCCCCAAATACATAGAACTAGAAGAATGACACAAAGAGAGTGAAAACAAAAGAAAAAGGAAAGCTTGTTTTGGGTCAACATGGAAGAGACATTACAGTATCAATAGTTTGCACCATCCCAAAAGGAGCAAAAATAAAATTAAAAGGAAAAATAAAAGGAAAATTGTTTAGGCCAACATGAAGAGACATTTCAGTCTCAATGCCTTACATCATCCCCAAAAGGAAAAACACAAAACAAAGGAAAGAAAGAAATGAAAAGTACTATTTGAGTCAACATGGAAGAGACATAGGTTGTCTCTAGGCTTTGTGTCATCCCCAAAATGAAAAACACAAAACAAAAGCGAAAGGAAAAAGTAATGTACAACATATAGAATAATCAAGGTACAAATAGAGGAAGTGCACACACATTACGGGGGAATACATTATGCACATGCAAAGAAAAAAGAAATATGAAATGAAAAATGAAAAAGGCTAGCAAGGTGAATGTAAATCAACCATATAACAAGTTATCCACCTCCCAATCATGTTTAGTGTATTGTGAGGGTGGCTGACTGTCTAAAGGGAGAATTGTAAGTGTCAAACTAGGGGAAGTACTAGGTTCTTCACTTGGTGTAGGAGATTTGTCATTTAAGCTCATGGAAGAGGAAAATAAAGAATTTAGATCATTATGCACCTCTTCATCTATTTTAGAGATCACCTCATCATCATCAAGATTAATGATGACAAGAGGACAGATGGTAATTTCTAATGAAGGGTGTATCAAGAGATGTGGTTGTTGTATCAGATGATTTTTTTGTGATTGTTGTATTGTACTATCCTATGGTAGGTCTGGAAGATTGGGGTAGTTATGTATTGCTTTTTTCAAAGTTGGAGGTTGATTTTCTTTATTTTCTTCAATTTTTAGTTGATGAGAAAGGAGATGGTGTCAACACCTACACTCTCCAGCACCATAGTTTCATTTGGTTCTATTTTGAAGTTGTGTAGGTGTAAGAGTGTGTTGATCCACCATAAGGTCTTTGTCATCCCAAGGAGGAGGAACAAAAGAAACTAAAGGAGATGGGTCATTCACTTTCTCTTTGGATTTATAAACTTGTTTAATGTGAGGTGGGATGATGGGGTTGGTTTCATTATATTTTGGGCATTTAGATGATGAAGCTAAAGTGTTTATTGTTGGTTGCTCATGAGGTTGCACTGTTTGGTCATGTTTGGATTTAGGTTGAAGCATTGGCTCATCTAGGATAGGAGTAGTGGAAGTGTACGAGGACATGTGGCAAAGAGACAATTTGGATATTCATTTGGATTTGAACTTTTGATAGGAAATGAAAAAGAAGTCCTGCAAGGGTGATAATCCATAGGTTTAGGCAAAAGGATTCTAAGGAAAAAATACCTTTAGAATATAATGATTAAAGCCACTATGGTGTACAATAAATATCTCATTGTTAAGCAAACACTTCAAACATTTGACGACTGAAGGGACAACTTCATCAAGTGAATCAAGGATGACCTAGCCACAATGAAACTAATCCAATTGTGGAATAATAGAGAATGTTACATCCAATGTTTTAGGTCCTATTTGTAATGGGAGTATGATCAATCCGATTATAGGGAATGCAAAACAAGTATGTTTTTAACTTGATGTTGGTTTTTAATCATCTATGGTGTACAATAATGGATTAAAGCCACTATGGTGTACACAAATATCTCATTGTTAAGCAAACACTTCAAACAGGAAAAATACCTTTGAATATGGGACTAAAGCACTCATGGTGTACAATAATATCTCATTGTTAAGCAAACACTTCAAACATTTGATGACTGAAGGGACAACTTTCATCAAGTGAATCTGAGGATGACCTAGCCACAAACAAAACTGGTCTGACTGTGGAATAAGAGAGAATGTTACATCCAATGTTTTAGGTCCTATTTGTAATGGGAGTATGGATCAATCCGATCAGGGAATGCAAAAACAAGTATGTTTTTAATCCTGATGTTGGTTGTCATAATCATCTATTGTGTACACAATGGATTAAAGCCACTATGGTGTACAATAAATATCCCATTGTTACAAACATTTCAAACAGAAAAAATACCTTTAGAATATAATGGATTAAAGCCACTATGGTGTACAATAAATATCTCATTGTTAAGCAAACACTTCAAACATTTGACGACTGAAGGGACAACTTTCATCAAGTGAATCTGAGGATGACCTAGCCACAAACAAAACTGGTCTGACTGTGGAATAAGAGAGAATGTTACATCCAATGTTTTAGGTCCTATTTGTAATGGGAGTATGATCAATCTCGATCATAGGGAATGCAAAACAAGTATGTTTTTTAATCCATGATGTTGGTTTGTCATAATCATCTTGATAAAGATCATGTAATACTAAAAATTCTTCCATGATCACATTCTTACCACAGGCGAGATCTATTAATATCCCATTTGTGGGCTTATCATAGATGTGGCTGGCTATGTAAAGAGGACCATTGGGAATTTTTTAAAGTATATCATGAGAAGAAAAAGTAATATCAAGATATTTTTTAGTTTGGCCCTTATGAGGGATAACATCTATCATACCCACCATTTCATCCATAGGATTAACATGGGTAACATTTGGAGTAAGATCATGTTGTTTAGTATTTGTATAAAAATTCATCACATTAGTGTCTGTTCACTACCTTTGGAAAATGATTATATTTGTAGGCATTAGGTTGTAAACATTTGAAATTTGATTAAGGGGGCAACAAATGCATTTCCTATAATAGTAACATTGGAAATGGAGAGACAAACAGAATCAATGAGTCTTGCACTGTGTGTTTGAGACGCTTGCATTGCTTCTGTGTTATGTCCATTTTGGTGATGAAAATGACAATAACTATTTGGTTTAAAGGTGGGGGGTAAAGGCTTGGTAGGATCAAGTGGTTTTACTGTAGGAAAAGTGATCATATGTTGTTGTAGCAGTTGATTCATTGTGTTATGGAGAGTATCAAATAAGGGGGTAAATTGTCTCTTTGGGTCCCCATAGGTAAAGGGTATGGCAGCTTTAACAACTGTTACTTGGTTGTTGATAGGTTGAGGTGGTTTTTGAGGAGGGGGATTGAACTATACAAAACCTTTGTTTGGTTTTCTAAAGTTTTGTGAGTTGTTTTGGTTGCTTTATTCATATTTCTCTGCTCGATTAGAAGTGGATTTTGCATCACAACTAGTAACCAAGTTGTGATAGTCACAAAGGGTTGTGCATAAATGCATGAAAGAAGGAAATTTCATCATGGTCAATTTATGTTGAATGTGAGTTTGCAAGTTTTCAATAAACATCTTTTGGAGATGTGAATCAAAAAAATTGACATCTACTTGAGCATACAATGACTAATAGTGTGAAATGAAATCGATTACTTTTTCATTCATATTTTGTTTACATCTCATTAAATCAGCCATTGTATTTTTGGGAGTCATATGGATTTGGAAATGACTTATGAAGGCATCAAAAAGATAATTAAATGATTGAATTGAATGATTGGGTAAAGAGGAAAACTACTCCAAGGTAATATCCTTTAAATTCCAAGGAAATATTTTAGCTAATAGTTTATCGTCAAGGAGAAAATCACTACATAAGGTTGTATAGGCATTGAAATGATTAGTAGGGTCTCATTTTCCTCCATACTTCTCAAACCTAGGCATCTCAATTTCTTGTGTCAGTGGTATTTGTAATATTTCCAAAGATAATGGGATACTATGAACATAGTATGTGGGTGGTGCGGTTTGGTTTTGGTTTATGGTGGATATTTGTTGTTGCATGGAAGAAACAGTGTGAAAGAGTTGTGTGATGAGAGAGTCAATGTAAGTGGTATGAGGTGGAAGAGATAATGGTGGAGTTTATTCAATGTTGGGACAAGTGAAGGGGACGCTAAGAGGGGTGAAGGTGGTGGAGGATGGAACATTTGATGCCACAAAAGGACTAGGAATGCTAGATGGACTAGTAAAAGAAGGAGTCACATGACTAACTTGTTGCATGGTTGTTATAACCTGAGGAGTAGTATAGGTGGGTATAAATGTTAGGGTTGAAGGATGAGGAATGTGAGATCATCCTTGGCTAACCATAGTGTTTGCTAGTTTAGATGTGCTAGAGGTGGAAGAAGCATGTTTTTGATATATCTCAGTAATTTTTTTCATGACATCTACGTCCTCATCACTTTCAAGCATTTGATGGATGTTGTCTGTAGCAGGAATCATAGTCGTTGAAATTTTTTCAAGACACAAGTTTTGTTACAAATGTGCTAAATCCTCATGAATGTTAATGAATTTGTCTTGCGAAAGGGAATTAATTTGTGTGTCAACATGCATTGTTTTTTAAGGTAAAGGTGTACTAGTGGTAGTATCTATGCCTAATGCATGATTTTCCATACCAGAAGTAGTAGCTTGAGACAACCCAAGGTCCACAATGAGTGTGTTATCGTGGGATGCCATGAGTCAGGAACTTCTCACTAAAGTATTAGAAATTGGGCACCAAACACTCGTACAAATACCACAAGGGGTGGGGTGGATGAAAATTCAATGTAATATAGGAATAATAAAATGAAAATAACATAAATTCTATAAACTAAAATAGAAATGCAATAACAAAAAATAGAAATGTACAAGATACTATAAAAATGATAGAAATTGTTGCGCAAAAAGTGAAACTAGACTGATTCGCCTAGGGTGGTGAATGAGTCCAGGGATGAATTTTTTTATTATTTTCAAAAAATTTAAAGTGATTTTGATGCTTTTAAAATGCAAAAAAATTATTTAGATACAAAATTTGAGTTTTTGGAATGTTTTGAAATACAAAGATGAAATTTGTATGAGATATTCATTAATGCAATTGTGTAAACCCTAGGATGTAAAACAACGCAAAAGCCAATGAAATTGAATCCTAGAATATAAATGCAAATGTAAATTAGAAGGATGATGTTCAATATGCCAGTTCACCAAAATGAGTCATAGATTTTAGTGGTTTAGGAATGTTATAACTCTTTTGCTCAATTAGGGTTTTTCACCTACAGGAAAGAGATAGATCCCACACCAAAATATAGGAGGTTCACTCAAACTAATGCAAGAAAAATGGAAATGTGCCTAAAATAAATGATCTAGATGCAACAAACTAATAAAATTTGTTGATTATTTTTGCAAAACCTAAGAAACATGAGGTGTTTGAAAACATAGTGTGATATACAAAAATGAAGTAGAAACATCCAAAAAAGAAATGGGAGCTTAATGAAACTAAACAGAGTGAACCTAAAGATAGTATGCTAATGCTAGAGGGTTTTGGAATGTCTTAGAAATCACTGTTGATGACCACTAGGACTCATTCACCACAAATGGAAAATCAATCCTTTCTGATAAATTTTTCTAAAACAAGTTTCAAAGTGTTAGGATCTGAAAATTGAAGAAATCATTTTTTACAGCCTAGTAGTGGGACTCATTCACCACTAATGGAGAATCAATATTCCTACAAAAATATGCAAATTCTGAAGTCAGCTATGTGGGTCTAGATTTGTACTTATCTTCTTGTTGGGTTAACAAAACAAAATCTATAGAAAATAGGCTAAATGATGTCTTCAAGCTTGAATTAGGTCCTTTTTGACTTGAATATCTTTGATGACTTGTTGACCACTTTTCAACACCTATTTCTTTTACAAATCTACATACAATATCTACAAACACACATGCAAAGAAGGGGAAAATGGTTAAGGGTTAGAGTATAGGGATTTGTCTTGGTCAAATCTCACTTTGGTAATAAAACTCTTGATAAAAAAATGAAATACAAAAGGAATGATGAAAAAATAACATGAAAGTGTCATAAACTCACAAAACCCTTGTTGTTGAAGTCTGAAGTCAACTCCGTGGATCCAGATCCATACTTGTTTTCTTGTTAGGTTGACAGAACCAAATCTATAGAAAACAAGTTAAATGATGGTTCCAAGCTTGAATTAGATCCTTGTTGACTTGAATAGCTTTGATGACTTGTTGACAAATTTTCAACACCTATTTCTTTGATAAATCTTCCTACAAGACTTGCAAACACACATGCAAAGAGGGGGAAAATGGTTAAAGGCTAGAGTATAAGGAGTTTCCTTCGTCAAATCCCACTTTGGTAATCAAACCCTTGATAAGGAAATGAAATGAGAAAAGAATGATGAACAAATAACATGAAATTATCATAAAATCACCAAACCCTTGTTGTTGAAGTCTGAAGATATGTCAATGGATGCTCCAAGATGCTTGATAATTTCTTCATTGAATGATATAATGATGCTTAAGTGCTTAGATGGATGCAAGAATGATTGAGTAGATGAATGGGCATTGAAATGGATAGAAAAACACTTATTTATACACACTTATGCCCTAATTTCCTAAAAATACATCACAGGCTAAATTGAGGTCTTAATGAATAAAAACCCAAAAGAAATTTGAATTTATTTTGAATTTTGTGCCAAGAAAGATTCATTCGCCACCCATTGTGAATGGGTCCCACTCAAGACATGGGTGTCAGGGATTAATTTGTATTTAATGATTTTTTTTTGTTTGTATTTAAAAACACACTTAATTAAGGCTTCTAAGTGCATAAAGGGGCCAAATAAAGCATAAGAAGGGTGTATTTAGTTATAACAAGCCTAGAAAAGTGTGAAAGTTTGTTACAATACTTTACAATACTTTAAAATAAGACTTGATAAGGGATAAAAATTGAATATTTTGATGAATTTTAATAAGAAGAATCTAGAAAAGTGTAGAAATGTGTTACAACACTTCACAACACCTTCACAAGATGTCATAAAGTCTTAATAATTTGAAATATTCAAGACCTAATGTGAATGCATAAGTCACATTACAACATTAAATATAAGTAGAATAATCCAAGAATTAGAGGAAAAGGATCAAAATGACCATGAAATTTTCTAAAGATCCATTTTTCCATGGTACACTAACCACTTGTACAAACCTTCTTTGGTTTTGAAGGATTTCCTCCATTCATCTCCTTCTTCAATTCAAATCTAGTGGTAACCACTCTTCAGATCTATCTTCATGAAGTACTCAACTCCACTCAAACAATCCATGATGTCATCCATCCTTGGAAAGTGAAACCTATACTTGAAAGTGATCTTTTTGATGGCTTTGGAATTTGTACACATCTGCCATTCCCCATCCTTCATAGGTGATAATACTATAGGTACTGCACATGGAATCAAACTCTCCTTGATCAATCCTTACAACAACTCTTGCACTTGTCTACTCAATTCTTCATTCTCTACTTGAGTCATTCAATGGGATGCCTTATTTTGAAAGTTGGCTCCAAGAATTAGGTCCATCTAATGGTTGATCTTCTTTACCAATGGTAAACCTTCAGGAATGTTATTAGAAATAATACCCTAAAACTCATTCAACAAATTGTGAACCTCTACAGCTATGTTACTATTGTCTTCCTTTTTAAACCTAGGAATTAATGAGAAACAAATATTCTCATGTCTTATACCTTCTAGGAACTTGCTTCAATCAACTAAGAAAATTCTTTCATTACTACATTCCTTTTCTCTTGTATCCTTCAAGGGCTTTAAATTTTGACAAATGTCATCCTTAGTCAAGGAATAGGTGTTAGCATGTCCATCATGCACCGATCATCGATGAAACTCTCAGGGTCTTCCTAACAACATGTGAAAAACATCCATAGGTATGATATCATACAAAACCTCATCCTTATAATCACCAATCTTAATCTTAATCAAGCATTGCTCATTGACCAAATCCCTTTGATCCTTCTACAACCATGCAATACAATATGGAATCAGATGCCTTCTACTTTCCAATTGTAACTTAGTGACCATTTCTTTTGACATGTAAGAGTGTCTATAATACCTGCATCAATGATAGCATCACAAAATTTACCTTCACACTTACAATGAGTGAAAAATAGGATCTTTCTTTGGTCCGGTCCCTTCTCATTCAACAAGGCTCTTCTGACAACAAGAGACTTGCCCCTTTTAGCATCTTTAGAATGTGAAGATTGAGCATCTTCATCTACATGGGAAAATTGAGCATTACCTTTTGGTATTTTGTTTGTCCTTCCTTGATGTTGAGGACACTCAAAGGCTCTATGTCTATTAGAATTGGTTATGGCTGCCAAGATCTATGGACCAAATGGAAAGCACAAAAGAGAGAGATGAATATGACAAGAATAAACTGTACTTAATGTCAATGATATGAGATTATTTTTTACAATGAGAGAGACCCCTTGGTTATATAGCTAAGGTGAGAACATAGAAGGGCATAAAATTATGACAAGTGTTGTAATCTTATGACATGAGACAACTATGAAAACCTATCGGTCCACCTAAGGTGGAGAGATAATCCCATGATGTGTCCACAAAAGGTGGAAGTGATAAATTAATGACATGTCAAGTCCACCAAAAGTGGAAATTATCTAACAACATCCTATGTGGTCCCTAAGTAAACTTAACTAAGGTGTAATTATGACCTAGGACAAGGTAGAAGACTTTTAATTACACCAACACCCTCCCTTAAGTGCAACTTAGGGAGTGGTAGATTATTATGCAAATGACACAAAGATGCAAAGATGGGTCCAAGCTATGAGGCCATGTTAGGTACCCATGTACATATGCAATGCAATCTCTCACAAGCTAGGAAAAGGAGAAAAAAACATGGGAAAAACTCCCTCTCAAAAGAGAGATGAAATACAAAATAGAAATACTCTCAATGAATAATGAGAAGGTAAAAACCCCATGTGAGGAAAAAGACCCCCTCATAAGAGAGAAGTAGAAGAGAGACAAGGTAGCCCCCCCCTCAATGTTGAGTCTCCTGCAATGATGGTAGAATCTCGACATTGAATGTTGAAGATGATCCAATCTCCCCGAACAATGTTCCTTCCCTTGGGAATAGACAAAACCATGGATGTGTGTAGGATATCAAGAATATGGATGATGTATGACGGTGTCTATGAAGCATGCTCAAATGTCTCCATGTCAATGCTAAAAGCTCACACACTCCAAATAGGTGTTCTAGGCCACACTATTGAAGAGGACAATCCAAAATATAGTAGATATTGATGCATAACATAATCCAAAGGAAAAGATATCTCATTTGAAGACAAAGAAGCCTCCTCCACATGTTGTCCAAAAGTATCCACACTCACGCCAATCTGTGAAGAATGATCATGTAGAGAATGAACAAGAGGGTTAAGGTGTTCCCCCACAATAATTGAAGAAGGTGCATCTTCATCAAAGAGAAGATGAATGCTATCAATGATGTCCTCCAAATCTGCAAGATGAGACTCCACAAACAAGTCTGAAATACTTGTCAGAAAGTCATCCAAAGTAGCCATATCTGGAAGACTATGTATGTCCTGCTGCACTCAATCACTAGGGGCCAAAACTGTAGCAAGAAAAGCAACATCAAGTACAACAATAGATGGAGGAGATAGAGTGCATGGCTTAAGAACTGGATCTAATGTGAGAACTCCCAAGTTCAAGAAGCCATATGTCTCCTCTGAATCATGGTTCATGTGATCAACAGCCAAAGGAACATTTTCATCATCAGAAGCAAACTATGCAAAGGTGTATAACTGAGATGAATGATCAACCACCCTAGTAGAAATGATCTCTTGAGTCTCCAAGTCTCGAATGATGACATAATCAGGAGTGAACTCCACAGTTCTCCCATCTCCACCATGTGTAATCTAATAAATGGAAAGAATATTGTTCATCAAATGAGGAACACACAAGACATCCTAAAAAGTGTTGTCCCCAATGCTAATAGATCCCTTCCCAAGTACACTCATGTATGTATTGTTTCCCATCAAGATAGGAGACATAGAACAAGGTTGAAATGAAGAGAAGATAATGGGTATGTACAGGGTCATGATGGGCCAACAAGTGGCATTATGATGGGTATTTGTAGGGTATGTGGCTGACTACTTTTTTTTACCCAAAATTGATGAAATGAAAAGGGTTTTAAAAGGAGATTCTTATCTTTCAACAAATATAAATTATGCTTTACTTTGAATTTAATAAATAATTATTATTCATTTTCTATTTGAATTACGACTAAAGTCCTGATTGACAGGCTGATTGAAAAACATCTATACCTTTCAAATGATATCACATTTTTTGAATCCAAAAGATCTGTCACATTCTATGCTTCACAAACTATAGGATTGAAAAAAGAAAAAATTAATTTCATGAAGTTTAGACCAAGTTAAGGTGGTTAGACATACGAGTTTTTATAATTTTTAAAAGTTGTAATAAAAAAATTATAATTAATTATTTACTTGAAAAAAAATTACAAAATAATATGCATCACATGCGAACATGAGTCCTCTACTTATGCCTAAAATATTATAAAAAAATATTATCATTTTATTGTAATTAGGGTGGTTAGATAGACACCTACTTCTTATTTTTTCCCTCAAATTTAAGTACTACTGCATTGAAATTTCAAATTGTCACCAAATAGATTTAAAAAAAAAAAACCTAGTAGATTAGAAACTACATTCAATTTTCTACAGATTCTATTGTTACATATTTTTGAAATAATGTAGACAACTTATTCAAATTTTTACCTCAAGTTGCCTAACTCTATTTTTTTTGAAGTTTTTGCCACTTAAGGACCTATTTTTTGCATGATGATCCTACACATACCCTAGTCTATGAAGATGCCATATGATGTGATGCTTCTGAATCTAGAAGCCATCTCCCTAATATTGGACCTAAAAGTGCACAAAGAGTTTGTCCTTTATATCCTAATGTTGATGCTTACCTTTTTCCTTTTTAGACTATTTTGTAGTAGAAGGAGAAGAAAATTCAAACATTCTAGAAGGAAAATCAATGTGATTTTTTTTGAGAAGATTTTTCAACTCATCAATATCCTTATAACAATAATTTTCTTCATGTCCATCCTTCTTGCAATATGCACAAAAATGCCTCTCCTTCTTAGATGTTTCTCCTTTTGATGATGAGGATTTTGATTCTTTATGTGGCTTGTTCTTTTTCTTCTTTTGCTTCTTATCAAGATTCCCTGATTCTTTTTGTACCTTAGACTCATTGTCCACCAATGCTTGTGGTTTGGAATACTTGATGAGACCCATTTTCATTAACTTAGCTTCCTCTTGGATTAGGAGATCTGCAAATTCATCAAACTTAGGATCAACATATGATGCTCCCATAGAAAGTCAATGGGTATGAAAGCCAGAAACAAATACTGAATACTTACGACCAAGCTTGGATAAAACATTTGAAATCAATTGTAAATCCTCTTTTTGAATACTACATTCTTTCAATTTTGTTCTTAGTTACCTGGTTTTGGAGATGTATTCTTGGATGTGGTCAAAAAAATTAGGATCAAGATTCATCAAATCATTATCAATCTAATAACCTCTAATCTTATCTATTTTACCATACGATTTCTCAAAAGTCTCCCATGCTTCTTTAGGTGTATTACATGATTCAATATGAAATTGAAAATCAAATGAGACTAATGAACATATGCATCCAAGTTTTTGTCTCATGATCAATCTCCCACCTTTCCAATTCTTTAGCATCAATAGGTTTTTGAATTGTATCCCTTGCATGACCTATTAGACCTTTCATCATGAGATATTTCCATATTGATTTTCTCCATGTATCATAATTATGTGGATTTAGGGGTTCAAATTGAGATTTCCCCATTGCAAGAACACAAATCAAGCAAAAGAATCCAAGCAATCATTGCACGATTACCCCCCCAAATCACTCAATCAAGAAACCCCCCTAGCAATATATGATTTGGAACTTTATATTTAGTTCATTTACAATTGCCACTTTCCAAAAACAATGAAGTGGTCTCTGATCTTGGTACATGCAAATGCCAAAATAGGGCAAAAAATCAAGTAAAATTTTTGGTACAAAATGAGATCAATCTTATCATACCATTGAAAATTACACAAAAAATAATGCACTTTAAAAAAAAATTGCAGCCAAAAATGTTACTATAGGAGCAAGATATGAGCTCCCAAAGTTCCCAAAATGAGGATGAAGCAACAACACCTATGAGAATCTAAATTTTTCGGAAAAAAAGAGACCAAAACAAAAAAATTATTGCACGAGTACGTAGAGCATGAAAAATTATCCCAAATAAAAAAAAATTGCACTAAAAAAGGAGTCAAAATGAGCAAGATATCTCCATTTGAAGTTCGCCTCCAAAATCAAGAAGCTCAACGGAGAGGGGGTAGAAAATTCAAACCAAGCACTGGCGTATTGCTGATGTTATCAATTACCAAGCTTAAATTTGATGGTTCAGTGCTTGTCATGCCAAAAAGTGCTCCTTGCTAGAATATGCTCCTTAGTTGACAGAATATTCTTTGGCTATACAGGAATCTTTGATCAAAATATTCTCCGGTTCTGAGCCTAAAATTGATAGTTTACTAACCTTCACAACTAGTAAAATTTCACCAGAATCTTTGACTATCTTCTAGTATATTCTAAAGGATTTCCTAAATATTGTAATTGCCAGATTTTTTTAAAAACCATGGCTGGTTAGAAGAAAAGTCACCGACATAAATTGGGTGTTGGATATTGATTTGACTGGTGGATGTAAGTTTTTTTTAATCATCGGTTGGGGCGGGACCCACCTTAGAATTACCATGAGGCCGTACTCTGTGGGTACTATGGTAGCATAGACTTAAAGGCTGCAACAACTTACAGTCACTTATAATTTTTTATTTTTAATAAAAAACTTTGAAATACAATATTTATCGCCCAGACTAAATTTTTCTAAAAAAAATTTCAAAATTTTTCAAATTTATTTTTTTTAAATTTATTTTCTGAAAAATCATACCATGTGTGCAATTATGATGACCTAAGGGGCTGTATGGCTCATTGGGAAATTTTTTTTTTCCTCGTTGGACAACTGCTCCAAAATGGACAAATTGACAGTCGATCTTAGGGTTTTTAGCCCTTCTAGACATGATGGAAGGGTCAAATTTGATCCAAAATGCTCAAAAATTGCAGCTACCTTATGGATCTGGCAACCACTCTTCAGCTTCAAACCCTCATAGATTTGGCCTCGTATGTCTAATTTGGATGAAACAAAAGGAAAAATTGACTTTCTTAAACCTTTCGGACGCAATGGTGAGCTTAGATTTGCAACAACAAGCTCGGATATGAACCTGCAACAAAGAGCCAAAAATAGAACACCCCAAAATCTGATATCTCTCTTTAGAAAAAGACTCTCCAATAGCACCCAACCTGCTCTAATACCTTGTTAGAATTGGCTATGGCTACAAAGATCTATGGACCAAATGGAAAACACAAAAGAGAGATGAATATGGCAAGGATAAACTGTATTCAATGTCAATGATATGAGATGATTGTTTACAATGAGATAGACCCCTTGATTATATAGCCAAGGTGAGAACATAGAAGGGCATAAGATTATTACAAGTGTCGTAATCTTATGACATGAGAAAACTATGAAAAGCTATCACTCCATCTAAGGTGGAGAGATAATCACATGATGTGTCCACAAAAGGTGGAAGTGATAATTTAATGACATGTCAAGTCAACCAAAAGTGGAAATTCTCCAACAACCTCCTATGTGGTCCCTAAGTAAACTTAACTAAGCTATAATTATGACCTTAGACAAGGTACAAGACTTTTAATTACACCAACAATGTCCTTCTCCGCACTAAAAATAGGTTCCACAGAAGCCTCCTCTTCTTGTTCCTTGTCCAGATCTTCCTATACCTATTTGGTCTCCACTATTCTAATCATGAGGCTGATATGAGTCATCTCCTTTCTAATATTGATTGGTACTGGATCCTTCGCCCTTCCTTTGATCTCCACTTCAGCCTCCATATGGCCATCCACTAGTTCTTCCCTTGTGGCTTCCACCTCTTTTTTTTCTTTCAAATCTTTTGTTTAGTCATTCTTCAACTTTTAAGGAAAAATGATAAGCATCCTCAATGGTGGCAATTCTTACTAGTGCCAATTCTTCTTGTATGCTAGGCTTCAACCCATTAATATAGTGAGCAACTTTCTCAGGTTATTTTCCTTAGAATGTCCTGTCCTGATAAGGACCTTGTGAAATTCTTTCATGAATTCTTTCATTTTCCTCATTCCTTGTCTCAAGCTCTACATCTTGAGCAACTACAACTCATAATCAACAAGAATAAATTGCTTCTTCATTTTTGCCACCATTTTGTCACATTTAAAAATTTTATGCTTCCCTTTCCTTCCTATTTCAAGCTAGATCTCTTTCCACCATATACATACATGACCTTTTAACTTTTTCTTTGCAAACCTCACTCTATGAGGGTCTTCATTCTCCTCAAACTCAAAACATTCCTCCATGTTGTTGATCCAACCTATCAACTCTTTAGGATTCAGACTTCCACTAAAATTTGAAACCTCCATTTTAGGCTTCTTTCCAAGGCTAGATATTTCTCTCAATAGTCTCATTTCTCAAAGATCTATTTGATCATGTTCTCCCTCTTCCACTTCCTCTTTATTTTCATCTTCATTATCATCTCTTTCTTAATTCACTTCTCTCCTACGAACCTCTTCTCGCAAGGCTTCCATGTGCCTCCTGAGGGATCTGA
This sequence comes from Sequoia sempervirens, assembly GCA_007258455.2. Taxonomy (NCBI): domain Eukaryota; kingdom Viridiplantae; phylum Streptophyta; class Pinopsida; order Cupressales; family Cupressaceae; genus Sequoia; species Sequoia sempervirens. Next base: position 101,708,185 of record VDFB02000007.1, on the reverse strand, counting down.
TTTCATCTCCATGTTTGTTTCTTCCTCCACCACCTCTTCCTCTACCTCCACTATATTGGGCAAGTCTAGGGGGCATTTTGATCTCAACTCACACTGATAGGTCCTACTGCAAAAGAGGAATTTGCAAGGGGGTGCAAATTCACTGCTATACACTAGAAATTTGTTAATGATGGATACATTATGCCTACAAATGGTTTGAGCACTAAAGCTAAACTTAATGCCTATGGAAACAATATTAAATCAAGGTATGCTCTCTTGAGTAGTCTTACAAATTCTAAATTAGTGAAAGTTGTGGATCTGAAAACTACTAAGGTAATTTGGGAATAGTTGGGAAGCCTTTATGAAGGAGGTGATATGGTCAGATAAGCTAAGATGCAAAATATAAAGACCCTATTTAAGAACCTGTGAATGTTTGAAGATGAAAACATTACAATCTATATGTAGAGGGTGGATGAAGTGGTCAGCTCCATCAAAGGTCTTGGAGGAAAAATAAAAGAACCAAAGGTGGTAAAGAAAATTCTTAGAACCCTTCCTAAAGCTTCCAGCCATAAAGTTTCTGCTATTAAGGAGTCTCAAAATATTGATCAGTATCCTAGAGATTAATTACAAGGCTCATTAACTACATTTGAAATGAGAGAGTTCGGTACTAATAATGGGGCAAAATCAAAGATTGCTTTTAACACTGTAAAAATAGAGAAGACTAAAGAAATAAATCAAGAAGATACTGATGATGTGGAAGCTAAATTTGTGAGAAGAATGAGAAGAGGTACTACTATGTACAAAGGAAAATTACCTTTCAAATGTTTCAGTTATGGAAAGATAATTCACTACACTTCAATACATCCAAAGAAAGTAGTGAATGACAAAGATAGAAATAGGCTCATCATACACCACTCTAATATCCTTCAATGTTTGCCTCATCCACAACACTTGTGTGTAGAAAGATGCTTCTATAATGTACTCAACCTCTATTGTAGATAAAGAAACTAAATCTTTATTCTTACTTAGCCATGAAACCAATCTACATCCAAGAAAGGATGCACGACCACTTGTACTTTTCCTATCATCAACACAACTAGCCCAATCTACATTTGTGTAGGTACTCAAGTTGAAGTTAGCATCCTTTGGATACCACAAGATTTATGATCTAGAGTTCACTTTAAGTATTTGAATATCCTCTCCACTATTGTAACATGTGACTCTCTAGGATCTTCTTGAAATATATCGACAAGACAAACTGCATGCATGATATCCAATCTAGTAGCAGTTAGATATAGTAGTCCAATCATTGATATGTACTTGCTTTGAGCAACCTTAGGGGATTCATCATTCTTTCTCAGTTTGCAACTAGTAACCAGAGGAGTGCATACTAGTTTCAAATCTTCCATTCCAAAATTCTTCAACATTTATTTGGCATACTTTGATTGTGAAATGAATACGCCTTTGTTTGTTTATTGATTTGCTGATGAAGGGTACTCCCCTTATCATCATAACCTCACAATAAAAAATATAGAAAGAACAACCAACATGTAGGAAGTAAGCAAAAAAATTATTATTCTAGAATGGAAAAGAAACTATAGTTTTACATGGGTTGCTTGATTACAAAGATATCGATCAAACATGAAAATCAACTTTCAAATTGGTTGTTTAATCTCATGACTGCACTCTACCCTACACCTTCTCTTTGTCTCTATATGTGTATACTCCTCCTTCAATTCATCTTAACCTTTCAACATTATTTTTCCCCCATGTTGTCTTAGTACCACCTCATCATACAATGAACATCAAGATCCCATAGGTAGTTACCTAGTTATCAAAGATTTCAACCATCAACTTTATGTTTGAAATTGTTTTATTAATTATTACGTTGATTCATAATAATGGTGTGCAATCAATGAATAACTCCATGCCATGTGTCACCATCTAACTTGTTTTTCCATCACCATCATCCGACTCATGTTTCTGTCCACCTTCCCGCCATCGTAGTATCGAGGGGACTTCAAATCCTCTCACTTTGATATGGCTAGGTCCTCTCAATGAATCCCCTATCGGTATGTTGAATGGACCCTTCATAACCTCCCATTGAAAGATGTTTGTCTTTAGATATCAAAATATAAAAGGGACTTATAATCATATTAGCCTAAAATCCCATCATCACATCGATACACCTTATCACTCCATCGGAGGGACTCTCGAATGACTCCTTCTGATAACCTAGAGTCTCCTCGATGTAGCTTGTTAAAATGTGGAATGGACTCAAAATGTCATCCTGACAATATGTGAACCTCCATCTAATGTGAATTCTTCATGCGTGTATATTTCTACTACTTTTTCCATTAGTATGTTGATCGAAGATGAAACATGGTCCCATCAAAATCTCCATCTCACACTGATGAGTATGTTGACCAATGTAAAATGTCAAAAATGTAAAAATTTGTTCCTTCTTCATGTTTCATTCTCCTTAAACTTGAACTCTTGCAAATTGCCATACTTAGAGAGGGTATGTGTAGGATCATGATGGGCCAAAAAGTGGCGATATGATGGGTATGTGGCTAATGACATTTTTTACCCAAAATTGATGAAATGAAAAGGGTTTTTCAAGGAGATTCTTATCTTTCCACCAATATAAATTATGCTTTACTTTGAATTTCATAACTAATTATTATTCATTTTCTATTTGAATTATGACTAAAGTCCTGATTGATAGTGATGAGCCTTAAATATGCTCATAGTTTGAAACTTTTGATACTCTTACTTTTATTATTAATAGTTGTTTAAACTTGTTGATTAAAGACTTTTCAGGTAATATCCTGTAGTAATGAATTCTATATTCCTGCAGCTTGACAAATTCATTAATTACCTTTTTGACTGCCCGCATAGCTGATGTATGCTTATGATTTTGGATAATGGAATAGGATTAACATGTGATTAATGAATAGATAATGTGTCACTTGTATGTATGCTTTCCTTCGCCTCTGTCATTTATTGCAGGATTGTTGGAGGGAGCAAAAACTGATCAAGCGCAAGAATCTCGACTCTATTGAAGAAGTCGTTCTAGTAATAACTCTTTGACCGAATCTTTGGGAAGAAGCTTTAATGATCCTTTGATCTAGGAAGTGTGTAATGCTATATTTTCTCTCGGTCGCGTCGAGCAGATAGACTTTCATTTATGAATAACTGTTCCGCGGATTCAGAATGTATTTATGATCACGACTTCCTCTGTTAATTAGTTAGTTGTGTTTTTCATTTAAATAATCATTCCTCCTGCATGAGTGAACAAGGATGAAAATAGTATGTGTTGAAATTATGTTGAATAAGCAATAGAGTTATGTGTTAAGTTTTATTTTCAAAATAGAGTAATCGATGTATCCTGGTTCTGAGTATGAATAAAATTTGATGAAGCTTTGAGTCAACTTCTTGTGTAATTTAAGTTGATGCTTGCTAAGGGGGCCCACTTAGTAAGTATTATGTAGAAAGTTGTTGTAGTTAACTGTTCATTTCATGTTGATTACTAGTTAGAATCTATTTCTATAGATTTCAACGCAAAACTCAGCTTTGTATTGCTCCTGCAGCATAGAGAATCCATCCTTGTGTCTGTTCCTGCAGCATAAAGCCAGTTTACAGTTTGTCCTTTAATCATAGCTGCTACGATTTCTGGTTTAGCTGAGTTGTATTTGAGTTAAGAATCTTTACGTTGCATTACTATTAAGCATTTGTTTTCTATAGATGGTGACTGGAAACTAGTTCTTAGTGCACATACCGTGCTGCTCCATTTCAAGTATACATTCCCTAGTTTGATAAAGTAAATGAACGATCATGAGGGGATGTTAGTCGCCTATTGGAATGTCCAATTCCTAGGTTTAGTTCTGCTGTGACTTTTATATCCTTTTGTGGGCGTGACCATTTTTGGCGCCATTGCTGGGGATGGTGTCAATCTAAGAACCTATTATAATCATTGTTAGTTGTAGTCTAGTCAGTTATTTAAGTATTTTCAAATTATTTTCAATACCATTTGTTCTATTGCATGCATAGAAGAAGAAGAGATGCACTGGGAAGGTTCCTCCCTGAAAATCTATTTGTTGAATTACCATTTAACCTAGTTGATGAAGAACTTGAGGAAAATCCATTTTCTCTGATATTCCAGCATGCAAATATGGCAAATAACCCACCTAATCCACCGCCTAATTTTGAGTTTCCCATTGTTCCTCAACAAGACACTGATAATCTCAAGAATATTCCTTCTTCCTTACTGCCCAAGTTCTATGGCCTTGTGATGGAGGACCCAGACACTTTCCTATTTGAGTTTGATATCCTCTGTCACAGTTATGACTACACTTCAGATGCTCACAAACTGAAGTTGTTTCCTTCCAGCTTGAAGGAGGGAGCTCTTAGATGGTTCATGAGTCTGGGAAGAGGTGTTGTTGATAGTTGGGTAGCCATGCAAACAAAATTTCTTGAGAAATATAAGGAATATTGTAAGAGTGCTAGTAAAGGAGGTGACATATTCAGAATTCAGCAGAAGGAGGATGAAAGTCTGGAAGATTATATTTCTAGATTCTTGTTTTCCCTAAAAAGGAATTCAAACCATACTCTCAACGAAGACTCTTAGAAATTACTTTTTCTAAGGGGAATCAGTGATGCTTGTATTGACGCCCTGGACCTAATGGGAGGAGGTGATATAACCCAACTACCTTGGGATGATATCAAGAAAATATGTCTCAATTACTCTCAAGCAAATGTGAAGAAAGTTCAAGGTCATCAAGTTACAGTGGGCAAGTCTTCTTCTAGTGGAGTCTCCCATATGGAGATAACAAATTTTCTCTCTGATTTCAAGTAGGATATCATTAACAATATGGCTACACAATTAGACACTATGCAAGCTCGAAAGAAACATGAGGCAGCTGAAGCAATGTTGGCCGAGTTCTGTCCACATTGTAGGTAGAAGAAACGAGACTGTAGATGCACGATGGTGGCTAATTTGGAAGCTAAGAAATTACCTACTGACTTTAAGCCAGTAGAAGGTGATGATGATCAAATTTTCTACGTTGCACAAAGGAGACCATGGGCTCAAGGACAAGGTATGCCTCAAGACCCTTTGACTTTTGGTAATCCTTATTCTAGCTATAATAACCAATGGAAACCCACGTATGGACCACCACCACCTTGGAATGCATCTCAATCAAATTGGCCTAATTATCAGACCCCTCAATGGCAATCTCCTCAAGGAGGTTGGCAGCAGCGACCAGGACAATGGACCCCACCTCAAGGTAATTGGTAGCAAAATCCTCAATGGAGGGGTTCTCAGTAATGGCAGAACCAGTCTCCTAGATTCCTGCAGCTTCCACAGCCACAACCTCAGGCCCTCATGCCACCTCCTGCAACACCTGCTACAAATACTAGCCCTCCAAAACAAACACCTATGCCTACTCAGCTGATGCCAAATCCCAATAATAAGCAACAGCAGCCACAGTAGCCCATGTATTTTGCTGAAGCTAACCAATATCAAGCTTATACTTTAAACATTAATGATATCCATTTAAGGTCTAGAACCATTCTTCCTGCTCCACAACCGCCTTTAATTACTGAGATGATAGATTCTTCCCCTAAAAAACCTATTGCACCTACTGTTCCTACTGAGCATATGCCTATAATTGACATGGTTTCTAAGGAGCATGTTCTGCAAAGTCAAGACAAACCACCTTTTCCTTAGAAGCTACAAATTACTGCATCTAAAGCCATGGAAGAACCCACTTTTGACATTCTAGATTAGCTAAAGAAGGTACAAAATCAAATCCCTTTATTTCAGGCCATTAAAGATGTTCCTATTTTTGGAAAAACTATTAAAGAGGCCTGTTTGAAGAAGCCTAGATGGAAGAAAAAGGATCCCCAAACAATTCATGTCTTAGGGAAATTGGCTAATATAATGTTGGGAAATGTAGTCATTCCTAAGTACATTGACCCTGGCAGTCCTGTAGTGTAGATACATATAAATGGCCAAATTGTAAAAATATTTTGATTGACCTTGGTGCTGCCATTAATGTCATGACCAAGCATACTATGGACTACTTGAACATTCTAAACATTAGGTCTACACCTACGGTTCTGCAGCTTGCAGATAGCTCCATAGTCAAACCTGATGGAATGGTGGAAGATGTAATTGTTACTTTTGAATCTTGGGAGTATCCAGCTAATTTTACAATATTATCTATTAAAGCAACTTTAGGAGGATACCCAGTTATCCTAGGTAGACCATGGTTAGCAACTACTGATGCTTTTATTGGATGTCGTTCTGGAGATATGACTATTTTTGATGGATAGTCCACAAAAAAATTGGCTTTGTATCCGCCTGCTAGACCTCAACCAGATTTGTCCCAACCTGTTTGGCCCGATGTGGGGGAAGAAACTGAGGAAGCCAATTCGTTGGTTCAATTAATGATGCTTCAAACTAATCCATTCTCACAACTTCAGAATGAGGATGCCTTGCTTTTTCAAATTCTGCAGTCTAACTCTGATATGGGTAGTTCATCTGATCCAAATAGTAGTCATCTACAATGTTTCCTACAAAAACTAAATTTTGAGAGTTCACTGCCTAAATTTCCTGCAATTTTTCATAACTTGCTTCCACAAGAGGTACAAACATTACCTGTAGATTCTATAAGTGATCTCACTAAGCAGATAGAATTGTCTCCAGGTCACTGTTTGAATATCAATAGCAAGCTATCACAATCTCAACACGCTGTCCTATTCAAAATGTTACAAGATCAGCATAAAACTTTTGCATGGGAATATGGGGACATGCAAGGAATAGATCCTCGAATTTGTACTCATAAGATCTATATCAAAGAAGACTGTTTACCAATTAGGTAGCCTCAAAGAAGAATAAATCCAGCACTTAGAGAAATAGTTAAGAATGAGCTTCAAAATTTGCTTGATGCTGGTTTTATTTATCCAATTTCTGACAGTCAGTGGGTCTCTCCATTTTTTATCATCCCTAAAAAAGGAGGAAAGTGGAGAGTGTGTGTAGATTATAGAGAGTTGAACACTGCCATGACAAAAGATCACTTTCCACTGCCCTTTGTAGACCAAGTGCTAGACTCATTGTTTGGTAAAAGATATTTTTCCTTCTTGGACGGCTATAGTGGGTACAATCAGATAAAAATTGCCCCTAAAGATCAAGATAAGACCACTTTTACCTATCCATGGGGGACATTTGCTTACTCAGTCTTGCCTTTTGGTCTATGTAATGTGTCAACAACATTTCTGAGAGCAGTAATTAGCATTTTTGCTGATATATCTCATGACTGTATGGAGATTTATATGGATGACTTCACTACCTATGGAGTTACATTTGAAGAAGCACTGGTGAATTTAGAAAAAGTATTAAAAAGATGCAGAGAGCAAAATTTGTCTTTGAACAGTGAAAAGTGCTTTATAATGATGGAAGAAGGTATTATTCTTGGCCATCATATTTCCAAGAATGGAATTCAGGTTGACCCTGCTAAAATTGAAGTCATTCTGAATTTACAAACTCCTGCAAAACAAAAGGATGTTAGAAGCTTGGTCATGCAGGGTATTATAGAAGGTTTATAAAAGATTTTTGCAAAATTTCCAATCCACTATATGCCTTATTAACTAAGGAGTCTCAATTTTATTGGATGGAGGCCTGTGAAAAATCTTTCCTGCAACTAAAGGACTTGCTTACTAAAGCCCCTATTCTTCAAGGTCCAAAATGGAATTTTCCTTTTCACATACATGCTGATGCTTCTAATTTTGGTATAGGGGCAGTCTTAAGCCAAAAAGAAAATTCAATTGAGCATGTTATCTATTTTATTAGTAAAAACCTTCAAGGTCCTGAGCTAAACTACACTGTTACAGAAAAGGAGTTGCTAGCAGTAGTGTATGCTTTGAATAAATTTAGGCATTATATCACAGGTTATCAGATATTTGTCCACACTGATCATGCAGCAATCAGGTATCTGATGAACAAGCCTACCATTTTTGGTAGGTTGGCAAGATGGCTCCTATTGTTACAAGAATTTGATATTACAATCATTGATAAACCGGGAAGAGCTAATGTTGTAGCTGATTTTTTATCAAGGCTTCAAATAACTGCACCTGCTGAACAAGAAGTCATTGATGATAGGTTCCCTGATGAACACCTATTTTCCATTGTTGCACATACCCCATGGTATGCAGACATTGCCAATTATCTAGCAGCAAGCAGAATACCAGCTTACTTTTCCCCAAAAGAAAAGAAATTGTTAATTGAGAAAAGTTTCAACTTTTCATGGATTGCAAATTGTCTGTTTTATACTCGACCTGATCAAGTTATGCGAAGATGTGTAAGAGAATATGAGACTTATGATATATTGCATGCTTTCCATGATGAACCATGTGGGGGACATTTTGCATCAAAGAGAACATCGATGAAGGTTCTTACAACAGGATACTATTGGCCAACATTACACAAGGATGCTGTAGCTTATACAAGGAAATGTGATAGATGCCAACGAATGGGAAGACCAACTAGGTCAGATGAAATGCCACTATACCCATAGGTAATAGTCACCTCTTTTGATAAATGGGGAATGGATTTTGTTGGACCGATTGATCCACCATGAAATGGCAAGTCATACATTCTGGTTTGCATGGATTATGTAACAAAGTGGGTTGAAGTAAAGGCAATGACTCATGCTCGTGATAATAAGGTTGTTGAATTTCTGTATGAGCAAATTTTCACTAGATTTGGAGTTTCCAGAGAGCTAGTAATTGATCAGAGAGCTTAGTTCACATCCAATTTGATCATTGCACTAATGAATGACTATAAAATCAAACATAGGAAGTCCAGCCCCTATCACCCTCAAGCCATTGGTCAGGCAGAGGTTAAAAATAGGGAAATTGAGGCGATCCTAACAAAGACAGTGCAACTTCATAGGAAAGATTGGAGCAGTAGACTTCCTAAAGCAATCTGGGCCTACAGAACTACATGGAAGACAACAACTAAGTTTACAACTTTTGAACTACTTTATGGGAAAACAACCATGTTGCCCATTGAATTTGAGCATAAAACCTTGAGGACAGCTCTTGAACTCAATATGAAAATATCTGAAGCATAGAAGGAATGCCTCCTATAGTTAAATGCTTTGGACAAAATGAAAAAAGCTACCCTGCAGCATACAAAAGTAGTCCAACAGCAAAGGAAGAAATGGCACAATCAACACATCAAAACCAAGCAATTTTCTGCTGGTGATTGGGCTCTGCTATATGATTCTAGATATCAAGAAAATCAAGGTAAGCTCACAACACACTGGCTCAGTCCCTATGAAGTTGAGAATGTGTTTGACAACGGATCAGTATAGCTGGCCATAATTGATCCTATCTGTTTCAAATTTCTATTTAATGGCCACCGACTGCGGTTATATCAGAAGCCGACATCAAAGGAAGAGTTCCTGAAGAAGTTTGTTTCGACTAGTCTTCCTGCAGAAAAAAGGCTTAGGCCTTTTTCCTGTAGCTTCTCTTTAAGTATTGTGTTGACCGCCCATAATAAAGTTTTCTTTTTAAAGAAAACCACTTTTATCTATTTCTTTTCATCTATCACATCATTCATTTCTTTATCTGCCATGTCATCCATATCGCCACTCTGCCTCATTCATGCATTCAATCTTCTAGCTATCATTACATGATACGCTTTTATTTTTTATGGCATTCCCAAGAACTGCATTCAAGGTACGTGAAATCTTTTCATTATCGCATAATTTATTCTTTCTGTCTATTCATTAATTGTAATGTATACATCAGCTATAATTGCATGCTTTAATCCTATCAACTTGCACATGTGAGGACACATGTTGAATGCTAAGTAGGGGGCAGGGGTATTCTAATTTCAAATTTTCCTGTGCCAAATTTACATTTGCTCAAAATAGTTATGATCTTGTACTTTTTAAAAGTACGATTGAAAATCCATATCCTGAGAACAAGTTAACTTCTTAGTTTAAGTAGTTATTAAAACTATTTTATGCAAAACTCTAGTTGTTATTCTTGGTAAGGAAAAGGAAAGTGCAGTAACGAAGAAGAGTCTTTTTCAAGCATTCAGCATTAGTCTGAATTTTTGTTTTAAGGATTTTTGATCATGGGTGGCCAACTGGTGAGGCACGAGCTTGCAACTCATGATGCGTTGATACAGGATCCTCAGTTAGTGCAAGCATTCGCCAATTGTGGATGGTTAAATTATTTCTTGAGAATTGATTCTTTTGATGAAGAAGCTGCAGACGAATTCTTAAGAACATTTTTAGAAAATGAGGCTACGGTATGGGGCTTGATAGTGGCTGTGACAGAGGAAAGAATTTTAGAAGTTACTAGATTACCAACAGTGGGTGAAAATTTTCCTATTGGAAGGGATGTTGTCTCTGCTAGGGAAGAGTTTACCCTACCAGCTGATGGGCCTTTGGAAATTTCAAAGCAAGGGTGCAAAAGAATGTCCCTGCCTTATCCATATTCTGAATATGTCATCTTTATTATCAGGTATTTAACTTGTGAAGGGTGCTTCTCTTACCTACATTCATATCATTTCAAATTGTTAAGTCATATGAGACATGGAATGGTAGTGAATGTTCCAAATTTCTTGTTGAACCTTTTGCAAAATAGTGCACATGAAACCCAAATGGGTAAACAAAACTATGTCACACATCATGCCCTAATAAAAATTTTGGCTAAGAGATCTTTAAGGGATGTTTCACCTCTTTCCTAGAATGAGTTGTTGCCTAAAAAGGTCTTCAACTGCCTGAACCCCCTAGGGTACTACCTGCACAGCCTAGAAGAAAGAAAATGAGAATTGAGTCCACAAGTATTGAAACAAAGCAAGAATCTACTGCTCCTGTAGTGCCCACTCCTGCAGCTTCTATTTCGATGTCCTCTATCGGTGTGCAAACAAGGTCTGCTGCTAGGAGAGAAAAAGGAAAGACAATTATAAGTGAGTCATTTAGGGTAGGGTAGACTCTTGAGTCGGATCCACATACTCGAAGACAAAAATTTTTTGCCTCATCCTCTCCTGCAAAGTCTTCCCCTGTTTTTGTTTCTCCTGCAGCAACACCCGTTACTACTCCAATTTCAATTTCCTCTTCCCCTACCAAGTCTGGATCTTTAAGACCATCTAGGAAGAGGACTACTAAGGAAGCATCCTTTGCTGCTACTCCTTTTGCAAAATTACCAAGAAGAAGTTCATTAAGAAAATAGTCTAAGCCTGCTACAACTTCTGTTCAAACTGAAACTGTCATAATATCGGAGGACTCTGCTGAGTCAGGTCATAATAACTCCCTAGATATGTCTGCAAATGTTCCACAAAGCCCCTCTGCTATTCCTAAGGCAGCACAACCCAGTAATTTTGATAAAGGGAAAATGTCGAGTCTGGATGACTTGGCTTGTGCAGCTGAGAAAATTTCTAAGAACAATCTTCTCCTATACGACAATAAGGTTTCATCCTGTAGCAAGAGTATTTTGTCCTATAGCAAGAAGAAGGTGAGCTTGAATTGCTTGAAATACCCTATGATAATCCATTGCCTACTCAAGTTTGCACATATTTAGTTGTGTATAAAAGGATTCTACTGATTGCATACTTGGAATTTCTGAAAATTAAGAAGATGCCTGTGTCATTCCACACTTTATGTTTTCACCATCTCGCTAAAACTAAAGTTCAACAAAGTTTATGGGATGAAGAAAAGAAAAAGTTGCAAAGAGAAATTGAAAGGAAAAAGCAAGAAATTCAAGATATGCAAAAGAAAATGGATAAAATGATGAAAATAACTAGACAGATAATGGAGTGTAGTCCGCCACCCAAAGTATATGCAATGTGCCTAAAGGAACAATTTCTTTGGTTCAAATTAATGAGGATCTCCAGAAATTTGGATCCTGATATTGAAACAGCCAAAGAATTCTATGATGCTTATGAAGTGGCCCCTAATTGGCTGAGAAACTCCATGTGTGAACTTTATTTACATGGTTATTTAATTCCTGCAGAAACTGAATGGAAGCCCCTTCTTTATATTGGTGATATTCATCTAAGAGCACTTATGTCTTGGGCTACAAATGAGATCAATCATGGGAGACAATTGGAAATATATGAAGAAATAGAAAGAGATGAACCTGTTCTTCTAAGAGCTGAGAGTTCAGACCCACGCATATATTTTAAGAACCTGGTTTAAGGTTACTTATGGATGTAATCATGTTGAGGAAAGAGAGAAAATTTTTGACATCAGAAAATAGGTATACAATGAGTTTAAAGAACAGAAATATACATTCTGGAAACTCGCCTCTTCCAGAATTAAGACAAGGTGGGAGAAATTGATAGTTGGTCTAAGAGGGACAGAGCCTCACAGCCCATTGAACTTCACAGCAGCACTCAAGAGATCAGAAAGGTACATGCAACTGGGTTTGAAAAGCAGATTTTAATTATGGATGCCACTGACCTACCAACCTCCAGTTTTAAATGGCCGCTCTATCCTTATCAAGCCAAGGAAATCAATGATGAAATAGAGAAGTGCAGATATGAAATATGGGAGTTTACCAGAGGTTTTTACTACAAGTTTCGAACTTCATTGCACAGTCATCTTACTCCGACAAATTTTAGGGAAATAACAAGAAAAGTCAATGTTGGAGGACCAGCATTATCATAAGTAGGGGGCAGAATGATGAGCCTTAAATATGCTCATAGTTTGAAACTTTTGATACTCTTACTTTTATTATTAATAGTTGTTTAAACTTGTTGATTAAAGACTTTTCGGGTAATATCCTATAGTAATGAATTCCATATTCCTATAGCTTGACAACTTCATTAATTACCTTTTTGACTGCTCGCATAGCTGATGTATGCTTATGATTTTCGATAATGGAATAGGATTAACATGTGATTAATGAATAGATAACGTGTCACTTGTATGTATGATTTCCTTCGCCTCTGTCATTTATTGCAGGATTGTTGGAGGGAGCAGAAACTAATCAAGTGCAAGAATCTCGACTCTGTTGAAGAAGTCATTCTAGTAATAACTCTTTGATTGAATCTTTGGGAAGAAGCTTTAACAATCCTTTGATCTAGGAAGTGTGTAATGCTATATTTTCTCTCAGTCACGTCGAGCGGATAGACTTTCATTTATGAATAATTGTTCCGTGGATTCAGAATGTATTTATGATCATGACTTCCTCTGTTAATTAGTTAGTTGTCTTTTTCATTTAAATAAATGTTCCTCCTATGTGAGTGAATGAGGATGAAAATAGTATGTGTTGAAATTAAGTTGAATAAGCAATAGAGTTCTGTGTTAAGTTTTATTTTCAAAATAGAGTAATCGATGTATCTTGGTTCTGAGTATGAATAAAATTCGATGAAGCTTTGAGTCAACTTCTTGTGTAATTTAAGTTGATGCTTGCTAAGGGGGCCCACTTAGTAAGTATTTTGTAGCAAGTTTTTGTAGTTAACTGTTCATTTCATGTTGATTACTAGTTAGAATCTATTTCTGTAGATTTCAACACAAACTCAGCTTTGTATTGCTCCTGCAACATAGAGAATCCATCCATGCGTTTGTTCTTGTAGCATAAAGCCAATTTACAGTTTGTCCTTTAATCATAGCTGCTACGATTTATGTTTTAGCTAAGTTGTATTTGAGTTAAGAAGCTTTACGTTGCATTACTGTTAAGCATTTGTTTTCTATAGATGGTGACTGGAAACTAGTTCTTAGTGCACATATCGTGCTGCTCCATTTCAAGTATATGTTCCTTGGTTTGATAAAGTAAATGAATAATCATGAGGGGATGTTAGTCACCTGTTGGAATGTCCAATTCCCAGGTTTAGTTTTGTTGTGACTTGTATATCCTTTTATGGGCATGACCAGATAGTCTGATTGAAAAACATCTATAGCTTTCAAATGGTATCACATTTTTTGAATCTGAAACATGCATCACATTCTATGCTTCACATACTATAATATTAAAGAAAAATGAATTTCATGAATTTTTGACCAAGGTGGTAAGACATACGAGTTTTTATATTTTTTAAAAGTTGTAATAAAAAATTCACAATTAATTATTTACTTGGAAAAAAAATATAAAAAAATATGCATCACATTAGGACATGATTCCTCTACTTATATCTAATATCTTATAAAAAAATATTATCATTTTATTGTGGTTAGGGTGGTTAGAAAGACACCTACTTCTTTTTTTCCCTAAAATTTAAGTACTATTGCATTGAAATTTCAAATTTTCACCAAATAGATTTAAAAAAAAACCTAGTAGTTTAGAAACTACATTCAATTTGCTACAAATTCTATTCTTACATATTTTTGAAACAATATAGATAACTTATTCAAAAATTTATGTCAAGTTGCCTAACTCTGATTTTTTTGAATTTTTTTCCACTTAAGGGCCTATATTTTGCATGATGATTGTGCACATATATGTGAATTCAAATTGATTTAGCCCTCATTGGAAAATAAGTAACTCATTTTTTTTATCGATTCAATATTTCTCTTCACCCTAGATTCTCTTGCATCAGACACCTGGGGTAATTTGAAAAGTCACCTTTTCACTTCTTGGAGGCTAAAGGGAAACCAAGACAGCCAACCTCAAACTCTAAAAACCATGATGAATCTTCAATAGGTCATCCTCTCCATTTCACCAAGTGCTCTCTATATTTCTTGTTTCATATGCTTCTATCCACATGATTGTCCAAAACTTCTATCTTTTTTTTTAGTAGGTGTTGGAATGCTCAATTGTGCATCTATCAATTCATTCTCCTTATCCCCTTCATGGTACTCTGTCAAATAAAAAAATTTAAACATAGGTGAAACAGGAACCTCACTCGACAACTCCACCTCATGCACATTTCCTGAATAATGCATCTTCAGGATCTTGCATGTTCCAACCTTCTTCATCTTTAACATGTTGTATGTGCCAAATGGGAACCTCTCATTCCACAAATGAACCATGACTTCATCACCTACCTAGAACTCCTTATACCTTCTTTTCTAATCTACCTTAGCCTTATACTGTGAATTCATCTTATTGATATGTTTCTTCACCTCTTCATGCAAATGTTTTAGGTGTTTAGCAAAATATCTAGCGTTGACACTATACTTCTCTCCCTTATTTAGCTTCCTCAATTCAAAAGTAGTTATAGGAATACTCCCATACATAATCTAGAATGGTTATTTACCAGTGCTCCGGTTGACATAATTGTTGTAAGAAAATTCTAGCTATGGTAAAATAAAATCCCATCCCTTGGGCTTGTCACCTAAACATCTCAGCAAGTTACCCAAACTCCTACTCACCACCTCCATTTTTCCATTATTTTTTTGATGGTGTGTTGAATTTAACTTTGAATTAGTCTTCAAATTCTTCCACAATGTCCTCTAGAAATACCCAATGAACTTGGTATCTCAATCTGAAACTATGCTCTTGGGTAGACCATGTAGTCTTACCACTTATCTGAAAAATAATTCTGCAATATGAACATCAGTAGTCTTATGACATTGGATGAAGTGTGCCATTTTCAAAATATGTCCACCACCAAAAATATAGAATCATTCCCTCTCTATGTCCTTGGTAAACCAAATTCAAATCTCATCCCTTGGGCTTGTCACCTACTAAGCAACTCAACAAGTTACCCAAACTCCTATTCACCACCTCCATTTGAACGGATGGTGTGCTAAACTAAACTTCAAATATGTCTTCAAATTCTTCCACAACATCCTTTAGAAATACCCAATGAACTTGGTATCTTAGTTTGAAACTGTACTCTTAGGTAGACCATGTAGTCTTACCACTTCTTTAAAAATAATTCTGTAATAGGAAGAACATCATTGGTCTTATGAAATGTGATGACGTATGCCAATTTAAAAAATCTATCCACCACCACAAATATAAAATCATGTCCCCTATGTGTCCTTGGTAATCCATACTAAAGTAGGAAACATAGAAATTTATAATTCGAGAATGGAAAACAAACTACAGTTTTACATGGGTTGCTTGATTACAAAGATATCAATCAAACATGTAGATTGTCTTTCAACTCTACTCTTCAATTTCATGACCACATGCTACCCGCCACCTTCTCTTTGTCTCTATATGTTTATACTCCTCCTTCAGGTCAACTTAACATCTCAAAATTATTTCCCCACATGTTGTGTTAGTATCGCCTCGTCATCCAATGAGCATCGAGATCCCACTGATAATTACATGGTTATTAGGGACTTCAACCATTGCCTTTACATTTTAAATCATTTGGAAAATGATCATGTTGATTCATAAGAATGATCTGCAATCAATGAATAACACTATGCCATGTGTCATCATGTAACTCATTCATCGATCACCATCGTTGTACTCATGTTTCTATCAACTTTCCCACCATCATAGTATCGAGGGGACTTCAAATCCTTTCACTCTGATACGACCAAGTCCAGTCAATGAAGCCCCTATCAGTATGTTGAATGGACCCTTCATGACCTCCTATTGAAACATGTCAGTCTCCCAATATGAAAATACCAAAGGGACTTGTAATCTTGTCAACCTAAAATCCCTTCATCACCTCAACACACCTTATTGCTCTGTCGGAGGGACTCCTAAATGACTCCTTCTGATAACCTAAAGTATCCTTGATGTAGCTTGTTAGAATGTCAAAGGGGCTCTGAATATTATCCCAGTGATATGTGAACCTCCCTCTATTGTGAATTCTACATGCCCATATACAATTGATACTTTCACCATTAGTATGTTGATAGGACATGAAATAGGGTCCCATTGAAATCTCCATGTCATGCCAATGAGTATGTTGACCAATGTCGAATGTCAAAAATGTTGAAATTCATTCCTTCTTCATGTCACTTTCTCCTTAAGCCCAAACTCTTGTAGACTGCCATAATTAGTGATTTCAAACCAAATCATCCCTTATTGGAAAAGAAGTAAATTTTTTCTTTTGTCGATGCAACATTTCTCTTCACCGTAGATGCTCCTACATCATTTGTAGCCTAAGGAATAAATTCATCTCCCCAAATATATACATTACAAACTCTTTCTACATCTCTTATGTAATCTTCTTGCTCATAGCTTCACTACCTCCAAAAATTATGCCATCAACATACACAACCACAATCAATATTTGATCTTTTTCAACTTTAAAGTAAAAATTACTATTTTTGGTACCTTTATTGAATCCTTGTTGTATCAAATACCTATCCAACCTTACATACTAGGCTCTAGGAGCTTACATCAATCCATAAATTGCATTTTTCAATTTACAAACCATGTTTAGTTTATTTAATAATTGAAATCTTTTTGGTTTTTCCATGTATACTTCTTCATCCAATTCTACATTCAATAAAGCATACTTCACATCCATTTGATAAAATTTGAAATCCTTATGTGCTACAAAATCCAAAAATATCCTAATAGCTTCCATTCTTGCCACTAGGGAAAATTTATCTTCAAAATATATTCCTTCAACTTGTGAATAACCCTTACACACAAGCCTTTCTTTTTTTCTTACCACTTCACCATTCTCATTCAATTTTTTTTTGAACACCCACTTAGATCCAATTATATTCTTATTTTTAGGTTGTGGGACAAGTTCCCAAGTCTTATTTTTCTCAATTTGCAATAGTTCATCTTCCATATCCTTCATCCAATTTTCATCTTTGTATGCATCAATCATTGTTTTAGGTTCAACTTTAGAAAGTAAAAAAAAATTACCTCTTCTTCAATAGCTTTCATTCTTGGGAGTAAACCTTTGCTTTTTTCTCCAATGATATATTCATCAAAATGATTCCTCTGCACATATTTATGGGTTATAAGAGTATTTTTGGATCTTCTTCCTCTTTAATTTGTACTTCCTTTTCCTTGGATTTTTCTTTTTCTCTACTACCAGACTCATCTAATTCATATTCATCTATCACCATAGAGTTATGAAAATCTTCATCAACCTTGACACTTGCACTTTCAACAATATTTATTAGTCTTTTGGTGTAACACCGGTAGGATTTTCTTTTAGTAGAAAATCCAAGGAAGATTCCTTAATTAGACCTTGCATCAAACTTTCCCAAATTTTCTTCATCTCTTTTAGTATAAAATTTTCTTCCAAACACTTTGAAGTATTTGGAAATAGGTGTCCTTCCATACCACAACTCATAGGGAGTCTTTGTGTTGTTTTCTTTTGCTTGAACTCTTTTAACTATGTAAATAACAATATGAATTACTTCTCTCCAGTAGAATTTTGATAGGTTATCTTCTTTCATCATAGTCCTTGTAGTATCTTGAATAGTCATGTTTTTCCTTTCAACCATTCTATTTTATGAGGAGTCATGGGGGTAGATAAATGCCTCTTTATGCCATGATTCTCTTAAAACATGTTAAATTCATTGGAGGTAAACTCTCCACCTGTATCATACCTCAAAAAATTTATCTTCATATCCATTTCATTCTCAACCATAACTTTAAAACCTTTGAATGTATCTTGGGCTTCAAATTTTTCTTTAAGAAAAGTAACCCATGTCATTCTTGAATAATCATCAATAAAAAGCATGAAATACTTATCACCTTGAAAACTTCTTGCTCTTGTAGGACCAAAAAGATCTGTATGCACCAATTCTAGTAATCTACTAGAAGATTGTTCTTTTCCTTTGGAACTTCCTCTTGTTTGCTTTCAAATCTGACAATCCTTCCAAACAACATTGATAGGATTTGCAATATTTGGTAGATCTCTCACTGCTTGAATTTTTAAACTGATTCTTAAAAAAATATCAAAATTAATGTGACATATCATCTTGTGCCATAACTAAATTTCATTAATTTGAGTCATAAAACAATTACCATCAACACCCTTGAGATGATAAACATTTCCACTTGTCCTTCTTCCAGTAGAAATCATTGTTCTGAACCCTCTTTTGATCTCACATCCATTTTATTGAAATATAAGATTGTATCCTTTGCTACACATTTGTCCAACACTAAAGAGGTTATGCTTTAAAAACTTAACATAGTAAACATTGTATTATGCTTTCCATCAAAACTAATTAAAACTATTCAACATATCTTAGCACCTGAATCATCTAAAAATCTAACAAGTCATCCATCATACATTTCGGGTTTAACAAACTTACTCTTGTCTTTGGTCATATGATTAGAGCAACCACTATCAATGATCCAATAGTTCTTATCCTATCTATCATGAAAATTAGATACCAAAGTAACTCTAGAATTATCCTTTCTCTCTAGAGGGAATTCCTTCATAAATCTATCAATGTTAGTAGAATTAAATTCATCTTTTAAAGCCATGAACAAGCATTCATTGTCATAATCTCCATAATCAGATTCATAATTATAAATACTTGCATCTTCTATAACATAATAGCTTTTCTTAATTATCTTACATTTTTTCTCCTTGTTTTTGTGACAATACTTAAGTGTAATAATTATTTTAAAGAGCCCAATGATGCATTCAAAGACAAAAATTATTTCAATAAGATATCACTTTTTGAGAGAGAAGGTTATGGAGAATGAAGTGAATCTTGAATATGTTCCTACAAAGCATCAAATTGTTGATATATTCACGAAGGATCTTCCTAAGGATACTTTTGTGTATCTCCATGAGAAGTTAGGGGTTATTTCCCCTCCTTTGAACTAGATGCATAAGGAGATGCATCAATCCAGTGGATCTCAAGATTCATTCTTTGTTATAGACTGATGTTGGTGGCTACCTCTCAGGGGGAGTAGGTAGTGGCATTATAGATTATTGTAGTAAGAAGGGTGTGTGTTGTCATTTTGTAGTGGTTCTTGATTTGGTATAGTTTGGTGTGTGCTACTAAGGGGGAGTATTCAAAGCAGTAAAGGAAAGGTGCTGCAAAGTAGTAGTCAGAAGGTTGTTTGATGTCAAAGGAAGAGAATAAATAATAAAAATATTAGGTCATTTTCCATTGATGTCAAAGGGGGAGAGAGAAACATGTGAAAAAGAATAAGTAATAAGGGGAGTGAAAGTCATGTGGAAAGGAACAAGTCATTAGAGAGAGAAAGAGAGAAACAAGTAAATAAGAAAAGATACAAAGGGAGAGAAAAGAGAATAGGAAATTGGTATGGAGTAGAGTTGTTGTCATCGATGTCAACAATTTTATGTTGTCATTGATGTCTATTGTTTGATATGAGTATTGATAGAGTATGAGTAGTTGATGTTATCCATGCTTTGATTAATTGCATTATGTTGTCATTAGTAAAGCTACTAGTGTCGACCTCTAGTTTTTCTTTGATAATATTTTGTCTATGGAAATGGATGTATTGAAGATGATGAGAATGTGTCTCTAGTTCTTGGTTTCCAAGTTATTTTTTTTAAAAATGATAAAAAGAGGAAATAGTGTGTTGCAATGGTGTTCTAGGTGATAGAGCTGTGTTTTGGTTTTACTTTGTATTTCTTCTAGGTTGAATATCTACCTTTGCAATTTTGATGTGTTGGTGAGAGTATTTTAGAGGTATTGTATTCAAGAGTTGGTATGTTGGATTAGTGTGCATGTAAGAAGTTGTGTTCACGAGTGTGTGACTGTGCATTGAAGAGTTTTCTGAGAGAAATGTTTTTGCTCCGCATTTCTTTGTATTTTTTTTCTAGGTCTTGCAATTCTGAAGGTGTGTTGATGGTGTTGATAGTTTACCTCATTCAAGAGGGTTTAAGATTTGGTGCTTCAGGGTAATTTTTCAAGTAACAGTGTAAGGCAGAGCTATCTGAGTGTATTGGGTGTGTACACTCTTCAGGTGGAAGTTTTTGCGAAGGAGTTTGTTAGATATTAGGGTGTTTGAAGAATTTTTGAGATTGTGTTCAAGTATGGTGTGTGGTTCACAATTCATCCTTGGGTTTTATGAATTGTGATCCCATAATAGTGGTTTACAATTTTTGGCCAAATTGGACACTGAAATTATTATTTTTAACTAAATCTTCACATTCGGGCACCTATAGTGGCTAAACTGTGAGGAATTTGAAGATGGTGCAGACTAGAGTCTCATCAAATTTTGTCTGTAGATTCTAAAAATATTTTTTTCAAAATTTTTGGAATCAAATTGCACTTCTTTTCCATCTCCCACGAAAATAGATTTTTTTCAGAAAACATCATTTTAAAAGTGGCATACCGTATAAGCATAAATTTTTTCCATGAAGGATAAAATTCTAATTCTTTCAAATTTAGATTTGTAACTCTGATATCTAGTGCTTCCACTTAGTTAGATAGTTTTTATTGAATATTTTTTCCTTAATCAAGTTTCAAAGTCAAACAAATTACAATTGCATTTGTGTATGCGTAACATTTTTGTATATGTCAAATTTTTATTTTTTTTTTTGGATCAAGGACTTCAATATCTGGTGCACTCATATTTTTCAATTTTTTTTTTTGATAATCTTCTATTTTTCCACATGTGAAGAACAAAGAAATTCATTTTAGATGAGAAACCTATGTTTAATAAAACTTAAAAACAAATACATAACACAACCAAAACATATTAAAATTATATTCATTGGATAGCTTGTTCGAGGAATACCATAAACATTTGAAATAAATTTTAAATGAATTCATTTGATCCCCAAAATCTAAATCAAAAGTTATTTTTTATCAACATTTTGATAGGTGTAAAGGAGACACATTTATAGGTATGGTTTAAAACTAGAGGTTCTATCGAAGGGGTTTGATCTAAGGTGATTTGATCAAACCCTTTTCAATTGGAATCCTTAAAATGGAAATTTTTAAGGCTTAAATCATTATATTTTCTAAAAATATGTGATTTCAGCTAAAATTCGTTCCTCTTAGGAATTGTAAACCACTATTATGGCAACAATGTGAAGCATGTACTTAAAATTTTAATGCTGTTTGCATGGATATCGACTGACTTGGTGTTTACACTACATGTGATGGATAATTATTGTTTGAGGAATAATGTAGTTGAGTGGTGTTGTTTATTTTGGTCCCAATTAACATTTTGTGTGGTTGGATTTCACTTCTATCCCCCATAGAAGTGTTTTGGCACCAACTTAATTTGATTTTGCACATTTGAGGTGCATAGGTGACCTTGGAGAAGATTTCAAGGTTGAGGATAGTATAATTATGAGTTGAGTTGTTGAAGGATGTTAAGATATAAGTGAGAGATGTGAATGATGTAAAGTGCAATGTGTTAGAGTAGAAACTTGAGAAGTGTTATGTGAAATTTAAAGTGTTAGTTTACTAGATACAGTGAGTAGAAGGTGGCTACAATTCTTCAATTAGATTGTGAAGGTTTTGATGTCATTGTGGTGGATTCCTTGTTGCATTGAGATGATTTTCTATGTGTAACATTTCTTCTATATCTTCTTTTCTATTATGGCAGTGAGCATTTCTTCTTTGGGAAGTAAGCCCTCTAGCACTGAGCCCTATTGTATTCAATGTTGATATTACTTATATTGTGATCTAATCCTCACCATGGTTTTAAATCCCTTCTTGATTTTTCCATGTAAATATGGTGTTCTCTTGTGTATGGTGTTAATTTGTTTTTGTTTCTATTATTTTATTTTTATGATAATTCATCATAAAAAAATTAGGGGTTTAATGAATAAATGTCGATCTAAATATTAATGAGTGTTTTAAAGTTTTTAGGTACAATGAATTCACCCCCTCTCTTAGTTGTCTTCTTCATTCAAATATTTCTAGAGAAGTCAAGTTGTGGAAAATATCTGCAATAAAAATGCATAGAGCTAAGAAGAAGGGATGCCAACTTTTTTCTATGAAAATGGAAAATCTTGAAGAATGCAATAAGTTCATCTCTCAAAATGATGTAGTGTACTATGGACCCCAAGATCTTCAAGAAGATGAGGATGGAAAGGTAGTGGAATAAGAAAATTTGAATATGGAGAAGTATCCTATCTTGAGGGACTTTATGGATGTATTTTCAGATGAATTACTTGGATTACCTCCCAAAAGAGTGTTTGATTACTCCAAAAATATTGTTTCAGGGTCGGAGCCTATATGAAAATTTCCATATAGGGTGGCCAAAATAGAGTTAATGGAGCTAAAAGATCAATTGGAGTTGTCCAAATAATTGATTAGTGGTAGTGATTCACCCTAAGGAGGGCTAGTGATCTTCATGGAGAAGGATGGTACGTTGCACTTGTGCATTGATCGTCGCTTGCTTAACAAAGTAATAATAAAGAATAAGTACCCATTACCACATATTGACAATATCTTTGATAAAATGTGAGGAGCGATAGTGTTTTCAAAGATTGGTCTATGGTGAGGATATCATCAACTAAGGATCAAGGATGAAAGTATTTTCAAAAGAACCTTCAAGACTAGGTATGGTTATTACAAGTTCACACTTCTACCTTTTGGACTAATCAATTCACCTACAACATTCATGAACTTGATGAAAAATGTATTCATAGAATGTCTAGACAAGTTCAAGTTGGTCTTCTTGGACAATATTCTTATCTATTCTAAGAATGAAGAGGAACATCTCCAACATCTAGGGATTTTTCTCCAATATCTATGAGAGTATAAGATATATGGAAAACTCTTTAAATGTACCTTCTTTCAAAAGGAAGTATAGTATCTAGGTCATGTGATTTCAATCAAGATGGGATTGTAGTTGATCTGGAAAAAAAGGCAATGCTTGAAAGGCTAGTGCTAAAGAATATTTCAAAAGTTAGAAGCTATATGGGTCTAGTTGGTTATTATCAAAATTTTGTAGCAAAATTTTCTAGAATATATTTTTCCATCAATTCATTGCAAAGAAAGGGAAGAATTTTGAATGGTCAAAGAAATGTCAGGCAACATTTGACCAACTCAAGGAGAATTTGACTATAGCTCCAATATTGAAAGTGTCAAATCTGGATAGTGATTTTGTTGTCATCACATATGATATAGGAGAAGGTTTGGGTGGAGTATTGATGCAAGATGGATGATTTATATCGTATGAGTCTAGAAAGTTGAAGCCTTATGAGAAAAACTATGTTTCACATGATTTGGAATCAATAGTAATTTTCCATGCATTACAAATGTGGAGACACCATCTGTTGGGGAATTTTTTTGAATTGAAGACCAATCATCATGGTATGAAATATTTATTTACCCAAGTAAATATGAATGCATACCAAGGAATATGGTTGAATTGATATCTAATTATAATTTTAATATAAACTATATCAAAGGAAAGGAAAACTAAGTTGCCAATGCCCTAAGTTGTAGGAGACATATCTCCCCATTGATATCAATTCAAACTAATTTCAAGGTTCAATTGTTGTAGAAATCCAAAGGTGATGAGTACTATGAAAAAGTCAAGAAAGGACTTTGGACAGTCCACAAGACCCAAGGTATGAAGGATTTCACTTTGAACTTGATGGTTTATTAAGGTTTAAGGGAAAAATCTATGTCTGATATTGAGGAACTAAGGAATATAGTGTGGAAAGAAGTTCATACTGCACCTTATTCTAAACATCTTGGAGTAACTAAGTTTTTGGTTGATGTAAAACCATTTTATTTTTGGAAAGGAATGAAAAGGAATGCTACAATATTTGTAGTAAGTTGCTTTAAATGTCAAAGAGTGAAGGAAGAATATCATCACCCTACAACTTACCAAATTGCTTTTCCACCAGCTCTTGTAAAGATGCTAAATATCTTTCACGTGTCATACCTTAAGAAGTATATGGGGTATGTGCAGGATCATGATGGGCCAAAAGTGGCAATATGATGGGTATGTAGTTGATGACTATTTTTTTACCCAAAATTGATGAAATGAAAAGGGTTTTTAAAGGAGATTCTCAGCTTTCCACTGATATAAATTATGCTTTAATTTAAATTAAATAAGTAATTGTTATTCATTTTCTATTCAAATTATGACTAGAATCCCAATTGATAGGCTGATTGAAAAACATCTATAGCTTTCAAACGGTATCACATTTTTTGAATCCAAAACATGTGTCACATTCTATGCTCAACATACTATAGGATTAAAAAAATAAAAATTGAATTTCATGAAGTTTTGACCAAGTTAAGGTGGTTAGACATACGAGTTTTATATTTTTGTAAAATTTGTAATAAAAAATTCATAATTAATTATTTGCTTGGAAAAAAATTACAAAAAAATATGTATCACATCAGGGAATGAGTCTACTTATATCTAAAATCTTATAAAAAAAATATTATCATTTTATTGTGGTTAGGGTGGTCAGACAGACACCTACTTCTTATTTTTTCCCTGAAATTTATGTACCATTGCATTGAAATTTCAAATTTTCACCAAATAGATTTTATTTTAAAAAAAACCTAGTAGTTTAGAAACTACATTCAATTTTCTACAGATTTTTTTCTTATATATTTTTGAAATAATATAGATAACTTATTCAAATTTCTATATCAAGTTTCCTAACTCTGATTTTTCTGGGTTTTTGGCCACTTAAGGGCCTGTTTTTTCCATGATGATCCTGCACATACCCTACGCCAAGGGATAATCATGTTATTTATTGGAATGATTTATAGGTACAATACCTAGGAGTGGTATCATTCAATCGTCTCAGAGTACATGAAATGCATAGGCTTTACCAATGAAATAGAGAGGTTTTGTAATGCATGGTCTAGTGGGATCAGTATGCAAAATATTTTTCCACTTGGGAGGACTATGCTGAGATGAAAAAATTTCCTCATGTTAAATTCTCGACATTGAAAATTCTTAAAAAACATATTGTTATGTTGTTATGTTCTATTTTTTATGTTGATATTTAAGATCATTGGGGATGAGGATTCACAAGGGGAGGGGGAATATGTTATACCCCATTATGTTATTACCTATTTACTATTAATTGATGAATTAAAAATCTTTAATATATGATTATGTTTTGTATATTTTGATGGGAAATGTGATAAATGAATGTGTTATGCAATATGATACTTTAAATTATATAAAGATGAAAATATTTGATGCATATGAATGTGATGTTATCAACTAACTACTATTGTGATGTACTAAGTTGGATGTAGGAAAAGATCAAACCTCTAGAAAGTAGGAGTATCACTTAGGAGAAGATCTTGATTTGGTAACCCTTAATATGCCTATTTGAGCTATCACAAATTCACATCCTAGTTTGTTCAAGTTGAGTCAAGTTAGTTTGGGAATTGGTAAGTAAACCCTCGGTCATAGTTTATGGATGATTTGTTATGGTTTTGATTTTGGTCTTTGATTTTATGACTGTTTCTTAGTTTGGATCATGCGACTAATCTTTGTATTGAGTATAAGTTCCTCTTCATGTATTTTATACTTATGTATTAATCAATGAATATATACATAGAATGTATATATGTATATATGTATGTGATTGCAACAACTTATACATTTTACTATATACATATGTGTGTATACATAGCTAGAAGTAATTACACATACTCATGTATGAATATATCATATGCATGAGAATTTCAATTGGACATATACAACATGTATATATTGTATACATATATACCAATTGATGAACATATAAATATATGTGTTTATTATGGTAATAACATAATGATATATGTATATAATATATATACTAATATATATGTATATTCATGAGTACGTTAAGTATACATGTATACATACATACATACATATATACATACATATATATATATATATATATATATATATCTATGTGTGTGTGTGTGTGCGTATAATTTTTATATATTTAAATATCATTTAAAGATTTTAATATGCATATATATATAATATTGATATGTATATTTTAAATGTTAAAAATTAAACTTTGGTGCATATGTAATGTAAACCATATTAATAGAAAATGGATGTATAAAGCCAAGTAACATTTAATCATATGCTACACATATGTAAGAATACTTAAATGCAAGTTAAAGCACATAAATAGTGCATAGTGTACAATGCATTGTTTATAAAGTGAAAATTAATTAGAAAAGTTTATGGAGCACATAATTTATGCTATGCAAAGTGAAACGATGCATTTAAATGTTGTTGTATATATTAAAACAAGCACACAATTTAAAATGAAATGTATTATGTAAAGGGTGGTGCCATATATATGAAGTTTGTATCGAATAGAAGTCTTTGAATTGTGCAAAACCTTGATAAATCATAAGACTTAGTCAAATAGCCATGAGTTGGCTCAAGCTTGGAGGAAGTCCACTTAGTCTACAATATGAAACCCATAGGTAAACATTTATGTGATTTGACTCAATAAATTAGTAGTTGTTGGTAGTTAAAAGAAGGAAATTCAACCATAAATGAGAGTTTGGAAATGCTTGGATTGTTTATGTGTTTGCATATTAATTGTTTGAGAAACTAAATTTCACTTTCAATAGCTTAGTTGACTCATTTAGGGGTTAAGTTAGTTTCTACTATTAATTGGTGGAAATTGGAAGAGAAAAGGCAACACATTATATAGCTAGTTTAGCAATAAATTTATTAGATTTTAGTATAAGTAGAGGAAACTTCTTAGTCTTTTGGTCATTCTTTTGAAGTTCATTGCTGTAGTTTTCTATGCAAATAGGTTATTGAGTGCATTAGTGAGAAAAGAGAGATTGCTTTGCGAGTTTGTAGTTGTTCAGAGTTTTGAGAAAGGCTAGGATTGGAGACATATTGATCATAGAATGAGTAACAAGTGTGACTGCGAGAGTTAAGCTTTAGAGACAATATCTTTATTGAAAACTATAATTCCAGGTATGTTGATTTTACTTCTCTATTCTTTTATGTTGAAATCATATTTCTTTATGAATGAAAGTGTTTGAGGAAAAGATGAATTATATTTTGTGATTGCTTAAACTTCAATTATTTTATATTTGGTCAGCTTGCATAGTCTTTGGTGAATTCTTATTTCGGTGAAACCATGATGGCTGATACTTTCATTTATATTTATTCCTTATGTTGGAAATTGTATGGTTGTATTTTCTATATGAGATAATCATAACGTATTAGTTTAATACCTAGGTTGTCATAGAACATATGTATGCTTGCATAAAGTATGAAATATGAGAAATATTATTATCGCAAGGTACTATGTTGAGAATGTTATTTTGCAATATTATTTATGTATGGTTAGTTTGGTTTATCCCAAGGTTAGGATAATCCATGGATGGGAGTAATCTAGTGGTCACCTAGTTAGGTCATCAAATTTTGGATTGAAACTATATTATGATTGGAAAAAGTATGAATGGTCATATACAAAATCAAGCTAAGGAGTGGCTAAATAGATGACTACACTTGAAGTACTGAGCAATTCTATTTATATATTAAATATTTGGCTAAAGTAGTGTAAATAACCATTGATTACAGTTGTCAATTCATTGTGAGCTAGGTTTGCATAATTAAGCTATGAATGTCATGAATGTAGGTTGTAGCCAATGTATGGTAGCTTTAGTTATGTAGGACACAAAATCATGCTAAAAAAAGCTATTATTTTGAGGTTACTAGACTAATCTCTTCATCGAAGGGTAGGGCCATCTTACCAGTTAGGTAGATATGTGGGGGATCACAATAAGTCTGTGGTTGGAGGAAGAGTGCTTGGGTGATACTCTCCCTCATACAGTTGGTAGCTATTGAAATTGGTGGATGTATGCTAGTAAGCACATCTAGACCATTTGTATCTCTATTTCATTAAAATCTCTTGGAAGCGATGCATGTATTCATGTATCTCTATCTTTATAGAATTGTGAATGGAAAAATGCTATCTTTTCATGGGATTGTGTAATATAAAATGGTTACTTGGGATTATGTAATGTTTTCTTATGAATGCAATGGAAGTTTGAAATGGGATTATTTCGAATGTGAATCTTTTTATTGATATATAAAAGAAAAAATTTATTGCTTTATGTTGAACTAAACACATGTGGATAAAAGCATAGGTAAAAATTAAAGGGTAAAACATTCTTGACATGTTATAGTATTCCTCAATGGATTCTTTGGTTTATTTTCTTTGTTGCAAGAGGAAAACAATTTTATGGGGGTCATCTTTGAAACAAGAATTCATGTTTCATTCTACCAAGTGGGTTTTAGGAGATGAATTTATGATGACAATGTGTCGTCATAGGGTTAATTTAGATATTTCCTCAATATGTGTGGCTACCTTGTTGGAATTGGAGAAAAAAAAAGATGTAGTTGAAATAATGGACACAAGGTTAATCTTCAAGTAGTTCTTGGGAGGCCCTGGCAATATTCCATAATCATTAATGTAGGGTGCAATTCTTCCCATTGTGGACAATAAAATCTCTTCAATCCTTGGACACCCTTTGTTACAACCAATCTACCACTTAAATAAGTGGGATGTTGAATGAAGACTACGATGGGCGCAAATTTTCTCAAGAAGGAACTTGATTTCATTCCCTCCAAGGAAACTCTTAAGGTTAAATTTCTAGTTGCTTGTTGAAGTTGAAAATGAAATATAGTGTCCTCAACTCTATTTATAGTCATTGTTTAGGTTGATATACTATATTACGATATGATACATAGAGGTATGTGTTTTTAATGTGATATCAATATTTTTGTGATACAACCTTGTTAGTCGAAAGAATTTTAAGTTTCTCTACATAAACCATGAATATAAATGTAATATTTTATCTAATATATATTAAGGAACAATCCAATAGATTGTAATTTACTAATAAAAAAATTGTATTTTAGATAAATAATTTTTAAACAAAAGAGTTTAGTTAAAATTTTATTTAAAAAAAATAAAATAGTTTTAATGAAAATCCAAATATTTAATCTTACAAATAATATTTAAAAATCAAATAGACATCATTAATAAATTAATTATTTCTAAACTACTTTTAAATACAAATTTTAAAACTTATCAATGTAAATTTATGCTATCATAATTATCACACTTGAAAATATTATCCATTTAAATCTATATTATCATAAATACAAACACTTTCTAAAAATCTTCATTTTTCTTCCATGAAAAAGTTAGTTTTTCCTTCCTTCATTGCATTTGTTTGTAAATATTTATTCTTAGAAAGGTTGTGACTAACTTAGAGCATTTTTCTTCCAAACATCTTCCATCCTAATTTAATCAAACCATGTTAAAAAAAATTACTTATTTAAAACTAGCAATTTAGCTAAATTGTTATTATAAGTTATATATATAAAAAATAATTGTTATCTATATTAGGATTTATTTAATTTATTATAAATAATTAAAAAAATAATACATCTAATATGACTCTAGAATTCTCAGTGCACTATACAACAAATTCACTTCAAGGAAAATTCACCAGCAGTAATTCACCATTGCTCATTGCATATACAATTAGAAATTTTGATTTATGATAATAAAAATGAAAATATTTTTGAATATATTTCTTTATTAATAAACTATTCGTTTGCAAAAAAATGTCAAGTCTTGCAAATATATATATAAAAACGTTAATTTTATTAATTTTCCATTTCATTGAGGTGAATTTGTCTTGGGGGTGAATTTTGAATTGCTAGACGGTGAATTTTGAATTGTTGGTGGTGAATTTTCATTAAGGTGAATTTATCATGGCAGTGACTTTTGAATTGCTAGACTTTGTCTAGAGCCATCTAATATATTTTAAAGTATATATATATATATATTTTAATTTTTCAAAAAATCATGTAATGTTTTCCATAAAAATATCATTGAAATTAATATCTTTTTATTATTATTTTAGTTATTTAATTAGTATCATTTCTTTATAAATTATTTAATATTTTGAATGGAATATAAGTTAATAAGATAAAAACTAAAAAACTAAATTGTGATAAAACATCAAATAATTGATATTATATTTTCTAATCAAAATTTGTAGATCATGTCTTTGATATTGTTCAGAAGAATGAACTTCCCATCGTTAGCTTTCTATTTAAAAATTGTATTATGACAAAACCTTGGCATTTATTTATCCATTTAAAGGACTGTAAAAGACTATAGTAAAATTCTAAATTATGCCTTTTCAATTAAACCTATTTTTTATAATATAATTCTGAAGTATAGTATTTATAGGTGGTACATACATAAAAGGCACTAAAAATAGAACGCAATGAAATATTTTAAATAGAAATGAATAATGAATGCAGCTATTTTAAAATTACTGTGTAACTTTTATCAAAAATGCTTGACTGCAGTTGTATCTTTGCATTTTTGTCATGAGCTTCTCTTCTAGTTTCATCTACATCTTTAGCAGTTTATTTTGAAGAAGTCTAGCATTCAAACCATAAACAAGACCAAATGGTGAATGAGTGGTTTTCTCTACTGTTCATTTGAATCGCAAATGCAATGCAATACAGTTTTATAGACAGACAATAAACAAGGGCGATGATAAACAAAGGGCCTCTGCTATAGCAAAGATAAGAGAAAGGAAGAGAAGATGGTCTTCAAGTGATCTTGCCTATTCTAAATGTTGAAGACCTTTATGCCATGCAAATACGTAACCAACATCTGAAGCTCTCCAGGACTATGGTCTGGCTCAACACAACCCACGGCAGTGAATGGTGAGGAGCTTATCCATTCACTGTTTCATTGAAGAGTCGGGATTTTTTTTAACTCCTCTTCAAAAGAGTGAGTAACAAATACAAAACATTTTTCTTTCCAATTCCTTCCATCCTAATTTAATCAAACAATATTTTAATCAAATTCACATGAGACATTTGAGAAGATACTGTGGAGAGTCTTCCCATTGCTGTAAGCATATTTGTGGATAGAGCATGTTATGCACTACCATATATTTCAATTTACTATTATAATTCATCTCAAGGAAGAGGTAAATATAAATAAAAGTATCAAAGGCATGAACCGCAGAATACAAGTTATTTCACCTCTTTTTCGTATTATCGGCTACTTTGATAATTGTCATGCCCTTTCCATGATTTCTTTCTGTTTTTCATGTATTATCTATGTTCGCTTCTCGTATAGAAATGTCATTAAATTTTCATGTTGCCCAGTGATTTCATGCACTTTCCATGAGTATACGCAATATTGATTCTCATTTTATTAGTTACGGAGAGGGAAATTTATACAATTCTTTAGTTTACAGTAATAAAAAATATGAAGATATTGCTCTAAAAAATTTACTTTAAATTTTAAATATTTTAATGATTCAAATTGAACATTTATTAAACACAATAAGAAAATAAACAATTTTTATGTATCATCATTGGATAAATTATTCTTTTTCCAAAAAAATAGGTAGAAAAATTGTAATAAGACTAAATTGAGTGATATTTGACTTCTACTTCAATGGGTTTTTCTCCTATTATTGAGCAATTTCTTCCTTGAATACATGTAAGTTGCAAATCAATGTTCATAAAAGATAATAGATAATGGATTACATTTGTTATTTAAATATATTTAATATATATAATTATAATTTCATTTTCAAACCCAGAGATTAATAGTTTGGATGTAATATGATATTTTTTTTGGCTCCGCCATGCTTTGCTCGGCTCCTGTCTCTGCTGCTCTGCTCAAGTCGTGCGGGGAAGAAGGCTCCAAGGAGTTGCGTCAGGGTTTCGATGGAAGGGCGACTGCTGCCCTCAACCGGAATCCTCTCAATGATGGGCGTAAATACACGAAGGTGGTACAGGACAACCCTGCGAATACTCAACCTACCCAACGACAAGGCTTGCGCCAAATGATTAGGGCAGAGGACGTGTGGTAGAAGGATGTTGTGCCTCTCCAACCGTCATCTCCAAAGGGCTTCGATGGGATCGCAACCTCTATGCATAAGGGACCTGCAATTAGGGTTTCCCACGCGGCCTCTACACTTGAAATCCGGATGGATGGGATAGTTAAAGATCGAGAAGAATTCTTACAAACAAATGTCATAATTTGTAGATTCACTAAGGTATGGCCGAAATTATGCGATTTGCACTTCTGGATTTTTGAAACCTGGAATAATATGGAGGAAGAAATTTGTATGTTTCTCTATGCTAGAGGATTTTTTATTATTGAATTTAAATCTAGTGACGACAAAGATTGGGTGATAAAAAATGGTCCATGGTGTACCAAGGTGACTTTCTCTGCATGAAACATAGGTACCAATCATTTGATCCAAGAAATGAAACATTCTCCACTACCTTTTTTTGGGTGCGATTGCCTTATCTTCCATTTCAAATTTTGGGAATTTGATTGCTTGCAAGCCATTGGCAATGGGTTAGGAAAGTTTCATTGGAGTTCAGAAGAAACATTGAAATATCAAAGTTTCACCTATGCGCATATCTATGTGGAAATGGACCTTTCCAATGGCCTACCAGCAGAGATTGCATTAAAGGTGGGTGATTGGTGTTGGAAGTAGCCTATGGATTATGAAAGAGTTTCTTTTCATTGCAGAAAATGCTTTGCAATTGACCATTTAACACCCCAATGTCAAAAGGTATACACCCATAAGCGATATTTTGGGGGTAGGCCCACCTGATGGATTGTGGTTGAACCCAAACATTATATTATACAACCTAGCTCTCAAAGTGAGTCATAATTTCCTCAAAGTTCCACAATATCTCAAAACACTCCAAATAATTACTATTTAGATCTGCCAAATACTTAGTGGGGAGTCTTTGGCTCATCTAGGGACATTTTTGTTGCTCCTGCAACCACTCCTTTTGCAAACTTAGAGATTTCTCCCAAACCACGGGCATCTTCATTGGCATCTCATTTCAAAGCAATGTAATTTGATTGTTCTCCTACATAGCCAAAACAATCTTGGACAAAGATAGAAAAGAAGAAACATCTGAAGAACCAAAAGGCTTCAAGGTCAACATCAAAGGAGCGAAAGGTGGAAGGAAAGAGTAACCATGTCTCTTCTCCAAAAAAATATTGCTCAAAGATGGTAGTGATAGAGCAATGTTGGTGGAGGGGCAGTTGAAGGGGGTACACATGCCGAAGGTTCCAAGGTGGAGGGAGGGACAAGAGGAGGAGAAATGGACATATTAGGGATGAGGTCCTCTACACGAGGCTTCACTAGTTCATAGCTCCAGTCAAAAGCTTAGTGTCCTACCCCTTAGTTGTGATTTTCCATTGTCTGTAATGGGTAGGAATGGAATAAGCCATAGGCAAGGGTAAATTTGGTTTCGTGTTGATGTTTATTTTCTCCCCATTCATGGGTCTAAACTAGGTTTTTGTGCTTCCTAATATTGGGTTTAAAGCAGTCCAAATTTTTATTTTGTTCACTTTATGTGTGCTCCCCCACAAGCAATGATTTACCGAGCAAAAAAAATAAATTGTCTAGATGTGATGAGGTACGAGAACAACCGACCAAAAATACTTTACTGGTAAAAAATAAAATACATCTAACAACATTAAATAATAACTATCTAATGATGTTAGAAGTCCTAAGTAAACTTAAGACTACTCTAACAAGATTATCATAAATATAACACTTTCTAATAATCATTCCTAACATGGCATCCTCCTAGCTAAAGAGGTTGGGATGATTAAGTTGTGGTTGGAAGGGTATTCCATTAATATAATTAATTATCTTTTGAAGGTGAATCCTCCATCATGGTCTATTTCACATTGTAAGAGAGGGGGACCACTGCGTGTAAGACCCCAGGTCATGGAAGGCGAAGATACGAAAGGCTGCCCTAACTTACCTCAACTAAGTGTAGTGTTTAGGATATGGGGATGAGAATGATGATGATTATGGAACCCTACAACCACTCATGAATCCCGAGTTTTAAGATGGGGGTAGGCAAGTCAATTTTTGAGTCCAACTCTATGCCTTAGGAAGCTCTCTTCCAAACGACATTAGCGTGGACCTCGGATGGCAGTGCGGTACATTGGCATCTCGGAAGTGCGCTATAGTCCATACGGTCAAATTACAGTAGAGACAAGGTTGGACTCACTAAAGTGACTAACAACCTAGCTTAACAACTTCTAAGAGAATAAAATAATACTATTAAATATGAGAAATATAAATGGAAGTGATAGAATAGATATACCAAAGCTAAGGTGGCAAAGATGATCTCATAGAAGAGCCTATTCGCCAACTAGCTCCACAAAGTGCGTCCACCTACACACAAGAAGAGAGAAAATTTTGGGAGGCTATATAGGGGCCTAGCTTAGTCATACCTCATTTTAGGTGTTTCCACTACCACAGACAATTGAAAGAACAAGATAAAGAAGCAATGTAATGAAAAAACAAACACTACAATGTTGTACTATGCTACTCACCAAATGATAGAGGAGAGGAGAGAGAAACTTACTGCCTCCACCAAGAGCACTCAAGAATACTTGGGGGAGAATTGAGAGGAACTCAAGCCTTTGCTACGAATGGCATGGTCCCAAATGTGCTCTATCGAGTTCATGGAGTGTAATGTTACTACAACGGAATGCTTGGAATGCTTGGAGGTGAGTGAAAGTGAGTTGGTGAAAGTGATAGAATGAGAGTGTGATCTGCTGAAGAGTTCAATTGAATGTTGTGTAGAGTTCTGAAGAGTTGGACTGCAAGTTGAAGGAGTGAATATGAAGGAATGAGGAAGAAAACGACCATATTCGGGTTGGTTGTTAGAAGGACGAGTTACAACTTCACTACCAATGGGAAGAGTAATGCCTCTATTGGCTCAACCATAGGAATCTATAGGGACGTAAGCATGCCACATGGACATCTGCGTTCCATGCTGGTGTCCCCAATAGAAATTCCTCCACCAACATGCAAAATAGGCTCCACATAGACTGCCAACAATGGGCTTAATTAAATTTAAGCCTCCAACTTTGGTTTCCTAAAGTGTATAAAGGAAAAAAGGGGAATTGCACTTAGGGTGCAAATTCGCTCGCATACACACATACAATTGAAGATTCCCTCTCCATCCTTCATTCTTTGAAGGTTATAAAATATCACATGTATTCCATGAGGGAAATACCCTTACTAATAGGTTTGCTAATGTGGGTTTCATGACTCATATTGTTGGAATTCCTATGATGCCATTCTTGTTAATCTCCAAAGTATCATTAATCATGATGAACTGCCTTGTCATAGTGGTAGAAACATTGAGAGATAGGTGTAACTTGTCTCTTTATTTGGTTTAAGAACTTTGAGTTTAGGTCATTTGAGTAAATATTGCATATTTTATGAAAACGAGCTCATGGAATTGGGTATTACTATTGGGCATACCTACGGTGTTAGGCTAACATAGATTATGCGTGTTTTTTGGCCTTGCTTTTGGATTGCTCTCTTAGTTTTTTATGGACATTAGAATGAGGTTCAAATATTTTGGTGATTTTGTCTATGGGAGCTATGGGTGAAAATCATTGTAGATTGGAGTCATTGTCTTGTGAAGAATTTAGTGGCAATGAGGCAGTGTGGGAGCATTTGGAGAAAGGTGGAGTTTTCTTTTATTTGCTCAAATTGCATGGGTTTGATTTAGAGATTACTTAGGTTTTTATGGTGGGTTGGAACAATAGAATGTTGTGCTTCTAGGGGGTGGAGGTGAATGTCATGAAAGGATTCATTTTTGAAATCACAGGCTTATCCATAAAGAAAAAGAAATTTTACAAAGATTGTGGAGTCTCTAAGTGCGCCTTGGCTAATATTTTCAAGGGAAAGGAATGGGATAAGCTTAAGTGTGTGGGAAGTGATGGGTATGAAAGGAATTCCATTAAATAGTTGTGGAGAGAGGTGGTGTTGGCTATCATGAAATATTTCATGCTTGATGGCAGGTATTCTTGTTGGAGTAAATGGTTTTTACCATTTACCCACTTAAGCTTACTTAGGTATCTAGAATAGTTTAATTAACTATTCTGGGTAGTTTTTTTTCCCGTATTAGGAAATTTTATACCCATTACCTTTTTTTTCCTTTAAAAGGTTGTACCATTATGTAATTTAATCATCTCATTTTTCACTCTCTTTCTAATGAAATATCATATTTTTTCTTCTCTCCTTTTTTGTGAAGGTTTATTCTACAAATGGTGATCTTGGTATCCACCTACATGGTATTAGAGCCAACCATTCTGCATTTTAAATTTTTTAAATTTCAAAATTGTCTTATTTTCCTTATTTCTGATTATTTTATTTTGACATTGCTAGTGCAATTTTCTTCCTTTGTGAAGTACGATTTCCTCATAGAGGAAACGATTGCTTGAGAGGCTTTTTTTTGTGATTGATAAAAAAATTTCTCATTTGAAAGGCCACAATTTCTAGATCAAAGTGCACACATTTTTTTCTTTAGAGAGTGCGAGTGGAGTGAAGGCTGTGAAGAGACACTCATTTTTTTCTAGCCTAATTTCCTTACTACTAGCACAATACAATCTACCTTGATTGGTGGTTGCTAAACATTAATATTGTAAGACTGTTTTCTTTTGTGTTGGGATCATCTTCATTTTTTTGGGCACATTTTTATTTTTTGCTAAAGAAGGCTAATTCATTTTTTGGAGGCTATGATCTAAAAGGAGCAAAATATTGTTTGAAGCTGCAAATTTGTTGTTAAAGAGGCGCATGATTTCTCCTTCAATCTTGTGTGCTAAAATTTGTGAGGCCGATTCTGAGCTTGCAAGGAGGCATTTTTTATTTTTTTAGTTAGAAATTGATTGAACATTGGTAGAAGCATTCTTTTAACTATTGTTGGCTATGAATTTCCTTTGGAGGGCTATTTTTTTTTGCTGAGGCTTGATTTCCTTCTGTGAGAGGCCATGATTTACATCTAAGAAGGCGTAATATATTTTCCTAAGGTATACATTTTAATCAAACTTTATATTTTATAATTTTTTTGTGAAATATTTTGCTTAGACTTTCCATTTTTCTCGTTGGGTAAAAAAATTTTGTTGGTTTTTTAACTTGTTTGCAAATGATAATCCCACATTGGTTGCCTCTAGTTGTTTTTCGCCATTTAAATACCCTTTGTTTCATGTTGATGGTGTGAGAAAAGGCTATGTAGAGGCTATTTTGTGTGTGGTGATTGGTGCTTGTGCACTTGATGGAGTTGCTCAAAGTCAACATGGAGATCCAATAATGGGTTGCATCAAATTTTGTTGCAAATTAGGTTTAATTTTTTTTAGAAGTTTTAATACTTGTGAAAGCACTATCTTTGAAATTTCAAAGAATTGTTCAGCTATAATGCTTTCTTTGGGGAAAGGGAACTTTAGGAAATTGAGTGATGTTCTCACCCATCTTAGTGAGGATAATCTATTGCCATATTTGTATAGTGAAGTTCATGTTCAGACACATGTAGTAGGTATACTACTTGGAAAGAATTTAGGGCTAGAGTTTATGGAGTTATTGTTGAGCATATCAATAACAAGGACCTTTTGGATTCACTTCGTCATTTTGAGAGCCCTTATGCTCTTTGGCCTTACCTTTGAGAATCATTTGGAGATCCTAATACTCTACCATCTTTCAATGACCCTCCTTCCAATACTAGTGTGTCTCTTTGTTCTTTAGAGAAGATAAAACATGCTTGTGATCCTTTAAAGGTTGTGGTTGCTTCAAAGGTTCCTGATTCTTTGTCAAAGATATTTGACCCATCTTCATTTATCACCTCCATTATTCTTGAGCAACAAGATTATGACTATCTTCCTAATTAGGATTCCTATTTTCCCAGCATTGATTCATTGTTTGTGGAATCTAAAATTTTAGATTTGGAGGATACATTTGAGGGTTATCTCTACTCTTTTTTGGAAAATTTTCCTCAACTTGTTGGCTTGAACCTCTGTTAAAGACTTGGTGGATTTTCCCTTTGTTGGTCTTCATTGTCAGCCTATCACCCAAATCTTGAACCTTGTAACCTGTGTCATGGAGTTCTAAAAGATAATAATTGGGAAATAATGCGTTGTTCAAGAGATCACTGCAATCTCTAACCTTCGAACCTTGCTACGAAGTTCAGAACTTACTTAACCTCTTGACTAGCCAGTCTCCTTTATTGTCGGGGTGTTTGAAAATTTCCTAACCCTTGACTATGGGTTGTGAAGTTTGTTTTTTCTCTGATTGAGTGACAAGCCGATGGTTTGGTGGGACCAATCTATGTGGATGGTGATGTTAGTTGTACAATGGTGACTTGGATGCCGATAGATGTCAGGACCACTTGGAGGATGGGAGTTAAATATTTAAGTATTTTCTAGGAGACTTGTTGCAAATATTGTAGATTCCCATCTTGATTCTCTAGAATTGCACAAGCGATGTATGAGTGAGTTGGTATTAAGAGGACTAACTCGTTGATACCTAAAGTCTTTGAGCTTTTGTTTATAAAATAATCACTATTAATATTCCACGTCAATGTGGGATAATTCCCATGGTTGAGCTTCTTGGTAGTTAAGTGAACTAAATCAATTTGAACAGTAGATTCTTGGAAATCGAAGGGTCGAAGGTTGTATAGCAGGAAAATGACGAACCAGTTCATGTCGCATGTTGAGAGAGAAGTAAAAAGATTGGTCTTGGTTTAGTGCACTATATGTTAGAAGAACATTGTAACAGTGTTGCGATTTACTATGGTTGGCCAATTGTATAGTTGTTTTGTGTTATCAGAGATAAAATACCTATGGAGAAAGGATCCATAACTTTATTGTATTTTTTTTTACTGTGAATAAAGTGTTCTTTCTGTGGTAGTGATCTTTTGTCACAAAAGGGTTTTCCCATGTAAATTTGGTGTCCATTCTCTGTTGATATTATTGTCTGTTATGTTCTTTGCTTTTATGTGTGAATCTTAATGCTCTATAATTTGAAATTAAAAGTACTCCTACATTATTCCCCTATGAATTGACATTAGGAAAGTTCTTTCCACACTAAATTCTTTCCTTACAAGTGGTATCAAAGCCTCGGTAGTTGTGTTATCCTTATGGGTTGGGTTGGCTTTTTGTGTCAAATCTGAAGTGGGAGTTTTGTAGAAACTTGGTAATCTTGATTGTAGATTAAGATGGCAAGAACTTCAAGAAATATTGAAATTAAGAAATTCAATGGTGGCAATTTTGAGTTGTGGAAACTCAAAATGGAAGATCTAAATGTTGGTGGATCATGATCTTTGGCTTGCTATGTTTGGAATGAAACCCTTGAGCATGAAGCAAAAAGATTGGGATCTCATACATAGAAAAGTAAAAATGTTGATAAGACTCTATTTAGTAGACTCGGTTCTCCTAAACGTTCATGAAGAGAAGACTGCATCTTCTTTGTGGAAGAAGCTTGGAGATATTTATCAGGGTAAGTCCTTGGTGAATAATTTTTTCTTAAGGAAGAATTTGTACTCTTTGAAGATGGAGGAAGGGCTATCTATGGCTAATCACCTGAATACTTTTAACATGCTTATTGCTTAGTTAACATCTATGAGTGTGAAGATAGATGATGAGGATCATTGTATGCTCTTGTTATGTTCTTTGCTTGATTCTTGGGATCATTTAGTGATGGTGATTGGGAGCATGAAAACCACCTTCAAGATGGAAGATGTGGTGGCTTCTTTGTTATCAGAAGAGATGAGAACAAAATTTTCTGAGATGACGAAGTAGGCTCTTGTTGTTCATGAAAAATTGAAGGAGACATAAAAGAAGGAAAAGAAGTCTAAATCTAAATTTGAAGGGAGATCAAAGTCTCCTGGCAAGAAGTCCAAGGTGAAGTGTCTGAATTATGGTTAGCTTGGTCATGTCCAAAATGATTACAAAGAGGAGAAAAAGAAAAAGAACTATTCTGATATTGATTCTTCTCATAGCGAAGTTGATGCCTTCATTGCAATCTTGGCAACTCGGGCATCCAATGATGTATGGTTGATAGACTCTAGAGAATCTTTCCACATGAAATCTCATAGAGATTGGTTCACAAAGTATGAAGAACATGATAGTGGAAAGGTTTATTTAGAATCAATTCATCTCTAGAAATAGTTGGTCATGGAAGAGTCAAAATTCAGTTTCCTAATGGAAGAATTAAGGGAATTGATAGCCTAATGTATATACCAAATCTGGCTCGAAATTTACTTTTTGTAAATAAGTTGAATGATGTTGGAGTGCAAGTCTCATTCTCTAGCAATTGCTGCAAAATTACTAGAGGCTTGATGGTTCTAGCTAGGGGTGCCTGGATTGGTACTTTGAACAAGTTTAATGCACTTGTTGTTCAATGTAACAATGTCTCTACAAAGTTAGAAAAGGTTGTTCGTGTAAAGGATATTGAAGCTCCTATAGGGGATAATTCTTTGGAAGTTCAACTTCCTACAAAGA
Organism: Sequoia sempervirens; assembly: GCA_007258455.2. Lineage (NCBI taxonomy): Eukaryota > Viridiplantae > Streptophyta > Pinopsida > Cupressales > Cupressaceae > Sequoia > Sequoia sempervirens. Next base: position 101,667,057 of record VDFB02000007.1, on the reverse strand, counting down.
AGACTATGCTATGGCATCATAGGCTCGATCACATTTGTGAGAATGGATTCAAAGCCTTGAAAAATAAAAAATCGGTTGAGGGGTTTGAAGATTGTAACCTCGAATTTGAATTTTGTGAACATTGTATTTATGGAAAACATCATCATGTTTCATTTTACTCTAGTCTTCACAAATCTTTTGGTGTTTTGGATTATATTCACTCTAATGTTTTTGGTCCAGTAAATGTTCCTTCCTTATCATGATCAAGATATTATGTTTCATTTATTGATGATTATTCGTTAGGGGCATTTGTATATTCTCTAAAAAGTAAATCAGAAGTGTTTAGTTGGTTTAAAGAGTTCAAGAATTTGGTTGAAAATAAGTTTGAAAGAAAAATTAAATGGTTGAGGACAGATAATAGTGGTGAATTTTGTTCTACATATTTTGAAAGGTGTTTCAAAGACCATAGAAGTACACTTTGCAGCAAAATGGAGTTGCTGAAAGGTTAAATAGGACATTGATGGAGAGAGCAAGAAGTATGTTGAGTAGTGTTGGTCTGGAGTAGAAGTTATGGGATAAGGCTATGGCTACAAATTTTTACTTGGTAAATCAATCTCCTTCTTCGACACTTGTTGACAAAATTCTTATGGAAGCTTGGCCTAGTAAGTAGCCCTATCTGAGACATTTTCATGTCTTTGGCTGCGAAGCATATTTTTATGTGTCGAATGAGAAGAAAACTAAATTGGAGAACAAATTTGTTAAGTGTATCTTCATTGGATACAACATTGGTGTGAAAGGATATAAGCTTTGGAATCATGTGATTGAAAAGGTGGTATACAAAAAAAGTGTAATCTTTTGTGAGTTGAAACCTTCTTCAATGGATCTGCAGTCAAGAACGAAATAAGTCAAGGAGGAAACCAATAGTGTTGAAATTCCTCTAACACCTAAAAAAGAGGAGTAACAAATCGAAAGTGTACCTAAATTTGAGGAGAGCTTGAACAGCTCTGAGAGTTTTGAACAATAAGGAGAACCAAAATATTAGCCTCAACCCATGAGGAGCTCTACATGTTAAAAGAATCAACCTGATAGGTATGGGTTTTCTATATTAGATTTGAACTATGTCCATGCTTTAATTGCTAACACTAATGACCCTAAGATTGTTAAAGAGGCTATTAGAATGCCTGATTCAAACTCTTTGTTGGAAGTTGTGAATGAAGAAATGGCATCTTTAGAAAGGAATGAGTCTTGGAGTTTGGTGCCCTTTCTTGAAGGTAGAAAAGTTGTTGGCTATAAGTGGGTATTTAAGAAGAAGACTAATCTGAATGGAAATGTTGAAAAGTATAAAGAAAGGTTGGTTGTGAAGGGATATTCCCAGGTAGAGGGAATTGATTATGGAGAAATGTTTTCTCTTGTAGCTAAGTTGGCATCTATCATATTTCTTTTGCCCCTTGTAGCAGCATATGACTTAGAAGTTGAACAGATGGATGTGAAGACAAGGTTTCTTCTTGGAGATCTTGAAGAAGAAACCTATTGTCCTAGCTTGAGCACTTTGTGGTAAAAGGTAAAGAAAATATAGTTTGCAAGTTAAAGAAATCTCTGTATTGTTTGAAATAGTCACCTAGAATGTGGTACTAGAAATTTGAAACATATTTTTTGTCATTGGGATTTGTAAGATCAAAATAGGATCATTTTGTGCACTACAAGACTGAAAGTGATCGTGTTATTATTATTTCCCCTTACGTTGATGATATGTTGTTTATAGGGAATAGTAAGTTTATGATTTCTGATATAAAATCTTAGTTGTCTGCAAAGTTCAAAATAACCAAGGATAGAAAGAGTAGAAAACTTTGGCTCAGCTAGAGTAAGTATATTAATATTTTTTTGGAGAGATTTGGTATGACTGATTGCAAGCAACTAGTTTTTCTAGTTTTGTAGGGAACAAAACTATCTATTGAAGATTGTCCAAAATATTCTACTGAGATGGAGGACATGACTAGAGTGCCTTATGCAATTGTAGTTGGTAGTTTAATGTATGCAATGGTATGTACAAGGCCTAACATTGCCCAAGTAGTGGGAGTTCTTAGCCGATTTATGGAAAATATAGGAAGGCCACATTGGGATGATGTGAAAAGAGTTTTTAGATATTTGAAGGGCACGTCAGAATATTCTTTGTGTTATCATGGTAACTCGTTTGGATCACAATGTTCTCTCAGCATTCAAGGCTATGTGGATTTTGATTGGGTAGGGGACATTGACAACCAAAGATCCACTAGTGGATATATTTTCATGTTGAATGGTGGTGCAATTAGTTGGATGAGTAAGCGACAGGCTGTAGTCACTCTATTCACTACTGAAGCTAAGTACATGGCAGCAACACACACTTGCAAAGAAGTTCTATGGCTTAAATTTTTGTGTTCGGATGTTGGTTTTAGTGCAAGAGAAATTTTAATTTATTGTGACAGTCAGAGTGTTATTTTTTTGGCAAAAAATCCAACTTTCCATGCCAGGACGAAACATATTGATGTGTAATTATCATTTTGTATGAGATATGGTGGAGGATGGAAAGTTCTTTTTAGAAAAAGTGGATACTCTAGAAAATATTGAAGATGCATTGACAAAGCCCGTGAGCATGGATAAGTATAGGTGGTGTGTTAGTTCGATGGGCCTTGGAGCCCATGACCTTCATTAAGATTGAGTTTGGAGGAAGCTAGTAAGTCTTTGTCAAGTGGGAGCTCATTGAAAAATGTGCCTCAACTTGTTGGCTTGAACCTTTGTTAAAGACTTGGTGGATTTCCCCTTTGTTGGTCTTCATTGTCGACCTATTGCCTAAATCTTGAACCTTGTAACCTATGTCGTAGAGTTCTAAAAGATGATTACTAGGTGATAGTGTGTTGGTCATAGGATCGTTGCAATCTCTAACCTTGGAACATTGTTGTGGAGTTCATAAGTTACTTAACTTGCTGACTGGCTGATCTCCTTTGGTTTCGTAGTGTTCGAGAATTTCCTAACCTCCAACTGGGGGTTGTGAAGTTCGTGTTTTCTCTAATTAAGCAACAAGCTGATGATTTGGTGGGACTAGTTTGCATGGATGGTGAGGGTATGTGTAGGATCATGATGGGCCAAAAAGTGGCGATATGATGTGTATTTCGCTGATGACTTTTTTTACCCAACATTGATGAAATGAAAAGGGTTTTTAAAGGATATTCTTAGCTTTCCACCAATACAAATTATGCTTTAATTTTAATTTAATAAATTATTATTATTGATTTTCTATTTGAATTATTGCTAAAGTCCTGAATGATAGGCTAATTGAAAAACATCTATAGCTTTCAAATGGTATCGCATTTTTTGAATCTAAAGCATGTGTCACATTCTATGCTTCACATACTCTAGGATTACAAAAAAAAAAAATTCATGAATTTTTTACCAAGTTAAGGTGGTCAGACATACAAGTTTTTTATATTTTTTAAAGTTCTAATAAAAAATAATAATTAATTATTTACATGGAAAAAAATTACAAAAAATATGCATCACATCTAGACATCAGTATTCTACTTATATCTAAAATCTTATAAAAGATATTATCATTTTATTATGGTTAGGTGGTCGGACAAACACCTATTTCTTATTTTTTCCTAGGTGAAATTTAAGTACTACTACATTGAAATTTCAAATTTTCACCAAATAGATTCTTTTTTCTTTAAAATAAACCTAATAGTTTATAAACTACATTCAATTTTCTATAGATTCTATTCTTACATATTTTTTAAATAATATAGATAACTTATTCAAATTTTTACGTCAAGTTTCCTAACTCTGATTTTTCTAAATTTTTTGCCACTTAAGGGCCTGTTTTTTCCATGACGATCCCGCACATACCCATGATGTTAGTTTTATGGTGGTGACTTGGATGCTAGCAGATGTTGGGATCACTTGGAGGTTAGGAGTTAAATATTTAAATCTTTTCTAGGATACTTGTAGATATTGTAGATTTCCATCTTGATTCTATGAAATTGCACAAGCGGTGTACAAGTGAGTTGGTAACAAAAGGACTAACTCATGGATACCTAAATTCTTCAAGATTTTTTTTATTAACTAATGACTATTAATATTCCATGTCAATGTGGGATAATGTTGATAGTTGAGCTTCTTGGCAGTTGAGTGAACCAAATTGGTTTGATAAGTAGATTCTTGGAAATTGAAGGGTCGAAGCTTGTATACCAGGAAAACAACAAACTGGTTGGTGTTGTGTATTGAGAGAAAAGGAAAAATATTGGTCTCGATTAAGTGTACTATATGTTAGAAGAACATTGTAACAGTGTTGTGATTGATTGTGGTTGGCCGATTGTATAGTTGTTGTGTGTTATCAGAGAACAAATACCTATGCAAAAAGGATTTGTAACTCTATTGTAATTTGTTTTTACTGTGAATAAAGTTGTCTTTCTTTGGTGGTGGGTTTTTCTCTAGAAAGGGTTTTCCCACGTAAATTTTGCGTTCATTCTTTGTTTGATATTATTGTTTGTTTTGTTCTTTCCTTTTACGTGTGAATCTTAATGCTCTATAATTTGAAATTAAAAGTACTACATTATTCGCCTATGAATTAACATTAGGAAATATTTTTCCACACTAAAGTCTTTCCTTACACTCTTTGATGATAGTTATTACACAACTATTGTCAAACCATCTCCATCTTTGGATATTGTTCACGATCAATTTCCAGTGGTACCTTCTTTGTCACCTTCTATTATGATTGGGCATGTTCTTGATTGGTTCATGGCATCATCTTCCAAGGTCTTGGTGACACATGAGAAGATCCCAAAGACATCATCATAAATATTCATGCTTCCTTATTTCAATTCCTATCTAGAATGGGAAGCATTCCTATATTTATATTTGGTTTTGTTTCTTCTAGAAGGGAGACAAGTTGATTGTCGACAGTGGATCATGTTTTTTCTTCATGCACTTGCCATTTTTGTAGGCGATTACACATTGTACAGGGGTACTTAGTCTCTCTCTTTCCCTCTTATGTGGGGGGCCATTTATTGTATATACATGATGTATGTAGTCCTTCGGGGGTGTGATTGAGCCTCCATCCATGCATCATTTTTGTTTTCTTTTCTCATTTTTGGAGAGGGGTTTCTTCCCATAGGGTTTTTCTCCTTTTCTTTGATTGTGAGAGATTTCTTTTTTACATTGTAAATGGGTACCTAACATGGTTTTGTAGCCAAAACCCATATTGAATCTTCATTTTTTGCATAATAATTCTCCCTAAGTTACACTTAAGGGGGGGTTTTGGAGTAAATGGTTTTTACCATTTACCCACTTAAGCTTACGTAGGTAGAATAGTTTAACTAATTATTCTGGGTAGTTTTTTTTTCTGTATCAGGAAGTTTTATACCTGTTACCTTCTTTTTCCTTTAAAAGGTTGTACCATTATGTAATTTAAGCATCTCATTTTTCACTCTTTTTGATGAAATAGTGTATTTTTGTTTCTCTCATTTTTTGTGAAGGTTTATTCTACAAATGGAGATCTTGGGCTCCTCTTACAACTCTCTTACTTATGGTTATCACTTTATGTTGTTAAACCATTCCAAACATAATAGTATGGTGTCATTTCTTTATTACTTGCTTCTTTCTATAGAAACTAGCATCGAAGATCATAGGAAAAATCCTAGTAAGGACATCCTTCATGAGGATTTTATGAAGCTTATAATTGACTATATCAAAGGTAAGTTCATTCATGAACTTCATAAGATCTCTCTCATTTGAAAGGTAAGGGGCTTCCTTCTAGGTATGATACAGGGGAGTCAACTAAGGAATGGAATGGTGATTATGAGGAGAGTGGCTTGGATGGTTTGAATTCTTAGGATAATGAGGGTAATTCTGGGAAGGTCCACGATTTAGAGGCTTCTAATTCATGGATGAAAGGTTATGAGACTGACATTGAGATGAAGGATGTTGTTTCCTTTGGTGCTAAGAAGGGTTATAAAAGGAAGAAAATAGGGCTAAGGGAGGATAAGCAGGCTATAAAGTCATTTTGAGAATGACCTCGGTGAAGCGCTTGGGTGTATCCCCTATCTTAACTAATAAGTGGAAATAGAGGCATGTTAAGGTTAATAAGGAGCATTGTATGGTGGAAAAAGGTCTAGCGAGGGAGATGGTTTCAATAATTCTAGAGAGGTTTTTACTTTGAAAACTAGGTTGTTATCACCTGATGGTAAGGGTTTTGAGCAAGTTGAGGGCAAGAAAGTGCTTTTGGAGATGTTGGGGAATTTGGTGGTGAATGCTAGTAAGCAGAAGGTTACGGTTGAATTCATTCATGTGGAGGATTCTCTTGACAAGGATTATTTGGAGGGTGCTAAGGATGCTATGGAGGGTGAAGGTGTGGGCCATAAGTGTCAACCTTAGGATTTTGCTAACCCTTCTTCTGAGCTGTTGAACTACTATGAAATTGATCTAGATCTCTTTTGTCGTATGGCTAAGGATGGGACCAAAATCTCTTGTCACTTTTAAAATGAATTTTTTCAGATGTGAAAGATCTCAATGTCAAGTTGAATGATTGATAGAGTGTTTGTGTGGCATTGGTTAAATACAATAAGAATGAATGGTTGGTGAAAAACAAATTCAAATCAATGAACATTGTGTTGGATAAGGTGGTAGTGGATGTTGAAAAGATAGGAAAGGACCATTAGGAGAGGTTGGATTCTATGGAGGATATTTTTTGTAGGATTGATGAGGAGATACTTATCTCTCTAAAGGATAAAGTGAATAATATTTGTGAACTATATATTTTTGGCTCCAATGTACTCTCTAACTCTTCTAGGGTTTTTCACCTAAAAGGAGAGAGCTTAGGCCAAAAGTGCTAAGGGGTTCATTCAAATTATGTTATGTATGATGTTATATAAGTTAAATGAAGTGAAATAAATTTAAATAAGTGATTTATATGAATGATTAAGAATGCAAAACCAAGATCTCTACTATGGTTGAAAACACAGTGTTGTTTGTAAAAAGCTTAAAGAATGTACAAAAATGCAAATTAAAATAAACCAGAGGTTATTTTTCAAAATGAGTACACTTGAGAAACAAAAGAGGACTAGAAAAAATATTGGAAAACTAATGAAATCTAAATTTGAGCTTACTGGGATTCATTCGCCGTCTTGGGCGAATTAGTCCCAGTTCTATGTTTTTTTGCGTAGAAGTTATTTTCTATCAATCAAGAACTAGGATCTACACCTGACTCAAATATTCACCTCAGGATGGACTTATTCACCATGCATGGAGAATTATTCCACTTTAGAATTTTTCCAACTTCAAATTTTTGTTTTTCACCTTGATACCTGCACAACAATTTCTGATGGAAATCCGACTCGAGATCTCAGAAAATTCCTGCAAAACAACTTAAAATTGTTTGTCTAATGGTGCATTTTCCTTGGTAAAACTACTAGTTGGGTAATTAAACCTTGAATGGAAAAAATATGTATAAAACCCTAGCCTTAGATGTGTTAAAGAATAGGAGAATCTAAAATATGACAAAAACTCTATTTTATTGTTCTAGAATAAGAAATGCAAGAATGATTTGTATGATGCAATATCTCAACCCTAGAAACCTTACAACATATGCAAAATGGAAGTGAAATGGCATGCAAATGACAAACAAACAAAATTCAAACCTTAATCTAAAGATAAAGTGAAAATTGAAGATGGAATCAATATGAAACCAAGTCCTTTGGTGTGATTTGGTGGCTAGTTGCACTTCCTCACCCTAGATTTATATGTGATTCACCATAGGCATCCATAATCAACCATTTTCAATGTTGAATCTTGACAAAAAGAGTGAGATTCAAGACATGCAAAAACCCTAGTTTGTTGCCCTAAAACTTCAACTTTTGCTAATGAGACTTGTGGTAGAAGACTTTACTTAAAAAAATGACTAAAAGATGTGTAATATGACTTAAAATGAGTATTTATAAGCAAAAAAACCTTATTTTTCCATTATTTAGACCAAAGAGGTTGATATTCACCAGAAATTCAAGTTAAATTAATCAAATTCCCGCTCAAAATTGAGATTTCCCTCAAAGGGTATTCATTCACCACCCTTGGTGAATGGGTCCCACCAGAGGGGACTCATTCACCCAAGGTGGTGAATGGGTCCCACTACTAAATTTTGAAGGTGGTTTTTTGGGGTATGAAAGAATTCAGTGTTGTTTGTTGGGTTTTAAGTGATTTCTTAGGTGAAACGAGCCTCTAGATAAAAAATAATGGGTCTTAGGGGCCTATAAATGTTGTTTTGAAGGATAAATGATGTGAGGGAACTTAAAAGTGGGTCCAATTACATGTGAAATTGTCTCCTTTCTCAAGATGGTCCAATTTTCTATGGTGCAATTTGTAGTGATTTGCAGTCTGTGGTACAAATAACTAGTTCCATTCCCTTAATTCTAGTGTGCAAGGTTTGAATCTATTGAATGAAAAAGCTATCAAATGTATAGGTAAACAATTGGAATTTGGTGAGCATGAGTAGGCTATTGCTGATGTTATTCACATGAAATAGGAAGAGAAGAGTGTGGATGAAGGCTCGTATTTGTGTACTAGGACCAAGACCAAAATGAGGGTGGCCATCTCTTTCCAGAAGTTTAAGGATGTGATGGAGATGCATGACAATGTCATCTCAAGTAATCTTGAGTTGAATAATGTTTTAGAGAATAGGCTTTAGCTTGTAGTTAGTCAAATTTTTTATTGATGTTTTTGATGTTGTTTTAGCTATTGGTTTGTCTAGGTCTATCTTTTAATCGACTTTTTTGGTTTTTGGGCACTGTTGGCACTTATTGCTTTATCTTGAGTAGCCATCACTCATTGTAAAGGGTTTCAAGATCCCTTCAAGACCTTTGTTTCCTAATCAAAAGAAATTTCTAATAATCATTCATTTTTCTTCCATGAAATAGTTAGCTTTTCCTTCCTTCATTGCATTTGTTGTGTAAATATTATTTTTGAATGGTTGTGACTAACTTATTAATTTGATTAAAAAAAATTTCTTTCAAATATCTTCCATCCTAATTTTATAAAACCATGCTAAAAAATTACTTATTTAAAATGAACAATTTAGCTAAATTGTTATTATAAATTATTAGCTAATAGGCTATTTGTGTGAACTTTGATTAGAATTTTTTTCAACCTTCCCAGTTTTCAGCCTTCCAATAGTTGGAAAGGACTTCTCTTGTGTACCAATTACCAGCCTTTACTAAGTATTAAATTTTAGTATACAGACCATTTTAATGGGTTTTGAACTTCATGCCATTTTCCATTTTGATTTAGTTTCCTTTCACATCTAGAGGCTTCCTCTAGAAGTTATTTGATAATCATTTCCAAAAACCTTCTAGTTCATCTGCCATTAGATTGTTCTACAAAGCAGCTTGACTCCTTGCCAAGAGCTATAAGGGTAGGTATGATTTACAAATTTTTAGAAGAAAGTCGTGGCTCATTTACTTCTCATGTTTGTGCTACCTTGATTCTATTTTCTAAGCTTCTTTTCTTTTCACAGAGAATCAATGAGGGTCATACATTTTCTACTACCTGTACATGGTTTCATTGTGATGTCAACTCTACTACTCCCACAACTCATGGATTTTTGTGTGAAGGATTCGATCCTAGGATTACCTTCCAAACCATTTCAAGGGTTTTCTTAACCTATTTTTTCCTATGTAGATAGTCTTCATGTTACTTGGATGAGGATATGTTTTAGGGTTTAGCGGATTTGAAACTCAAAATAAACTAAAATTACATTAGGACATGTCTCATATATATATTTATATTAGGGTTTCTTCATTAGAGCCAAATATATGGACCAACAAAAGCTAAGAGTGTCGAGGAAGAATAAAAGAAGTATGAGAGACTACCCATTTTTAGGTACCTTTTGTTTTGAAAATCTAGAGTTTTGTGAGCTACTATCGAGTCCTATGACTTTTGAGATACTGATCCTTCAACTTCTCATGTTAGATGCTGACTATAATTGTATGATTTTTGGGTTTTGAGTGGTATTTATATGGTTTTCAATACATTGATTTTGCAACCGTCCAACAAGACTTTCATCATCAAGAAGTTAGTGAAGAAGATGAGGCAAAATAGGCCCATTCCTCATTGGATTAGGATGAAGGATAATAACACTAAAAGGTTAGTCTTTCCATAAATTTCCTCATCTAAAAGAAGAGGGACTTTTTCCATTTCAAAACTTGAGGATCAAATTATGTGTGGAAACTTTGTTTTCAAGCTGTATATAATAGTATATGACAATTGTTTGTCTCATTTCTATTATCCTTAAGTTGTCTTTCTCTCTCAATTGGGATTATTGGTATGTCTCTTGAATTTCATGTAATAATCTAAGAAATTTGTTTCAATTTTAGCTATTCCCTTTAG
>VDFB02000007.1:101614641-101656571 GCA_007258455.2 Sequoia sempervirens | reverse complement strand
TTGTTGTGTAAATATTATTTTTGAATGGTTGTGACTAACTTATTAGTTTGATTAAAAAAAAAATTTCTTTCAAATATCTTCCATCCTAATTTTATCAAACCATGCCAAAAATTTACTTATTTAAAATGAACAATTTAGCTAAATTGTTATTATAAATTATTAGCTAATAGGCTATTTGTGTGAACTTTGATTAGAATTTTTGTCAACCTTCCCATTTTTCAGCCTTCCAACAGTTGGAAAGGACTTCTCTTACATACCAATTGCCAACCTTTACTACGTATTAATATTTAGTATACAGACCATTTTAATGGGTTTTGAACTTCATGCCATTTTCCATTTTGATTTAGTTTCCTTTCACATCTAGAGGCTTCCTCTGGAAACTATCTAATAATCATTTCCAAAAACCTTCTATTTCAACTGCCATTAGATTGTTCTACAAAGTAGCTTGACTCCTTGCCAAGAGCTATAAGGGTAGGTATGGTGTACAACTTTTTAGAAGAAAGTTGTGGCTCATTTACTTCTCATGTTTGTGCTACCTTGATTCTATTTTCTAAGCTTCTTTTCTTTTCACAGAGAATCAATGAGGGTCATAAATTTTCTACTACCTGTACATGGTTTCATTGTGATGTCAACTCTACTACTCCCACAACTCATGGATTTTTGTGTGAAGGATTTGATCTTAGGATTACCTTCCAAACCCTTTCAAGGGTTTTCTTAACCTATTTTTTCCTATGTATATAGTCTTCATGTTACTTGGATGAGGATAAGCAAAAGTCTAATGTTTTTACAATTGATTTTCTATTGATAAGCATGTTTTAGGGTTTAGCGGATTTGAAACTCAAAATAAACTAAAATTACATTAGGACATGTCTCATATATATATTTATATTAGGGTTTCTTCATTAGAGCCAAATATATGGACCAACAAAAGCTAAGAGTGTCGAGGAAGAATAAAAGAAGTATGAGAGACTACCCATTTTTAGGTACCTTTTGTTTTGAAAATCTAGAGTTTTGTGAGCTACTATCGAGTCCTATGACTTTTGAGATACTGATCCTTAAACTTCTCATGTTAGATGCTGACTATAATTGTATGATTTTTTGGTTTTGAGTGGTATTTATATGGTTTTCAATACATTGATTTTGCAGCCATCCAACAAGACTTTCATCATCAAGAAGTTAGTGAAGAAGATGAGGAAAAATAGGCCCATTCCTCATTGGATTAGGATGAAGACTAATAACACTATAGGGTTAGTCTTACCATAAATTTCCTCATCTAAAAGAAGAGGGACTTTTTCCATTTCAAAACTTGAGGATCAAATTATGTGTGGAAACTTTGTTTTCAAGCTATATATAATAGTATATGACAATTGTTTGTCTCATTTCTATTATCCTTAAGTTGTCTTTCTCTCTCAATTGGGATTATTGGTATGTCTCTTGAATTTCATGCAATAATCTGAGAAATTTGTTTCATTTTTAGCTATTCCCTTTAGTTTCAACCTTTGTATTTGGATTGAAGCTATGCTTATTTTCATTCTAGTGAACTGCCATCCATTCAAAATGAAAATATTTGACACTTGTATATTTTTGTACTTTTTAATATGATTTCTTATTTTCCTTTTTCTATGAATATTGATTAAAGTACTATATGCAAATAATAGAGTAAGGAGTTTTGTTTAACTTACTTTGAACCCAAGTTTTTCCTCTCATAAATTTTATTGCTAACAACTCTATAACATTATCATAGTGCACACATGGTTTATTGTTGAGTTCAACTTGAAGATAACCTATAAATTGGTGTCTCAATTGAGTTCCATCATTTTATTCTATAAGTCATTCCTTTTGATTCTCTGAGAAGGGGATGTAACAAACCTTCTTTTAAGAATTAGAACTATTAAGGTTTCTTGTACAACCAATTAAAACAAAATCCCCAAATGTTAAAATCTGGTTATTGTGTTGCTAACATTTATTTATCTCTCTAACTAAACTACAAATAGAATAATTTATGCTTAACATTAAATATGGATAGTATAAATTCATACTTTAGGAAAATTATCATTAAATACAGGCATCTCTTTCTATTTTGGTAAAGACAAAATATGGGCATTATAAATTCATGCGCAAGAAAAACTAATATAAAATTTCTTTCTAAGTTTGAAAAAAAATGTAATAGAATAACCAATTGGTAGAGGTAACGATAATTAAGTTCCTTCTTTCACTTTTATTTCTAAGTAGTATTAACTAACAATGGAAACATGATAAAGTTATGTAATCCATAGGTGTACAATCGAGGTAAACAAAATATTAAGCAACTTTATAAGCATTTGAAACACAACTGCTCCATATTATTGCTTGGTTTACCAAAGCTCTTTTTGATTATTTCTGTGGAAGTTTTACATGTAAAATTTTTGGAAAATATCTTCTTGTGAAAGTCTTTGTTCATTGTACAAAATAGATTACAACTTGTTTTGTATTTTTTAACTAGACAATTTACAAATTCATTAAAGAAACTGCTATTCTTATTTCAACTACATTTTTGTTTACTTCAAGTGATATCTTCTACTAGAGGTATGCGAAATACATGTCTTGTATTGTGAGATAATTTACAAATATATTAAACAATTTGTATTTTTTGAGCCTAACAAGTCATGTCCTGCATATCATGTAGGATGGGTTTGGTTTTGAAGAAGCTAAAGATGAGTAACAAATAAGTTTACAAAAATAAAGTCATTTGGGTCTCATGGTTGAAGAGGCGGATGTGTCTCATGGTGGCATACATGGTTTGTAATGGTTAGCTATTTTATATCTAGTTTTTTTTAATATTTCAAAGCTTCTCACATTATGATCTGGGTCCTTCAGACATCTTTAGCATGAGTTTTATTTATATTAGGTTTAGTTCCTATTAATTTTTCCAATGATCATAACAAAATACCCCCTCCAAGGATTATCATATTAGGTTAATTCTATCAAATCTTACTTTACTCCAAGAATTATAATGTTAGGTCAATTCTATCAAATTTGATTCTAAAGCTAGAGTTGTCCCAATAGTGGAAAAGCTTGAGCAAGTCTCTTTGCAAGCTCCTCCTAGTCCTAATGTGCTTGGGCCTTCTTATATTGTAGTAGTTGGGACAACACTATTGTTAAGCAAGCGAGTGTGATTCCCATTGTGTCCAAGAATAGGGGAAACTGGAATGATGTGCATTGTCAAGGACAACCATTTTTTTGCGTAGCTGCTTGACAAGGATCAACATCAATATGATGTAAGTTTTACTTTATCTTTCTTATGTAAGATTGAATTTAATCTTTCACATTTCTTCTATTCTTTTGTACTATTGAAATATTTTATGGATTTACTACTTTTGAATTTAAATGCAATTTGCTCCTATTTTCAAGCAAGATGAATTTAAATGCAACTTGCTGCTATTTTTAAGTAATTTGTATTTCTTGAGCCTAACAACTCTTGTCCTGTCTATCATGTAAGATGGGTTTGGTTTTGAAGAAACTATAGATGATTAAAAAATAAGTCTTTTGGGTCTCATGGTTGAAGAGGTTGATGAGTCTCATGGTAACATACATGGTTTGTAATGGAACTAGATATTTTATATCCAATTTTGTTTAATATTTCAAATCTTTTAACATCATATTTTGGGTCCTTTACACCTTTTTGGCATTATTTTTATTTATATGAGCTTCTCTCAGTGGTAGATGGTTGAGTAATATTACTTATTGTATTATTTATTTTAAACTGTATATAGAAATTTTTATATAAACTTTATTACAAGTGTGAGTATCAGGTTCCATGGAAGTACTCTTATTATTTGGTAAATATATGAAAGAACTTAGCATTTGTCATTATGTTCATGTACTAACCATTTTTTTGCACAACTGCTTGACAAGGATCTACATCAATATGATGTAAGTTTTAGTTTATCTTTCTTACGTAAGATTGAAGTTGAACCTTTCACGTTTCTTCTATTCTTTTCCACTGTTAAAAGATTTTATGGATTTACTGCTTTTGAATTTAAATGCAACTTGAATTTAAATGCAACTCACTCCTATTTTAAAGTAATTTGTATTTCTTGTGCCTAACAAGTCCTGTCCTACCTATCATGTAAGATGGGTTTAGTTTTGAAGAAGCTATAGATGAGTAACAAATAAGTGTACAACAAATAAGTCTTTTGGCTCATATGGTTGAAGAGGCAGATGAGTCTCTTGGTAACATACATAGTTTATAAAGGTTAGCTATTTTATATCTAGTTCTGTTTAATATTTCAAAGCTCTTAACGTCATGATCTGGGTCCTTTACAACTCTTTAGCATTAGTTTTATTTATATGAGCTTCTCTCAATGGTAGATGGTTAAGTAAGATTACTTACTGTATTATTTATTTTAAACTTTATATAGAAATTTTTATATAAACTTTATTAAAAGTGAGTATCGGGTTCAGTGGAAGTACTCTTATTATTTGGTAAATATATGAAAGCACTTAGCATTTTTCATTATGTTCATGAACTAACCATTTTTTTGCATAGCTGTTTGACAAGGATCTGCATGAATATGATTTAACTTTTACTTTATCTTTCTTATGTAAGATTTAAGTTGAATCTTTCACTTTTCTTCTATTCTTTTGTACTGTTTGAAGGATTTTATGGGTTTTCTACTTTTGAATTTAAATGCAATTTGCTCCTATTTTTAAGGAATATGAATTTAAATGCAACTTGCTCCTATTTTTAAGTAATTTTTATTTCTTGAGCGTAACAAGTCCTTTCCTACCTATCATGTAAGATGGGTTTGGTTTTTAGGAAGCTACAAATGAGTAACAAATAAATGTACAACAAATAAGTCTTTTCGGTCTCATGTTTAAAGAGGCGGATGAGTCTCGTAGCGGCATACATGGTTTGTAATGGTTAGCTATTTTATATCCAGTTTTGTTTAATATTTCAAAGCTTTTAACGTCATGATCTGGGTCCTTTACATCTCTTTAGCATTAGTATTATTTATTTGAGCTTCTTCGAGTGGTAGATGGTTGAGTACTTGATTACTTAATGTATTATTTATTTTAAACTGTATATAGAAATTTTTATATAAACTTTACTACAAGTGAGTATCAGGTTCCATGGAAGTATTGTTATTATTCGGTAAATATATGAAAGCACTTAGAATTTTTCATTATGTTCATGAAATAGAAAATGGTGAATGGAGGAATTTTGTATTATTGGGCCTGTGTAAACTTTTCACGAGGTCTACAGGACATTGTTTCCCATTGGTTTTGTCAAGTTTTCATAGATGTGTAACTATCTAGCATACTATCAACTTACAAACCCTTCATAAACCTATTATAATTATAATAGTTTAACATATACTTCCTGGTTAAGTGGTGTGCTTTTATTTGACTACAAGATTTCAACTGACAGCCTGTTATTAAAATTGTTCAATCACGACTTGAACATGTAGAGAGAGCCTTGAAGACTATCTGTAAAGATGCAAATGAAAAACTAAAAGGAAAAGAACTATAACTCCTTATCATCATTTTTCCTAACAACAATGGTACTTTGTACGGTGTGTATAATTTCCTTTTTGATTAATGGGTTAATTAATTTTTTCAGTTTCATCCAAGACTATGAAGAGTTTAGGAAATAGTTTGTTGGAATTCAATTGTTTTGTAGAAATAATAGAAGCCTCTTGGAGATGCGTTTTAACTTTGGTATGATTTTGCAATGTTGAACTATGTTATTCAATGATGATGCCTTGTAACTCTTTTGTTTTTCCTTAGGGGACTTGAGGCGAATATGTGAAACTGATCTTGGTTTAGTTTCACAATGTTTGCTGACAAAACACATATTCAAAATGAGCAAACAATATTTGGCAAATGTTGCTCTCAGAATTAATGTAAAGGTATGTATTGTAAGATATTTTATGTTACAATATTGATGTACTTGAATCAGAATAAAGGTAAATCATGGTTAGATAATATTTTTAGAATTCCATAAGTAGATATATTTTTTGACTTTTATAGTTCATAGGGTCCATGACACTACTTTTCATATAACAGTTTTGAAAATTGCCATTTGGTTTGTTTTATCGAAATAACTACTATCATTTGCTAGTTTATGAACAATCTCTTCTAACACCCATGCACACAAAAGAAATGCTCTGGCTATGTATTCCTCTGAACCTACATCTATTCTATTCTCTCCAACTATGAGTTCTATGTCACTCAAAACTGATATCTTAAATATATCTATCTAAATAATGCCAAGAAATATCAGTTTGTAGCAACCCCATTAATATAAAGATGCAATTGTTACTTCTAGATGCAAGGGCAGCCATGTATATAAGGTTGGCTTACCAAAGGTTTAATATTCATAGAATTGAGATGTAGGTTTTTTGTGTGAAGCTTGAGCGCATATGTTACATTTTATTTATCTTAAAATAATGTAATTTTACTTATCTAATTATATAAGCCTTAAAGTTATTTTAAAATAATATTGGGAACAAAATTAACATTTTATATGTTGCAGTTGTAGTTGCAGATGCTGATGCTACTAGCATACTTATCTTAGAAAAATCTATGTAAAATATTTCAAGAGATATCATTTTGGAGCTGCTTATTTTCTACTGGATATGTGATTTAACGTGAATAGGTGTCTTTAGAATGATATTTCTTGGCACCTTTTACATAATTTTTTCCAAATATAGGGTGTGCTAATTCAATAGATAATACATTTATCAGATGTTGTAAACTAACATGGGTAGGTCATATAAAGTAATATATAGTGTGTAATAAATAGTTTGTTTTCTTTTTTACATTTTGTCATCTTTTGTGGTGCATTGAAGTAAGATCTTATGAGCTAAAGAGAATATGTGAGGTTGGACCTCTCTGACCTAAAGAGTATATTGTATCTACTTAAAGGTAGATCCTTAGAAATAAAGGGATTTTACCAAATACTTGAAGAAGCTATAGATGAGTAACAAATAAGTGTACAAAAAAGAAGTCTTTTGGATCTCATGGTTGAAGAGGTGGATAAGTCTCATGCTGGCATACGTGGTTTGTAATGTAGGTTTGGATTTGAAGAAGCTACAAATGACTAAAAAATAAGTGTACAACAAATAAGTCTTTTGTCTCTCATGGTTGAAGAGGGAGATGAATCTCGTGGTGACATACATGGTTTGTAATGGTTAGATATTTTATATCTAGTTTTGTTTAATATTTCAAAGCTTCTCACGTCATGACATGGGTTGTTTAAACCTCTTTAACATGAGATTTATTTATATCAGCTTTAGTTCCTATTAATTGTGCCAATAATCATAACAAACTACCCCCCTCCAAGGATTATAATGTTAGGTTAATTATATCAAATCTTAGTTTACTCAAAGAATTATAATGTTAGGTCAATTTTATAAAATTTGGTTCTGAAGCTGGAGTTGGGCCAATAGTGAAAAATCTTGAGCAAGTCTCATTGCAAGCTCCTCTTGGTCTTCATGTGCCTAGGCCATCTCAAATTGTAGTAGCTAGGAAAACACCATTTCCAAGCAAGCGAGTGTGATTTCCATTGTGTCCAGGAATGGGGAAAAGTAGAACGAGTTGCATTGTCAATGCTAACCATTTTTTTACACAACTCCCTAACAAGGATCTACATCAATATGATTTATGTTTTACTTTATCTTTCTTATGTAATATTGAATTTGAATCTTTCATGTTTCTTCTATTCTTTTGCACTACTAAAAGATTTTATGAATTTATTGATTTTGAATTTAAATGCAACTCGCTCCTATTTTTAAGCAATTTGTATTGCTTGATCCTAACAAGTCATGTCCTACCTATCATCTAAGATGGGCTTGATTTTGAA
The DNA here is from genome assembly GCA_007258455.2 of Sequoia sempervirens. Taxonomy (NCBI): domain Eukaryota; kingdom Viridiplantae; phylum Streptophyta; class Pinopsida; order Cupressales; family Cupressaceae; genus Sequoia; species Sequoia sempervirens. The sequence continues at coordinate 101,648,725 of VDFB02000007.1, read as the reverse complement.
GAAGCTACAAATGAGTAACAAATAAGTGTACAACAAATAAGTCATTTGGGTCTCATGGGTGAAGAGGTGGATGAGTCTCGTGGTGACATACATGGTTTGTAATGGTTAGCTATTTTATATCGAGTTCTGTTTAATATTTCAAAGCTTCTCACATCATGATCTATGTGCTTTAGACATTTTTAGCATGATTTTTATGTATATGAGCTTCTCTCAGTGGTAGATGGTTGAGTAAGATTACTTACTGTATTATTTATTTTAAACTGTATATAGAATTTTTTATATAAACTTTATTACAACTGTGAGTATTAGGTTCCATGAAGTACTCTTGTTATTAGGTAAATATATGAAAGTACTTAGCATTTGTCATTATGTTCATGAAACAAAAAATGGTGAATGGAGGAACTGTGAATTACTAGGCCTATGTAAACTTTTCATGAGGTGTACATGACATTTTTGTCTATGGGTTTTTTCAAGAGTTGGCATAGATGTGTAAGTGTCTGGAATGGTATCAATTACAAACCCATCAGACACTTATTATAATTATAATAGTTTAACATATAATTCTTGGTTAAGTGGTGTGCTTTTATTTGACTACAGAATTTCAACCCATAGCCTATTATTCAAATCCTTTAGTAACGACTTGAACATGTAGAGAGAGCCTTGAAGACTATGTGTAAAGATGCAAATGCAAAACTGAAAGGAAAATAACTAGAACTCCTTATCATCATTTTTCCTGAAAATAATGGTTCTTTGTATGGTTTGTATAATTTCCTTTTTGATTAATGGGTTAATTCATTTTTTCAGTTTCATCCAAGACTATGAAGAGCTTAGGAAATAGTTTGTTGGAATTCAATTGTTTTGTAGAAATAATAGAAGCTTTTTGAATATGTCTTTTAACTTTGGGATGGTCTTGCGATGTTGAACTAGTTATTCAATGATGATGCCTTGTAACTCTTTTTTTTTTTCCACAAGGGACTTGAGGTGAATATGTGAAACTTATCTTGGTTTAGTTTCACAAATTTTCTTAACAACACATGTGTTCAAAATGAGCAAGCAACATTTGGCAAATGTTGTTCTCAAAATTAATGTAAAGATATGTACTATAAGATATTTTCTATTACAATATTGATGTACTTGAATCAAAATAAAGGTAAATCATGGTTGGATAAGATTTGTGGAATTCCATAAGTGGATAAATTTTCTGATTTTATAGTTTATAACGTCCATGACGCTGCTTTTCATATAACAGTTTTGAAAACTACCATTTGGTTTGTTTTATCCAAATAACTAATTTCATTTGTTGGTCCATGAAGAAACTCTTCTAACACCCATGCACAAAAAATAAATGTTGTATCTATGTATTCCTTTGAACCTACATCTATTGTTTTCTCTCCAACTATGAGTTCTATCTCACTCAAATATGATATCTTAAATATATCTATCTAAACAATACAAATAAATATTAATTTGTAGCAACCCCATTAATATAAAGATGCAATGGTTATTTCCATATGTAGGGGAAGCCATGTATGGAAGGTTGGCTTGCCAATGTTTTAATAATCAAATAATTAAGATGTAGATTTGTGTCTGAAGCTTGAGGGCATATATGTTTCATTTTATTTATCTTAAAATAATGTAATTTTACTTATCTAATTGTATAAGCCTTAAGTTATTTTAAAATAATGTTGGGGACAAAATTAACATTTTATATGTTGCAGTTGCAGATGCTGATGCTACTAGCATACTTATCTTAAAAAAATCTATGTAAAAGATTTCAAAATATATCATTTTCGAGCTACTTATTTTCTACTAGATTCATGATTTAAGGTGAATAGGTGTCTTTAGAATGATATTTTTTGGCATCTTTTACATAAATTTTTCCAAAGATAGGGTGTGATAATTCAATAGATAATATATTTATCAGATGTTGTAAACTAACATGGGTAGGTCATATAAAGTAATATATAGTGTGTAATAAATAGTTTGTTTTTGTTTTTACATCTTTTCCTCTTTTGTGGTGCATTGAAGTCGGATCTTATGAGCTAAAGAGAACATACGAGGTTAGCCCTCCCTGACCTAAAGAGTATGTTGTATCTACTTAAAGGTAGATCCTTAGAAATAAAGGGATTTTACCAAATACTTGAAGTTTTTCATTATATCTTTTGTACATAGTTTCCTTGGCCAAGTCTATTCTCATTGTCATCTAAATATTAAACACTTCATAAAGTTATGTTTCAGGATCATTCTATCTTCCTTCTAAACAAGAAGTTAGGACTAATGATGTTTTATTCTAGAGTGGTAAATAGTTGGTTTGGCCGAGTCTCATCGTCATCTAAGTATCAAACACTTCATAAAGTTTTGTTTTAGGATTATTCTATCTTCCCTCTATATTAGAAGTCAGGACTAATGATGTTTTCTTTTGGGGTGGTCCATAATTGCATTTAGATGATTCCACAAATGGTTGTGTTTTACCGTTTGGCTGGATTATGAGGGTCCTTCAGATGACAACTAGACTTTTTAAGGCCTATGCACCATTAATATGAAAAATATTTATGAATATAATATGTGTTCAAGTAACATTTGAGTAATCTATGTTACCAAGTACAAAGCTTGTTTTCTTCCATAAATAACATTCTTATTAAATAATAATAATTTCTTGAGTGAAAGGAGGTCCAACTCTACTTTGACCTATCTTGAATGATTTCAAATCTACCCAATTTTGAAGGCTTCCAATTTCTTGTGGATATAGCCTTCCATCATGTCTAGATGAGTCACACACTATTTTGATTAGTTCAAGTATGTTATGTTAAGAAAAAAATGATAATGGTAACAATCAGATTTTTGCATGCTTGAAGCATTCTAGCCAAGTCCAACACTATCTTTTATGATGAAACTTCTATTGGTGGCTCTACATAGTTACTCTTACTCATGTCAGTTACTACTATATTATCAATTTTCTATACACTACCATAAATATTCTTAACTTGTTGCCTTCTAGATGTCAAATTGCCTTACAGTAATTTGGAATCATATGATAATATGTTGGGAAAAATTATGGTTAAGGATTTTAGCTATTGGAATATTTTAATGTTGGAAATGTCTTTTTTTCATTGCTATGATTATTGTGAACATATGTAGGAATATTTTGTAGTCATTATTTCATTTCAGGCGAATAATAGTGAGGTTGTATTCTGAAGGATGTTTTCTTGCAAGATTGAAATTTTAAGGATTTTTTGCAAGATAGTACTTATTTCACATGTTGCAAGTTTATTTGAGTGGCACTGCATTACCCTCTCACAATTTATTTTCTATTTTTTGCACATTTGACCAACAATTAGTAGGTTTCTATATTGGACTATTCAGATTAAGGACTTTTCCTCCTCTATATGAAATTTTCTCATAGAAATAGACCTTACCAATGATAGGTAAAACATAAAACAATGCATTTTGTATTAAATTTTCATGTATATGTGTTTGTTTGGTCATATTTGTAGAAGAATGATCTTCCTTGTAGTTGGGCTTTCTATTTGTGTGCATGGCACAACTTTCTGCCACTTTGTTAACTATGAAAATTTGTTGTCAATTCTATACATTTTTTTAACTATGATGAGTTTATACTTTACTGCATAAGCTGATAAGCTATTTAGCTCAAAAATAATATTTGTACTAGGTGTGCACCTCTTCCCACACCCTATTAGAAACAAAACAATCAAAGCAATATTGTTTGTTTTTACATTGCTTTGTTACTATGAATTCTTTTGTTTTGTGGGTTTTTTTCTTCTAGGTCACTGTTGAAACCAATATTGTTTGAATTATGGCTTCCGTTTTGTGGCGATGGTTTCAACACAAAAAAAATAGTTCATGTTATGTAGTTTATGTTGATTTCTAAAGGCATTGTTGATTCTTGTTCTCTAGCTTAGACTATATTGTTTCATTTCAAACACCTATTATAATTATAATATTTTAACATATACTTCCTGGTTAAGTGGTGTGCTTTTATTTGACTACAAAATTTCAACCCACATCTTGTTATTCAAATCCTTCAGTCGTGACCTAAACATGTAGAGAGATCCTTGAAGACTATGTGTAAAGATGCAAATGCAAAACTGAAAGGAAAAGAACTATAACTCCTTATTGTCATTTTTCCTGACAACAATGGTTCTTTGTATGGTGTGTATAATTTCCTTTTTGATTAATAGGTTAATTCATTTTTTCAGTTTCATCCAAGACTATGAAGAGCTTAGGAAATAGTTTGTTGGAACTCAATTGTTTTGTAGAAATAATAGAAGCTTTTTGAAGATGCATTTTAACTTTGGGATGGTTTTGCAATGTTGAACTATGTCAGTCAACCTTGTAAATATTTTTTTTTTCCTCAAGGGACTTGAGGTTAATATGTGAAACTAATCTTGGTTTAGTTTCACAATGTTGCTAGAAAAAACATGTGTTCAAAATGAGCAATTAATATTTGGAAAATGTTGCTCTCAAAATTAATGTAAAGGTATGCACTGTAAGATATCTTTTCACATTTTGAGTATGCTAGCAAATAGTCTATATTATATATCTCTTTCAAGAAAATAGTGCTTGTAAATATGTTCTTTTATATGCATGTGTATTAGGTTGGTGGAAGAAACATTGTCCTTACTGATGCAATTTGCCAAAGGAAACCTTTGGTCAGTGATATACTTACAATTATCTTTAGGATAGATGTTACTCATCCACTTACTGGCGAAGATTCTAGTCCATCATTAGTAGCAGTAGGCTTTTGATAAGGATCGTTGTCTACTATTGTTCATGGTTCACATAATGACTATGAAAAATGCTTATCTTATTTTTTGTCTTTGATGCAAATACCAAGTTGTAGCTTCTCAATATTAGTCTGAAGTCCTGGTTTGTGCTCAGGCACACCGACAAGAACTTATTCAAGATTTGTATAAATTCTGGCAAGATCTAGTATGAGGCACTATAACTGGATGCATGATAAAGTTGTACGAAAGCAAAGGTGAGTATAATCACTTCCTACGCTAATATTGAGAGGACAATTATGCAAATTCAACTAACTATTACAAAGATTTCAATGGACAAATAAACATGCATAAATGAAATATCACAATAAACACATAACATAGCAATTACCACAGGGAAACCCTTCTGGGAGAAAAATCCCACCGTCCAAAACTTGCACAATGTATTATCAAATCAAGAAGATTAAAATTCACTTGCAATACAAGTTCTTATAGGAGCATATCACCACAACTCAAACTCAGACTCAAAGAGACTCCTTCTAGCACCCAGTCTTGCAAACCGAACTCGATGATACAAACACCTCCCCAAGCCCTCCTTTTAAAGTGATTTACAACCTAGAAACCATTTTTGGTTTTACAAAACCATTGGAAAAAACCATGGGAAAAACAACCATGCCACATGTTACCCACTTGTCATTTGTAACTCCAAGATGGGAAAACAACCAAGTTAAAATAGCATTTTCGTCCATAATTTTGTCCTCTAGTTTAGACCCCCATAAGAGTCATACAATGCATTGTTTATACTCTAAAAATAGCCCTCCTATATTCTACTAGGGACAAGGAACATTTTTAACAACTTCTTGATGGTGTTTTTATGGACTTTTCAACACAGGCAGTGCATAGGTGCACTACCTCTCTTGAAAGACAATCTTCCACAATCGAGTTGCAGAAAACTATCCCAAGGTCTCTCGAGTGTCAAGTCATGACAGTGCTTAGATACCTCATTAATTTGATGTGATTTGCTGGAATCACAAGGCGGACTTATGGATGAGTTACAAAGCATTGAAGTTGGGTTTGCAAATGCAGTTTCAAAGTGCTGAAAGTGAATGAACAGTGGTTGTCCACTCAAAACAGCAAGTTGAGACTCATCAAGTTCATCTGATTTAGCTTCATGGCGATACTTTGGGTCCTACTCTAACCAAGGATTAAAAAAAATAGCAAAAGGAGAAGGGTTAATAAATCTATTCTAATCCTAAGCTACGAAAGAACAGTAACAATGGTGGCTGCTAAAGTAGAAAGGCTTCCTAAACTGGGTTTTACTTGGCCAAGAGAAACCTACAATTGCACAAAACCAGTGCAATCTTCTAAGGACTACAAATTTTCAAATTGCACATGCACATCATGCACATGTAATTGAACTAAGTTCCAACAATGAAGTAATGAGCTCAGACTAGCTTTGCAAAATGACTCATCATCAATGAATCACAAAAAGCATGAGCTGGAAATCCATCAAATACTAAAACAACAAACACCATCACCACTCCCATTCAAGAAACTAACACTAAAACTAACATGGAAGGTGAACCATGCATACATAAAGAGCAAACTCAAAAGGAACACCCATAAATCATGCAATGCTACTTTCTATTGCTGCAGAATGTCTTTACTTCAATTCTCCAACTCTTACAAATGAGGGGAAAGTCCCTATTTATAGTTTTCCAAAGCCCAAATGAATGGCTAGGATCAATTTGCAATGAATGGTCCAGATTTAATTACATTAGGGTTTCACCTACCCCACAATATTCAACAATTAAAAATACATTCCTTGTCTTTTCCCTATTTTGTCATCTAGTGCTAGTTACTATAGCAATTTTGTCATTTAGCTGATTTCCCCTTTTCACTGTAGCTAAAACTGTCTGAAAGTTGTCTTTTGCTTGATGTGATTGCAGTGTTCTTCCTTTGATCAAATGAGTCCGTCGACGATTGGCATCAATGGATTGGTGGCCCCTGATTCGGGCAGAAAGCTCCTTAGAAATCATCATCATCTAGAAAAAGGTAGAACAACTCCCTCAATGGGCCTTTTCAATAGACCTACGGAAGGTTTCTTGACTCCTGCAAACACGAAGTGTCGTAAGTGCATTTATACATGAGTTAAGGAAAATGTTAGTCAAACCTACAAATTCTTTGTTAAATCTATCCATGCATCATCAAAATATTTTGATATTCATATTTGGAGCTCATTTGGACCATAAACATTAATGCGTGCTTCAAGGGTGCGAGCGCCAGAGGGAAAAAAGACGGTGGAAGAAAGCTAGAAGGTAGACATTAGATGGAAGCCAAAATAGCTGGGAAGAAGGCGGGCTCTCGAATGTTCAAAATAGCTGGGAAGGAGGCAGGCTCCCGGATGTTCAAAACAGCCAGGAAGGAGGCGGGCTCCCGAATGTTCAAAATAGCCAGAAAGAAGGCGAGCTCCTGGATGTTCAAAATAGCCAAGAAGGAGGCAGGCTCCCAGATGTTCAAAATAGCCAAAGAGAGGCGGAGCCCCAGAAATGGCCATGAAGGGGCTGGGCTCCGGAGGCCGGGAAGGAGGTAGCCGCCAGAAGTTCCAAAATGGCGAAAGAGGGATGGAGTCCTGGAAACGGCCACGAAGGGGTCGGGCTTTGAAGGCCGGGTTGCCGGGGCTCCACAGATGTTCCACAATAGCCAAAGAGGGATGAAGCTCCGAAACCACTGAAACTTAACCAAATGTTGATGAAACCTTGGCAGTTCATTTATGCACATCAAACACATCCCACATCCAAAAAAGGGTGACCCCCAAAGTCAAAAATGAGGAAACGGGAGTGACGGGGGTCCGTGGATGTTTCCAAAATAGCCAAGGAGGAAGGGAATTCCAGAGGCAAAGTTCTGAAACCATTGAAACGCGGAGCGTTAACGAAACATAGGCAGTTCATTTACGTACTTCAAACACTTCCTAGATCCAAAAAAAGGGTGACCCCAAAGCCAAAAATGAGGAAAAGGGGGCGACGGGGGTCCATGGATGTTTCCAAACAGCCAAGGAGGAAGGGAATTCTAGAGGGAAAGTTTCAAAACCATCGAAACTCAACCAAACTTTGAAGAAACCTTGGTAGTTCATTTACATACTTCAAACACATCCTAGATCCAAAAAAGGGTGACCCCAAAGTCAAAAATGAGGAAATGGGAGTGACGGGGGTCCACGGATGTTTCCAAACAGCCAAGGAGGAAGGGAATTCTAGAGGGAAAGTTCTAAAGCCATCGAAACTCAACCAAACTTTGACGAAACCTTGGCAGTTCATTGAAACACCCCAAACACATCCTAAATCCACCAAAAAGTTGTCCTTAAAGAAAAAAATGTGGAAACTAGACCGACAGGGGTCCACGGATGTTTCTGAAATAGCCAAAGCAAGACAAAAGGTAGAAAGGGGATGGGGGACTTTATTTCTTCGCAGATTCGAATACCCCAAGCAGGTGAATTTGGGTAGGGGAATTTGATCATTTGAAGGCACATGACCAATTTGGGCTTGGAAATGGGGCACACAAAACAAGACAGGAGCAAAGTAGCTTGTCAGGAGCGAAAAAAGGGGGTCCCTGCCTACGATGGGGCGTGTGTGCAAAACATGCACAACACAACTCATACACCTTTTTCCAACACATAAACATGTGGAGAAAATACCACAAAAAAATTCTAGAATTTTCTGGAAAAGGCTTGCAAGGTTGAGACACAATTCTCAACATTCTCCCACTTGTCCAACACCTTGCAAGAGTCAGGGGATCCAAAGTGTCATGGACTTAATTGTTAGGGGCCAAGAGCCCCATAGATTCTGAACACCATTTGAATTTCTCTGTCGTCACAGGCTTAGTTAAAGCATCAACAACATTCACCAAAGTCTCCACCTTCTCCAACTTCACCTTGCCGTCCTTGACCATATCTCTTACAAAATGATATTGTACATCATGTTGAAAAAACAAGGTGAAGAAATCTTGCAATATGAACTTAAATGTGTGAATGAAAATATGAAATATGTAGATTAACCTTAGCCTTAGTGTGAAGAAAGAATGAGAGAGAGAACAATTTAAAACATGCAACAACAGATTTACGTGGAGAAACCCTGAAGGAAAAAACTCCACCACCGAAAGAGAGGCAAGTATATTACTAATAATCTAAAATATTATATGCAGCAATAGACTTCTCTTATCAATTCCTATAAAATCTGGCAGCACCCTGTTACCCTGCAAAATTGAATTCTTCAATTGAATAACTCTAGCTCAAGGCCCCAATTTATAGAGATTTGTGAGGATGAAAACCACCATGGTTTCACCAAACAATAGGAAGCAATACCACCTAGAAAAACCCATGCCTCCCTCCTTGAAATGGTCAAAAAATACCAAAAATATCCTCTTACAGCTGTCATAAGGCATCTTTTCTGCATGGGCGCCTAGGGTCTAAAAATAGCATATTCTGTCATAGGGAATCTTTCATACTGTCATAGCATCTTATGACAACTTGCATGCATGTCATAGATGCTCTTACAACACCCTATTTTGACCCAAAAACCTTATTTTTAGAAGATTCCAAGGTGGGACACCTAGCTAATTTTTCCTTTTCCAAAAGGATAAATGGTTATGGTAACACTCCATTTACATAGTCTCTTTCACCACTGTTGGTCAAACAGTTTCACCTCTTATGGGTAAATGTACAAAACACTTTAGGAGAATAATAAATCAAATTATTTACAAGGTTGATGAAACCTAAATCCTAACATTCTCCCACTTGACATCATACATTGTAAATTACACCCATAGAGATACAAGTACATAGAATTAATTACAGTGATCAAGGTCCATGGCCTTTCTGCACTAAGAGAACTTTTCTGTGGTGACTGGCTTCATAAGAGAATCTGTAACATTATCCAAAGTGTCAACTTTTTCAATCAAGAGTTATCCATTCTCAACCATTTTTTGCACAAAGTGATACTGAACATCAACATGCTTAGTACAAGCATGATACATAGGATTTTTAGCCAAACATATGGCACTCAGACTATCACATTCGATCCTCACTATCCTACAATCAAAACCAATACCATTACCAAGTCTCTATAACCAAATTGCCTCCTTAGAGGCATGTGTAATAGCCATATACTCTGCTTCAGTGGTAGACAAAGCAACTGTAGGTTGTCTTTTACTCATCCAACTCATTGCTCCTCCAAACAAAGTAAACACATAGCCACTAGTGGACCTTCGAATGTCCAAGTCACCTACCCAATCCGCATCAACAAAGCCCTGTATGTCCAATGACTTATCAAAATTGTCACTACCATGATAAACCAAATAGTAATCAGAAGTTCCTTGCAAATATCTAAATACCCTTTTAACAAAAGTCCAATGTTCTTTACTAGGGTTAGACATAAACCTGCTTAGAACTCTCACTGCTTGGGCTATATTTGGTCTAGTACAAACCATTGCATACATTAAACTACTGACAACACTAGCATAAGGAACTTTAGACATTTCATCAATATCATCATCTGATTTAGGACACATGTCTAAACTCAACTTAGTACCAACAAGAAACAAAATATTTACTGGTTTACAGTCTTGCATATTAAACCTTTGCAAAATAGTGTTAACATACTTACTCTGACTTAACCAAAGCTTTCTATGAACCCAATCGCTAATGAATTTCATCCCAAGAATATATTTAGCAGCCCCTAAATCTTTCATATAAAATGTGCCAAAAAGCTGAGTTTTAAGTTCCCTAATCATTGCCTTATTGTTACCAATGAACCACATATCATCCGTGCATATAAGACAATAATCAGTATCCGATCATCAATAACTTTAAAATAAACACAATGATCCTCTTCACTTCTAACAAAACCCATATTTAATGAAAATGCATCAAACTTCTAGTACCACATCCTAGGTGACTATTTCAAACCATATAGAGACCTTTTTAACTTGCAAACCAAGTGTTCTTTTCCTTTCACAACAAAACTGTCAGGTTGTTGCATATAAATTTCTTCCTCTAGATCCCCATGCAAGAAATCAGTTTTAACATCCATTTGTTCTATTTCTAAATCATAAGTAGTAGCAACGGATAAAATAAATCTAATAGAATTTAACTTAGCAATAGGAGAGAATATTTCACGAAAATCAACTCCCTTTCTCTAGGAGTAGCCCTTGGCCACTAATCTAGCCTTGTACCATTCCAGCTTTCCATCTACACCAAACTTCTTTTCTATATCCACTTACAACCAATGGCCTTTCTTCCTTTGGGAAAACTAACAAGATCCCAGGTGTCATAGTTTTTCAAATACATCATCTCATCATGCATGGCCTACATCCAATACTCATATTCTTATGAAGAGAGAGCCTCCCTGAAAGATCTAGGTTCATCATTAGTACATAACAAAGCAAATTTACAACGAAAATCAAGTGGGCTATACCTATCAACTGGATTTCATTGTCTTGTGGATCTTCTCAAAGGTGGAGTAAGAGGTTCCTCCTCATGTTCATCATTGTTTTCAACTTCTTCTGTTACAATAGGTTCTTCAGAACTCTCTTCTTCTTCTCCATCTTCTTGCTTAGTTTCAAAATGCACTGTCTTTGACTTTTCCTTTGGTTGCACATCTTTAGAGTTAGCTCTAAATTCTCTGAAAATAACATCTCTAGAAAATATCATCTTTCAAGTTAGTGGATTCCAAATTTTATAACCATTAACATTTTCACCATAACCTACAAAGATGCATTTATGAGATTTGGGATCCAATTTAGATCGCTTCTCTTGAGGCACATGAACAAAAGCCTCACAACCAAAGACCCTTAAATGTGAAACTGAAGGCGTTTTATCCAACCACATTTCATAAGGAGTTTTATCAACAAGAGCTTCACAAGGAGATCTATTAATTAAATAACAAGCAGTACCAACAACTTTTGTCCAAAAGCATTTATCTAACTTAGCACTACTTGACATGCTCCTAGCTCTTTCCATTAATGTATGGTTCATTCTTTCTGCTACTCGATTTTGTTGGGGTGTGTAAGGTGTAGTCTTTTTCCTAACAATTCTTGCATGTTTGCAAAACTCATCAAATTCCTTAGAACAATATTCACCCCCATTGTCAGATCTCAATACTTTTATCTTATAATCTATTTTCTTTTCAACCAATGCCTTAAATTCCTTAAATTTGGTGAAAACTTCAGATTTTGTATGCATAAACTAAATCCAAGTATATCTTGAATAATCATCAACGAAGGAAACATAATAATGATATCTACCCAAAGAATCTGGATCCACTAGACCACACACATCTGAATGAATAAGTTCTAACAATCCATTAGCTTTATTAGTTCCTTTAGGAAATGATGACCTATTTTGTTTACCAAACACACAATCCTCACAGAAATCATTTTTACCAACAGAATAATCAGAAATACCATCTACTAGTTTCTTATCAAGTATGGTCCTAAGACCTTTTTAACCAATGTGACCCAATCTATGGTGCCACAACATACATGCATTTTCAGTGCTAGTTACAAAAGAGGAGTTACAAAAATTAGAGGCATGAAGTGTAAATAAATTCCCTATTCGAGATCCTTTAGCAACCACCAAACTTACCCTTACCATCCTACAACCATACTTGTCAAATGTCACATGCATCCCAGAATCATTCAACTTGGAAACTGAAATTAAAATTTTTGTAAGTCCTGGAATATGTAAAACATCATCAAGGGTTTTAACCCTCCCATCACTGAAACGCAACTTTACCTTTCCTTTACCAATAACCTTTTGTGAGCTATTGTCACCCATGAAGACCTCTCCTCCATCATATTCTTTATATGTAGAAAACCACTCGTTATGAGGAGTCATATGGAAGGAAGCACCTGAATCAATAAGCCAAGCATCATTACAAACTGTGTTAGCTGAAATAATCAAAGCATCAAAATCACCATTATCAGAGGACTTTTCTGTGGAGGAATCTTCATTCTTTTTTTTGTTTCTACATTCCTTCTTCACATGTCACCGTTTACCACAGTTCCAGCACTTCACTCTGCTCTTTCTAGGGGTCTTATATCGTCCTTTAGACTTATCCTTCTTCTTATCCCCTTTAGGCTCTTTCTCCTTGGGCCTATCTCGCACATGCAAGGCATCTTGGGAGCCACTGTGCATGGTCTTTCTCCTCATCTCCTCTGCAAGAAGTATGGGAATAATAGTATCCATCTTAGGTTCTGCACCACCACTTGTTATAGCAATAACTAAATTTTCCCAAGATTCTGGCAAAGAGAAAATCAATAAAATGCATTTATCCTCATCTTCTATTTTAACATCAATAGATGAAAGCTGACTTATAATCAAATTAAAAGCATTCAAATTTTCAACAATGGATTCACCATCCTTCATCTTTAATGAATACAAACATCTTTTGAGATACAACTTGTTAGACAAACTCTTAGTTTGGTAGATTTGACCTATCTTCCTCCAAAGCTTGTATGTCGGTCTTCTAAAGATAAATTCAGGAGGACATAATCTGTGAGACACAACCGAATATTCCCTCGAGCCTTCTTGTCTAACTTATTCCAATCTTCATCCGACAAGGTTGAAGTAGATGGCTTCTTTTCAATTGAAACTAGTAACCATTGATCTCTTTCCTCAAGAAGATCCTCCATTTTCAACTTCCACATCTTGTAACCAGTTCCATTGAACTTCTCAATATCCAGACGAGAGGTGGAGGCCATGGTATGCAATCTTTCACAAATCTGCAAAAAACCCACAACACAAAAGCTCCCACTGTAGCAAAAAACCTTCAACACTTTAAAAGGAAAGCATCCCTTCATTGATATAACCGTTAACTCTGATACCAAATGTTGAAAAAACAAGGTGAAGAAAGCTTGCAATATGAACTTAAATGTGTGAATGAAAATCTAAAATATGTAGATTAACCTTAGCGTTAGTGTGAAGAAAGAATGAGAGAGAGATAGAACAATTTAACACATGCAACAACAGATTTACGTGGAGAAACCCCGAAGGGAAAAAACTCCACCACTGAAAGAGAGGCAAGTATATTACTAATAATCTAAAATATTACATGTAGCAATAGACTTCTCTTATCAATTCCTATAAAATTCAGCAGCACCTTGTTACCCTGCAAAATTGAATTCTTCAATTGAATAACTCTAGCTCAAGGCCCCAATTTATAGAGATTTGTGAGGATGAAAATCACCATGGGTTCACCAAAAAATAGGCATAAATACCACCTAGAAAAACCCATGCCTCCCTCCTTGAAATGGTAAAAAATAACCAAAAATAGCCTCTTACAACTGTCATAAGGTATCTTTCCCGCATGGGGGCCCAGGGTCTAAAAATAGCATATTCTATCATAGGGAATCTATCATACTGTCAGAGAATCTTATGAAAACTTGCATGGATGTCATAGATGCTCTTACAACACCATATTTTGACCCAACAACCTTACTCTTAGAAGATTCCAAGGTGGGGTTCCTAGCTAGTTTGTCCTTTTCCAAAAGGATAAATTGTAACGGTAACACTGCATTTACATAGTCTCTTTCACCACTGTTGGTCAAATAGTTTCACCTCTTATGGGTAAATGTACAAAAAACTTTAGGAGAATAATAAATCAAAGGATTTACAAGGTTGATGACACCTAAATCCTAACACATCAATGTGCTTGGTCCTCGCATGAAATGTCGGGTTCTTCACTAGGCAGATTGCACTCTGACTGTCACTATAAATTGTCACTACACCCTATTTGAACTCTATATCTTAACACAATCTCTTTATCTAGATGGATTCCTTGCAAGCATGAGTAGCTTCCATATACTCTACCTCTGTAGTGGACAAATCAACCATAGCTTGTCACTTGCTCATCCAACTGATTGCACCACCAAATAATGTAAACACATTTGCACTGGTGGATCTTCTTTTATCAACATCACTGGCCTAGTCTAAATCCATGTAGCCTTGAATATCAAAGGAATGCTTGTTTCCTATTCCATGGAAACATATAGAGTACTTTGAGGTACCCCACAAGTATCTGAAAACTCTTTGTACTACATCCCAATGTGCTTTTCCTAGATTAGACATGTAACGGGAAAGTACTCCCACTGCTTGGGCAATGTCTGGTCTTGTACAGACCATAGCATACATCAAACTTCCAATAGCACTCTGATATGGTACTCAACTCATCTCTTCCATCTCCAATGGGGATGTAGGACATTGTGAGATAGAAAGCTTTGTTCCCATAGTAATAGGAACACTCAATGGTCTAGAATCTTGCATATTGAATCTTCTCAGAATAGTACCAACATACTTACTCTGGCCTAGCCAAAGCTTTCTATTTTTCCTATCTCTTATAATCTCCATTCCTAGAAAATGCCTTGTAGGACCAAGATCTTTCATTTCAAACTTTTTTGAGAGCTGAGATTTAAATTTTGTAATCAAACCTTTTCCTTTGCCAATAAACAATATGTCATCAACATATAAGGCAATAACTAGGAAATAATCACCATTAGACCTGTAATATATACAGTGATCAGATTTAGATCGTACAAATCCCAAACTCAAAACATATGTATCAAACATCTTGTACCACATCCTAGGACTTTGTTTTAAACTAGACAAGGATTTTTTTCAACTTACAGACCAAATGACTTTTACCTTTCACCACAAAGTTCTTTGGCTGTGTCATATAAATTTCTTCTTCCAAACCTCCATGAAGGAAAGTTGTTTTCACATCCATCTACTCAACCTCTAGATCATAAGTAGCTGCAATAGAAAGTAAAAATCGAATGGATGCCATTTTTGCTACAGGAGAAAAAATTTCAATATAATCTACTCCCTCAACCTGAGAGTAACCTTTTGCAACCAAACGTGCTTTATACTTCTCAATACTTGCATCTGAACCCATCTTCTTTTTGAACACCCATTTACAACCGACAGGCTTTCATCCTTCAGACTGTGGTACAAGGTCCCATGTATCATTCCTCTTAAGAGTAGCCATCTCTTCATCCATGGCTCTTTTCCAAGACTCTGAGTCATTCATACCAAGAGCCTCGTCTACAAATCTTGGTTCATCAATATTAGCATTGAAAGAAAATATACACCTCCAATCATCAAGAGAATATCCATACCTTTTTGGTGCTTCCCTCTGTCTACTAGACCTTCGAACAAGATCTAGTTCAGGCTCAGGTTCAGGTTCAGGATCAGGTTCTTCATCTTCCTCTGATGATTCAGAACTCGTAGAGCTCTCCTCAACATCTTGTCTTTCGAAGGGCCTCGATTCAACTTTCTCAAGTATAGCGAGCAGTTGAATCACATCTTTCTTTTCTTCCATCTATTTTGGCTGCACTATAACAGAAGAAGGCTTAGTTTCTCTAAAAATAACAATTTTGGAATAAAATACCTTTTGTGCAATAGGATCCCAAAGCTTGTATCCTTTCACACCATAACTATATCTAATGAAGGTACATTTGATAGCTTTGTTGTCCAATTTTTTCCACTTCTCCTTTGGCACATGAGCATATGCCTTGCAACCAAACACTCTCAGATGTCTAAGTGAACGCTTGTGGCCCGACCATGCTTCTATTGGCATCTTATCAACAAGAGCTGATGTAGGAGACCTATTTATCAGGTAGTACGCAGTGGGTTCAGCTTCGGCCCAAAACTTTTCTTCTAGTCCAACACCACTCAACATACTCCTAGCCTTCTCCATCAAGGTCCTATTCATTCTTTCTGCAACTCCATTCTGTTGTGGAGAATATAGAGTCATCTTCTCTCTTTTAATATCACAATCTTTACAAAATGTGTCAAAATCATTAGATCAATATTCACCACCATTATTAGTTCTCAAACACTTTATCTTCTTTCCAGTCTATAACTCAACCATTGCTTTAAATTCTTTGAAACAACTGAAAACCTTAGCTTTACTCCTAAGAAAATAAAACCATGTTCTTCTACTGAAATGATCCATGAAAGAAACATAATAAAATGATCTAACAATAGAAGAAACATCAACTGGACCAAATACATATGAATGGATAAGATCCATAATACATGAAGACTTATGAGAACTCAAGTAAACCTAAATACAATTTTGTTTACCATAGATACAATTCTCATAAAAATCAAACTCAAGATTGCAGTCATTCAACCCATCAACAAGGTTTTTATTTTTCAAGGTCTATAGACCCTTCTCACCTATGTGGCTAAGTCTTTGGTGTCATAACATGGTATTCTCTATAGGAAAATTTGATTTGGTAGATAGAGCATGCTTGGGTACCCAAAAACCATGACCATCTATTGAAAGAGAAACCCTCTCCTTCTCCAACAAAGTAGTCCTTTTCACAATCTTATCAAAAGTACTATTGTACTCAACCATGCATGCATCAAGCTGGTACAATGTACCCAATCTAGTTCCTCTTGCTATTACCATAGCACCTCTCACCATTTTCACACTTGCTTCATAAAATTGTACAATCACACCCACATCTATTAGTTTGCTAATAGATAGAAAATTTCTTGCTACTCCCGGGATATGCAAGACATCATCAAATCTTCTAATTCTACCATTAGAAAATTACACACGAATACTTCCACAGTGAACACTATCAAGAACTGAGTTATCACCCAAATACACCTTACCACCATAAAACTTTTCATACTTACTAAACCAGTTTCTATTAGGAGTCATGTGGAAAGATGCACTTGAGTATACCAACCATGCATTGTCACCTACATGAGTGGCCAAGGTTGTGATGAAAGAATCTCCATCTTCCTTCTTGGACTCAGAATTAGGATCTTTCTTTTTCTTCTTCTTCTTCTCCTCTTTGCAGTCCTTTTGGAAGTGTCCAAGTTTTCCACAATTCCAGCAGACTGCCTTGGACTTACCAAGAGATTTTGATCACCCCTTATTCTTGGACTTAGAACGGCCATTCTTCTTTTCATTCTTGCCTCTTTCTTTTGGTCTTCCTCGAACACTCAAATCCTCTTTGGCATTCAGAGAGACTTTCCTTCTCATCTCCTCAGAAAGTAGAGAACCAACAATGTCCTCCATCTTCAAGACAACTGAAGTACTCCCTATGGCCATGACAAGGCTGTCCCATGAGTCTGGAAATGAACATAGCAAGATTTGGCACCTTTCTTCTTCATCCATCAACACCCCAACGAAGGTAAACTAAGTCACCAACATATTTAAACTTTCAAGATGCTCAGAAATCTATCCACCTTCTTCCATTCTCAAGGAATACAACTTCTTTGTCAAGAAAATATTGTGCACAAGTGATTTTTCTTGATAGATCTCACTTAGCTTCTTCCAAAGCTTCTTCACAGTGGGTTCTTCATGGACATTAATCAGAATTGAGTTTGCAAGACACAATCTGATGAGACCTTTAGCTTTTCTATCAGTCACATCATATTGTGCGGCTAAAGTCGGATCTACAGGTCTTATCTTGTTCTCATCAATCACATCCCATAGATCATGATCAATCAACAGATCTTCCATCTTCAGCTTCCACATTTCAAATTTTGTGCCAAAAAAAATTTCTACATCAATCCTCCTCGACGTGCTTGCCATCTTTGCAATCCTGCAATACATAAATGAAAACCTCTACACAAGCTCCCACTCAAACCTTGATTAGCTCAAAAAACCATGTACCCAACAAATAGAACCAAAACTAGCCAGGCTCTGATACCACTTATAAGGAAGCAAAGGTGAGTGGAATCGCTTCCTATGCTAATCTTGAGAGGACAATTATGCAAATTCAACTAACTATTACAGAGATTTCAATGGACAAATAAACATGCATAAATGAAATATCACAATAAACACATAACATAGTAAATACCATGGGGAAACCCTTCCGGGAGAAAAACCCCACCCTCCAAAACCCACACAATGTATTATTAAATCAAGAGGATTACAATATAATTGCAATACAAGTTCTTACAGGAGCGCATCACCACAACTTAAACTCGGACTCATAAAGACTCCTTCTAGCACCCATTCTTGCAAACTAAACTCGATGATACAAACACCTCCTCAAGCCCTCCTTTAATAGTGATTTACAACTTGGAAACCATTTGTGGTTTTACAAAATCATGGGCCAAAACCATGGGAAAAACAACCATGCCGCATGTTACCTACTTATCATTTGTAACTCCAAGATGGGAAAACAACCAAGTTAAAATAGCATTTTCGTCCATAATTTTGTCCTCTAGTTTAGACCCCGATAAAAGTCATACAATGAGTTGTTTATACTCTAAAAATAGCCCTCCTATATTATACTAGGGACAAGGCACATTTTTAACAAATCATACACCCTTTTCCAACACATAAACATGTGGAGAACTACTACAAACAAATTCTAGAATTTTCCAGAGGAAAGCTTTCAAGGTTGAGACACAATTCTCAACATTCTCCCACTTGTCCAACACCTTGCAAGAGTCAGGAGATCCAAAGTGTCAAGGACTTAATTGCTAGGGGTTAAGAGCCCAATAGACTCTAAACACCATCTAAATTTCTCTTTGCTCACAGGCTTAGTTAATGCATCAACAACATTCACCAAAGTCTCCACCTTCTCTAGCTTCACCTTGTTGTCCTTGACCATATCTCTCACAAAATGATATTCTACATCAATGTGCTTGGTCCTGGCATGAAATGTCAGGTTCTTCGCTAGGCAAATTGCACTCTGACTATGACTATAAATTGTCACTACACCCTATTTGAACTCTATATCTGGACATAATCTCTTTAGCCAGATGGCTTCCTTGTAGGCATGAGTAGCTTCCATATACTCTTCCTTTGTAGTGGACAAAGTGACCACAACTTGTCGCTTGCTCATCCAACTGATTGCATCACCAAATAATGTAAAGACATATGCACTGCTGGATATTCTTATTTCAACATCACCGGCCCAATTTGAATCCACGTAGCCTTGAATATCCAAGGAATGCTTGTTTCCTATTCCATGGAAACATATAGAGTACTCTAAGGTACCCCGCAAGTATCTAAAAACTCTTTTTACTACATCCCAATGTGCTTTTCTTGGATTAGACATGTAATGGGAAAGTACTCCCACTACTTGGGAAATGTCTAGTCTTGTACATACCATAGCATACATCAAACTTCCAATAGCACTCTGATATGGTACTCGACTCATCTCTTCCATCTCTAATGGGAATGTAGGACACTGTGAGCTAGAAATCTTTGTTCCCATAGTAACAAGAACACTCAATGGTCTAGAATCTTGCATATTGAATGTTCCTAGAATAGTACCAACATACTTACTCTAGCGTAGCCAAAGCTTTCTATTTCTCCAATCTCTTATAAAATCCAATCCTAGAATATGCCCTACTGCACCAAGATATTTCATTTCAAACTTTGCTAAGAGCTGAGATTTTAATTTTGCAATCAAACCTTTTCGTTTTCTAATAAACATGTCATCAACATATAAGGCAATAACTAGGAAATAATCACCATCAGACTTGTAATATATACAGTGATAAAATTTAGATCACACATATCCCAAACTCAAAACATATGTATCAAACTTCTGGTACCACATCCTAGGACTTTGTTTTAAACCATACAAGCATTTCTTCAATTTACAGACCAAATGACTTTTACCTTTCACCACAAAGTTCTCTGGATGTGTCATATAAATTTCCTCCTCCAGATCTCCATGAGGGAAATCTCTTTTCACGTCCATTTTCTCGATCTCTATATCATAAGCTACTGCATTAGAAAGCAAAAATCGAATGGATGTAATTTTTGCTATAGGAGAAAAAATCACACCATAATCTACTCCCTCAACTTGGGAGTAACCTTTTGCAACCAAATGTGCTTTATACTTCTCAATACTTCCATCTGAACCCATCTTCTTTTCAAACACCCATTTACAACCAAAAGGCTTTTGTCCTTCAGGCAATGGTACAAGGTCCCATGTATCATTCCTCTTAAGAGTAGCTATCTCTTCATCCATGGCTCTTTTCCAAGACTCCGAGTCATTCATACCAAGAGCTTCGTCTATAGATCGCGTTTCATCAATATTAGCATTCAAAGAAAATATACACCTCCAATAATCAAGTGCATATCCATACCTTTCAGGTGGTTTTCTTTGTCTAGTAGACCTTCGAGTAAGATCTAGTTCAAGTTCAGGTTCAGGTTTTTCCTCTTCCTCTGATGATTCTAAACCCATAGAGCTCTCCTCAACATCTTTTCTTTCTAAGGGCCTCGATTCAACTTTCTCAGGTGTAGCAGGCAATTGAATCACATCTTTCTTTTCTTCCATCTGTTCTAGCTACACTATAACAGAAGAAGGCTTCGTTTTTCTAAAAATAACACTTCTAGAATAAAATACATTTTGTGCAACAGGATCCCAAAACTTGTATCCTTTCACACCATAACTATATCCGATGAAGATACATTTGACAGCTTTGTTGTCCAATTTTGTTCGCTTCTCCTTTGGGACATGAGCATATGCCTCACAACCAAACACTCTCAGATGTCTAAGTGAAGGCTTGTGGCCTGACCATGCTTCCATTGATGTCTTATCAACAAGAGTTGATGTAGGAGACCTATTTATCAGGTAGCAGGAAGTGGCTATAGCTTCAGCCCAAAACTTTTCTTCCAGTCCAGCTCCACTCAACATACTCGTAGCCTTCTCCATCAGGGTCCTGTTCATTCTTTCTGCAACTCCATTCTACTGTGGTGAATACGGAGTTGTCTTCTCTCTTTTAATACCAAAATCTTTACAAACTGTGTAAAAATCATTAGAGCAATATTAACCACTATTATCAGTTCCCAAACACTTTATCTTATTTCCAGTCTGCAATTCAACCATTACTTTAAATTCTTTGAAATGACTAAAAAATTCAGCTTTACTCCTAAGAAAATAAACCCATGTTCTTCTACTGAAATCATCAATGAAAGAAACATAATAAACTGATCTACCAATAGAAGAAACATCAACTAGACCAAATATATCTGAATGGATAAAAGACAAAATACATGAAGACTTATGAGAACTCGAGTAAAACTGAATATGATTTTGTTTACCATAGATACAATGCTCACAAAAATTGAACTCAAGATTGCAGTCATTCAACCCATCAACAAGATTTTTATTTTTCAAGGTCCGTAGACCCTTCTCACCTATGTGGCTGAGTCTTTGGTGCCATAACATGGTCTTCTCTGTAGGAAAATTTGATTTGGTATATACAGCATCCTTGGGTACCCAAAAACCACGACCATTTGTTGAAAGAGAAACCCTCTCCTTCTCCTACAAAGTAGTTCTTTTCACAATATTATTCTTGGACTTAGAATGTCCATGCTACTTTTCATTCTTGCCTCTTTCTTTTGGTCTTCCTAGAACACTCAAAGACTCTTTGGCATTCAAAGAGACTTTCCTTCTCATCTCCTCAGAAAGTAGAGAACCAACAACATCCTCCATCTTCAAGCCAACTAAAGTGCTCCCTATGGACATTACAAGGTTGTCCCATGAGTGTAGCAACAAACATAGCAAGATTTGGCACCTTTCTTCTCCATCCATCGACACCCCAATGGAGGTCAACTGAGTCACCAACATATTTAAACTTTCAAGATACTCATAAATATGTCCACCTTCTTCCATTCTCAAGGAATACAACTTCTTCCTCAAGAAAATATTGTTCACAAGTGATTTGGCTTGATAGATCTCACTTATCTTCTTCCAAAGCTTCTTCGCAGTAGGTTCTTCATGGACATTAATCAAAATTGAGTCTGCAAGACACAATCTAATGAGACCTTTAGCTTTTCTATCAGTCACATCATATTGTGTGGCTAAAATCAGATATGCTGGTCTTATCATGTTCTCATCCACCACATCCCATAGATCTCGATCAATTAACAAATCTTCCATCTTCAACTTCCACATTTCAAAGTTTTTTCCAGAAAATTTTCTACATCAATCCTCCCCGATATGCTTGTCATCTTTGCAATCTTGCAATACAAAAATGAAAACCTCTGCACAAGATCCCACTCAAGCCTTGATTAGCTCAAAAAACCTTGTACCCAACAAATAGAACCAAAATTGGCCAGGCTCTGATACCACTTGTAAGAAAGCAAAGGTGCATGGAATCACTTCCTACACTAATCATGAGAGGACGATTATGCAAATTCAACTAACTATTATAGAGATTTCAATGGACAAGTAAACATGCATAAATGAAATATCACAATAAACACATAACATAGTAATTACCTTGGGGAAACCCTTCCGGGAGAAAAACCCCACCCTCCAAAACCCACACAATGTATTATCAAATCAAGAAGATTACAATACACTTGCAATACAAGTTCTTACAGGAGCGCATCACCACAACTCGAACTCAGACTCAGAGAGACTCCTTCTAGCACCTAGTCTTGCAAACTGAACTCGATGATACAAACACCTCCCCAACCCCTCCTTTTATAGTGATTTACAACCTGGAAACCATTTGTGGTTTTACAAAACAATGGGAAAAACAACCATGCCACATGTTACCCACTTGTCATTTGTAACTCCAAGATGGGAATTCAACCAAGTTAAAGTAGCATTTTCGTCTATAATTTTGTCCTCTAGTTTAGACCCCCATAAAAGTCATACAATGAGTTGTTTATACTCTAAAAATAGCCCTCCTATATTCTACTAGGGACAAGGCACATTTTTAACAACTCATACACCTTTTCCAACACATAAACATGTGGAGAACTACCACAAACAAATTCTAGAATTTTTTGGAAAAATCTTGCAAGGTTGAGACACAATTCTCGACAAAAGTATGCATCATATGTGGTATTGGTTTTAGTATATGGGGTTGTCATGATTGGTAAGAGTGGTACATGCTTGGTTCCGAAGTTGCATCGCTTTCTTCCCTACCCATTGTTGTATATGGTCATGATTGCAATTATGTATTCGTCTTCAACTGGTACATTCTCTCCTAGATTGTTCTTAGCATCCCCCTCTTTAATTCTTTCTATGCATGTACAGGTCCCCACCATTTAGACTTGTCCACCTATCGACCAATCGTTGCATGCCATTGCACGCAACTGCTAGTTTATATAATATATCATTATTTAGATTATGATTTATTTAATTTATTATAAATAACTATTTGTTATTACTTTTTAATACACCTAATATATTTTGAAGTATAAAATTTTCTTTATTTTTCAAAAAATCATGTAATATTTTCCATAGAAATATTATTGAAATTAATATCTTTTTATTATTTTACTTATTCAATTAGTATCATTTCTTTTTAAATTATTTAATCTTCTGAATGAAATATAAGTTAATTAAATAAAAACTACAAAACTAAATTATGATAAAACATGGAACCATTGATATTATATTTTCTAATCAAAATTTGTAAATCTCGGCTTTGATGTTGTTCAGAAGAATTAACTTCCCAAGAGATGATCGTTGGCTTTCTATTTATAAATTGGATTATGACAAAATCTTAGGCATTTATTTATCCATTTAAAAGACGTTGATAGTAAATTCTGAATTATACTATTCAATTAAGCCTATTTTCTATAATATAATTATGAATTATGTTATTTTTAACTGGAACAAAATGCAATGCAATACTGTTTTATACACAAAATAAACAAGGGAAATGATAAACAAAGTGCATCTGAGAAGATAAAAGAAAGGAAGAGAAGATGATCTTCAAGTTATTGCATTGGTGGAAGAAGACCCCCATGCAGATACGTAACCAACATCTGGAGCTCCCTTTGGTGGACTGTATTGGACTGTATTTTCTGCAAGAATGGCTCAACATAACCCACGTCACTCAATCCTGAGGAGCTTATCCATTAACTCTTTCTTTGGAGAGAGTTTTTTTAAATTCCTCTTGAAAAGAACTAGTATCATATGCAAAACATTTTTCTTTCCAATTCCTTCCATCCTAATTTAATCAAGCAATATTTCACACGAAACATTAATCTTAATGAGAAATTTAAAATCAAGTCGCTTTGAGAAGATAATGTAGAGAGTCTCTGCATTGCTGTAAGTATATTTGTGGGAGAGCATCTTATGTACTATCATATATTTCAATTTACTATTTTTAATTGATCTCAACGAATAGGTAAAAATAAATAAAAGTATCGAAGGCATGAACCGCAGAATACAGTTATTTTGCCTCTCTTCATATTATTGGCTACTTTGATATTTGTCACTAACTTTTCATGTTGCCGACTGATTTCATGCACTTTCCATGAGTATACGCAATATTGATTCTCATTTTATTACTTTATAAGGGAGGGAGCAATTTGTATTCTATCAAAACATGAAAATATTGTTAATTTTTTTTTTTTTTTTAAGTTTTAAATATTTTAATGATTCAAATTGAACAGTTATTAAGTATAATAAGATAATATACAATTTTCTGTATCGTCATTGGACAAAATATTATTTTATGAAAAGAAAAAAGGAAGGCACAAAAACTACAATACGACTAAATTGAGTGACATTTGGTTTCTACTTTGATGGGTATTTTTCCTATTATCGGACAATTTCTTCTTGAATACATATAAGCTGCAAATCAATGTTCATAAAAGATAATGGATTACATTTGTTATTTAAAAATATTTAATATATAAAATTATAATTTCATTTATAGAATGTTCACTTTTTTATTTTTTTAAATATTGTTTAAATTGAAATAAAATATACTTAAAAACATATCTAAAATATTATATTTAGTTAATAATTATTTATTTTATTTTAGAATTATTTTGTTTAGTATTTGAAGACAAAATTGTATTTTAGTTTTGATATTTTAATTTTTTATATCTCACCAACTTTAGATATTTTAAATACATCCATCTAAATAATACATTAAAAACCACACTTGAATGTATTTATTTTTAATAAAAATATTAACATATAGTCACATATATATTAGGTTTAGTATATTAAATATAAAATTTTAATTTTATTTTAAAATATATTAAATATTATATACTTATATATTATTTTTAATAGTTTCTTTTATTTTCTTTTGGTTTAATAATTTCATGTTTATTATTGATATATTTATTTTATATTTATATATATTTTTGTTTATAATTAATTATATTATAATTATAGTTTTAAATATATAAAATATTATATTTTGATTTTTACATACTTAAAAAAAAACCTTAATTTCATATATAATAAAAATGTCAGATATATAAATATTAATGATTAAAAAAATTAAAAGCCTCTTTAAAAAATTTAAATTATAAAACTATAATCTTATTTATAAAACCTCATGTTTTGAAATCAAAATAAAGATCATTTTTTCATTAAAGACAGTATAGGTGTGCAAAAGTTTGTCCCCACTAAAAGGTGATCATGAGTTTTCTATTTTATAAAATAGAGTATTCTTTTATCATGTTATAGAAATAAAGATACTCGAACCCCTCCAAAATATGAGATAAATAGTGAAACGTAGGTGTCCAAGAGTCATTTCTCTTACACTTTACACATTGCCTAGAATCTAAATAAGTTTATTTTTTAATCATTATATAAAAACAACAAATATTTAAATACCTTTATCAATGAATGGAATGATTTTTTTTAGTATCTCTACAAATTCAAGTGTGGTATTCATAATTGTACTTGGTATCTTTTGGATTAATATAAAAATATAGGTGAATATAATAAAAATATGAAATCTTTGAATAATGATTATATTCATTTTTACGCCGAAGTGTCTTAGATGAGCTTGTGAAGCTCACTTTGCCTATCAAGGGTTCACAAGCCCCGAGAGGCCCTGCAAGGGGATAAATAAATTTGGCTCGTGCATCATTTTTGTTGGCCATCGACATCTCGAACAATGTGAGGTGCAGATCGAGGGTGTAAATTGTATTTGAGGCAGAGGACGAGCATTGCAATGATCAGAGCCGCCGAAGGAAACATGTAATTTTCCAACTGCCATTCTGCAAATTTAGGCTGTATAATCTCAGGTTGCCGTCAATATCCAGTGTCAACCTTCTGAGGGGCCCTTCACCATAGTCCCACACCTCAAAACTGAGCTCATCGCTTGAGTTGAAATCACCAGATCCGTCTAGAACTGCTACATGAGTAATATTATAAATGTTTCTGCC
Organism: Sequoia sempervirens; assembly: GCA_007258455.2. NCBI lineage: Eukaryota > Viridiplantae > Streptophyta > Pinopsida > Cupressales > Cupressaceae > Sequoia > Sequoia sempervirens. The sequence goes on along the minus strand of VDFB02000007.1, from coordinate 101,621,832 downwards.
GATATCAACTGGATATTGCCTTGGATCAGGCCAATACTTGCTAGAGACATCCAACCCTTCATAAATGTAAACGATAGTAGCCAGAACTGTAGTTTTTCAATCCCATTTTGGAAACGAGTTGACAGTCCTTTGTGAAGCGTTGGTGGGGAAGGAGCGTATCGGTAGGCCAGTCGAAGCTTTTCCAAATTATTTGTCCAGAATAGCCACGTAGAACCAGATTTTCGTTTCTTAGAAGCACCGCTTCTTTCACACGAAGGACTCTAGTCTTCATTGTCCATACAGTGCTTCGATCTGCATCTGAAAGTATGAAATCTCTGTCTTTCTGAAGATAGAGATGGGAATCCTCGCCATTTACAGATCAGTCCCTGTTGGCCATCCAAGCAACTGTATAAGGTAAGAGAGTTTGAGAATACCATATTGCAAAACCATAGGCGTTGATACCAACGGCATAAAACCCAGCTGAAAATGTGCCATCAGCAGAATTTAGGATAGTTTGATTTCTTTTCGGTGAGAGGGAATGTCCTAATTTCAGCCTCTGCAATCCATGACTCTGTTGTGCAGAGATTAGGGAGAGGCAGAAAAGTGCAGAGAGTATAGAGTGTAGACGTAGAATAAAAAGAAAAGAGCCCATTGTAGAGAAGCTCACTTTAACCCTGCAACTGAGGATTGTTCAGAGGATGGTAGTACATATAGGAAAACTACAGAGAGAGTCTGCCCATGGAACCAGTTGGTAGGAAATACGAATAGAAAAACGGCGTGAAAAGGAGAAATTCTGCAGTCTTGTGTAACAATCTTTCAATAATTTCTCATTCTTAAAAAGATCCAACATCCAAAGTGTCTCTATCCTTTGGTAAACATGTATTCTTCATGCTATTAAACCAGAATTGCCCCAAAAAAGTTCTATTGCAAATTGAACTCTCTGAATTTATTTTTAGTACTATAAATGCTATGATTGCTATGATATAATATAAATGCTATTTATTTTTTAAAGTTCCAATGAAAATTGTAGATTATATTTTAGTGGTATTATAAATGCTATGATGTATATTCTATCAAACAAGAGGTCTTTAGGAATACTAGCACTAATTAATAGGAATTTCACATGTAATGTTCAAATGTTTGTTGTCCAAATTTATATATTATGCTATGATATATATAACAATTACTTCTTTGCATACTAAAAATATATATAATACTAGCACTTGCACCAATGAGGTGCAATGCTTATGCCGATAGGCTGATTATTTCACTTTGTTTGATTTTACCTTCTTGCATTCATTTCTTGTACAAAATGCATGTCAACCAAATGTGTTGTGGGAGGCGTGTGATTTTTAGCCGATTTAGTGAGCATGCCAAGTCGGCGTCAGACTAGAGGTGGTCCCGGTGGGAATAGCCTATCAACTAAAAATCTAATAACTTGGGGTTAAAATGAACTCATTCAATTTCTACTGTAACACCCATCATGCAAACCCAAAGAACACAGACAAAGCAAATAATTTTTTTTTTTAAACATTACAATTGAACATGCAAGAACATTAACCATAAACATATAACGCATTACATTACACTATTACATTTAGTTCTCTGGGGCATGCGAGGTTACTTCACAAACCACTAACAATGAAAACAAAGGTAACTACAACACTATTCACTACTTATAGCTATATTCAATGATCACACAAGATACAAGAAAAGATAGAAGTGATTAACTAACTTTGGCAATAGAGTCTACTTACTCAAGCTAGCTTAACATACCTCTTACATTCCATTTTTCGACAAGTCCTTGCTCCCAATGCCTATACCTGCAAGGTCTACATGACTTGGCACACACATTAGATCAAAGATAGTTAACACATGATCACTAAAAGGAATGATATAAATCAATGGTAGTTTTATTACGTTACCGAAAATAAACGACAAGACTCAAACAAGACTCAGAAGAACAGTCCTAGGGGCCCGACCTAATGCCTCGGGAGCTCATCACTCGATGGCCTTTCCTACGTATATAATTCGCAGAGGCACCGTAGTTCGACAACTTGAGCTGCTCCAACTCATTGACTAACCAACCAAGGGTTCACTCATAAGACTTTCAAGGAGGAGTCTACTCCAACACAAAAGTAACACCGAACCACAAATACGCTCTAAACTCAAACTTCTATTCATAAGCATTATGTGACCCATACAAAAGTACATACAGGAAGAGTGGGTATGCAACCCTTTCTAGGGTCCATCACCCCAGACAGTTTCTTAGGCGGCTGCCACCCACTTAGGTGAAGCCAAAGATGCTAAACTAGATAAGCCTATTCTTGCAAAAAAACAAAATAAGAATAGCCTACTCAAATATTTATTCATACGCGATCATTATATCACTATTTCTAAAACTCAAATCAAACAACCACAAATAATCAACATCAACTTAGATTCCAAAACGTACACATAATCCAAGCACTTTAGTCAATCATTCATACACTTAAAACCAAACCATCATAACACTTAGTCCACTCCTAAATCAATATAGAGTCAACGTTTGTTCACTATTTAGCTTACATAGAGCAATCTTAGACATTGCAAGTCATAAAGGGGAAATATAATAACAAAGAATGTTAGATAGAATTAACCCAACCTACTACCTCTAAACATGATCACCCATTTAATCATCTTATAACTAACTATAATTCACTTTAAAATTCTACTCATATTATTCAAGCTTACTAACTACAAAAAGACAAAATCAAAAGAGCTTATTATATCCTAAACTAGCCTATCCAATTTAATCCAAGAACTCAAAACTACTATACATACCCTTAAGACCAATACCAAATCTTAACATATAATCTTTCTTATAATAGGAACTAAATCAACTATTAAAAGTAATCTAATAACTTAATCATCTTTACACAACTTAACAAACGATATCGTAAAATACTATCCATTCCACAACATAAGATAACTAATATATCTACGATGAAAATTTCCATAATAACTTATATAATAAAACTCCAATATTTTCAAGGCATAAATATTCTCCAAAGCTAAGTTACTTAGCAATCTTACAAAACCATTAAACAATTAAGAACATACTCATTCAACAAAATATATTCTACTTGTTTATAAAAGCCTTCTAATTAAACTATAAAACAATCTATTTTCACTAATTCAAAAGGAAAGTTATTAATTTATATAAGAAATGAATCAACCCTCTAATAATTTAATGTTTTCCACATAACTTATCTAGACGAAAACCAATGTTATAATTCTTAACAAAAGGCCACTATGCTAGGTTTATAACTTCACTGGACGCCAAATCAACTCATGGGACTTTCAAGCAAGGATAATAGGCGGGCTGCGATGGTCAATACTTAGGTAAGTGGAGAAGAACGAGGAGAGAGGGCAAGACTCATTTGTCACCTGCCATCAAGCAAGAACATCTATGCATCCGACCTTCGGGTTGGACGTCGTAATCCTCGATCAAGGAAAAGACTTTCAAGTGTATGCACTAGGGCCATGAGGCTGACACAACCGCCACTGGGATAAATCCCTCTAATTCTTTTATGCTCAAAGTTTTCATTCAAAACAGTTCACGAGCCCTTGATTATAATCTAGACTCAGGAGATTGTCCTAAAGAGGCAACCAACAACGATATTCCTTGATTCCGACTTTCCAAACCAAATTCTAGAGCTGTTGACAATGAAAACATTTGGAGAAGGCTTATAAACTAAATTCCAACATTAAATAACATAGATGACAAAGCAAACAAAATGGGAGGAGAAATAGAAAATAGATTATTGTGAGGGCGATAAAAGTCAGCTAGGGTTTTTTGGCATATCGATAAGATCTTGGGCAGGCTCATTGAACATCACGAAGATTCTCACAGAAGTGGACCAACAGTGCATAAGGATATATGTTTATCAACCAGGGTTTACCACTAAGATGATAGGCGTTGGGGTATATAAACAACAGTCTGGTAACTTGCAGATCAATCAACAAAAAATATATATATATAAAAGAAATGGAACCGTTATTACAGATTTGGAATGATTCAATATTGAATGGAAAGGATAATTAAAAAGATATGATACAGGAATAAACCATTAACATAATTCTCTAGAAATTTGAATTTGGGAATTGCAGATGCAAAAAAAAGACATCATGACATAGAATGTAAGGTTTGCAGGATATGCATAAATAGATTTTTCTAGGAAGCTCTCCAAATCGTTGAATTAATGAAGCACTCAGGAACACGTCCTAACATTGTAAGCTTTGCTTGTGTTCTATGTGCGCGCAGACAGGCAGGTATAGCGGATGAGGGTTGCGCAAACTTCACGCATCAGTAATCCTTATTGCATTACAGATATAGTTGATCATTTGGTGTGCATGGTTGACCTTCATGCCCGCGATGGCTATTATGAGGACTCCCTAACCTTAAACGTGTGACGCCTATGGATCATAGATGAATATAGGCTGAGTATTCCAGCAATGCTTCTTTCTTTCTTTTTGTTGGGTCCTAAACATGCTGCGACTTATGTTCTACTCTAAAACCTCGGTGCAGAAGCGGAAGGAGGTGAGGTTAAAAAAAAAAAAAAGCCAAGGAGATTGATGAAAGTTAGAGAAATTAAAAGAATACTTGAATGACGATGTTCTGACCAAAAGTAATAGATTTACAATTTGCGATTAATGGTCTTGCAATTGCATTTTTAACCAGTATGGAATTGCTTTTATTCACTAAAAGATAAAGATTGAGAAAAACTGGTGGAATGCAGATCAGATCTTGATATGATCCATTTAGCTTCCAAAATCTCTCGGCAATGGAGAGGAAATGGTTCCGGTTAACCACATACTAATGGCTTCAGAATTTAAATATAGCATATACAAATGGATATAATAGATGGAAAATTATTCCTTGAAATTAAAAGACACTTAGAAGAGATATGTCGTACCTCATGGCTCATTAGCATAACCATCAGGCGAGTCAATCCAAAAGGTGTTGCCAAAATGGCTTCTTGCAAACCTCCTGTCTGTAATCCTTCCAATCCTCTAAAAAAATATTCAAGCTTCATCCTTCCTTTTTCCCCATAAATAAAACCTCCAAAATATTTACAGAAGAACCAAGCCCCCAAAGCCAAAAGCATTTACAGAAAAAAAGGAGAATTTCCGTTGCAACCCCCTCTCCCCCCCAAAATCTCATTCAAAAGATAAATTTCTACCCAGGATGGCGGTGGATTTTCGAAAACCAAAAATCAATTAAAATCAATTAAAGACCTCACAAAAACAAGAAGTTTCCTTCTGTCATTTAGTTCGCAATTCTGCATGTTCAGCATGCAACATATATTTATCTTTTCTAGTTGCTTTTACCATCCCAAAAATGGTAGTCCCTTCCCCCGAATACACATAGATTTTTCAATTAAAAGTCAAATAAAAGATATTCCCCATTGCTTTTAAAAGCTCATAAAAAAAATAAAAAATTCATAAATAAAAGCAATTATATTTTTTTATTTTTTTTAAAGCAAGTTTTTCGTTAAATCTCAATTCCCATTTGTTCTTTCATCTTTTTCATTCTTTTATTTATTTACTTTTCTATTTTCAATATTTTTTTGTTTTAATTTCCGCTTTTTACAACTTTTACTTACAAAGCACATTATCTAATTAATTAATTTAATTTTATTCTAACAATTATCCTCAACAAGATGATTAGTTAAAATAATAAACACAATTTTAATATTTAATTAACATTTAATAAACTCATAACTTTTTCAAAAAAATAAATTAAATAATTAAATATTTAAATACAATTTAATCTAACATTTTAATAATTAATATTACCCTTATTTAATTAACTCAATCTCAACGTATGAAATACCAGAAGAAGCCCTTGACCTATCTTTCTCTTCCGACTCCTTAGCCAGAGGAGTATTACATCCTCCTCCCCTAAAACTCGACTTACTCCTGGAAGTCACATGGCTCAAAAAGGAAACATAACCATACTAGTACCAAAATTTATCTAATCCATAATTGATGTACACCCTCTTTCTGCATCATTGCAATTAGAATCACTATTCGGCTTCACATTTGAAAACAATATCTTCTTAACTACTTTTATTTATAATTCCTTACATCTCTTACAATAACATACTGGGTTTCAGCATTAATAACAATAGCAAGTACTCCTATTAACTCAATTTTCCATTTACACAACAAACATCTTCAAAATATCATAGAAAGAAAACACATCAATGATTACTTGAAATTAACAAAGATACACACCATATCACGTTTCAGTAACATATTTAAGTCACAATTTACGATTCTCAATAATATCCAATCCATTTATACCACAGAGTCACAATATACCCACCTTTAACACTACATGGTTATCCCTCTTTTACATCAGTAAGCAATAACAGATAAGAAATATACATCTAACACATACATACACAATCACTTCACCGGGAAAAGCACATCACAAGGCTACACAAGGGTCCATCTGGACACCGGACAACAGCATACTAATCCATGATACATAATCCATGAGCCAAGAGCCAATATCCATCTCACATAAATCATACCTCACACTCAGTGGCTTGATGGTGTTAGGCCACACTCACATGGTGAGACCATCCAAACAAGACCACTATGACCCATCTCTTGTTGTACAAGGTGGTTAGCCTCCAAAAGATAGTCAGCACACATAGGTGGGTAGTGGGTCCTAGCTATTAAAATAGCCTCACATACCCCCATCCTCAAGGTTCCCTGCGTCTACTTCCTCGTATACACTCTCTCAAGTCCGTCTCATACGTCCTTGGAGAGGAATCACAATACAACACATAGCCGACCTCAAAAACAATAAGGATAAATTAGTTTAGCCACCAAAGCCACAATTAAAAGAAAACAAGTATTCAATTTCAACAATAAAGAAACAAATGTGCACAATTTCAACACTAAATCAAATGTAACCACGAGGGCTACGAGCAAATAAAATCACAAAGTGTGGCTAAACCATCACAATCAAATATAACAAGGTGTCGACTTTCACAATCACTAGAAATCATCAATAATTATAAAGAAAGTTCACAACCTTAGAAATTGCACTATACAACACTGCGTGACTAGATACTAGCCACCAACGAGGAAGGAGGGAACAACGTCCGGCTATACAATAGCCCCCATGTGGTGCGGAGTGAGCACGCCATCCAT
>VDFB02000007.1:101427076-101614541 GCA_007258455.2 Sequoia sempervirens | reverse complement strand
GACTTTTGTCATAATTCAAATAGAAACTGAATAATAATTACTTGTTAAATTCAAAGTAAAGCATAATTTATATTGGTGGAATGTTGAGAATGTCCTTTAAAAACTCTTTTTGTTTCATCAATTTTGGGTAAAAAAAGTCGTCATCCACATACCCATCATATTGCCACTTTTTGGCCCATCAAAATCCTGTACATACCCTTTAGTTCCAATGAAGCTTAGTAAACTACCCTAACACACTTCATCATATTCAATATTCCTCATGTTCACATTTTCAACAAAAAAACATCTCACTCACAATCTTTAAAAACTATCCAATATATATATATATATATGATCTCTCTACAAGCATCAATTAGGTCGGCCTAATTAGATGCACTTCTTATTCACCAAAAATACCATCTATCAGCTCCAAGCTTTCACAAAATCCACCAACCATTTCCAAAAGCTACAAGTAATAGTAATCAATAAAAAATGTATGTGGACCAAAATACAAGAGGGTATACCAAAATAGTGAAGGATATAAACATTATACGAGTTCAAATACTGGACTAGAATACTAGAAAAAATTCATAGTTGATCTTGCAGTTGCAACTCATATATCATGGTGGCATCAATGACAACACAAAATAATAAAATGAGATGTTCTTTATTTTTCCAACAATCTCCCCCTTTGTCATTGATGGCAACATGTGCCAAAAATAATATTTACAAAACTTCTTATTTACAACACTTCTCCCCCTAACACTAGCATTTCACAATTGTTCACTCCTCACTCCCCCCCTTTGACATAAAAGAAAAAGGGTGTCCCAAAAAGAACTAAAATTGAAACATGAAAATAAAGAAACAAAGAAACATCTATAAAGCAGATGATGACAAGCCTTGAAGCTCCTTTAGAATACCTTCTCATACTGATTTACTATTTTCCTAGCTATCCTTTGCAGCAATCAACATCCTATTTAGGGATTCCAACTCTACCAGAGTTTCTTCTACAACATTTGAAGTATTAGGGGTCAAATTTATCTTCTCAAGTTTTTTTTTTCCTACCAGAGCCTTGCCAAGTGGAGTGTATTCCACTCTTATAAAGTCACTAAATTGATCAAATTTTTTGATAATCTCTTCCTCCTACTTCTGCAAGTCAAATAATTTTTCTTCATGTAGAGTGATGGCTTTCCAAATTGATCTATCAATGTCTTTGGATAAGCTTTAAGTATCAGAGACAACAATCAGGTGGGACTCAATGGAGTCCATAACAACCTCAATGTTTTGAGTGGCATCTGACCACTTCAAGAAAAAATCAAGAACAACATTTGATTCAGACTCACAAATCTTTACAACTTCTAGATTCTTTTCAATATTTGAGTGTGTAAGAGCACACTTGTCATGCAATGCCAATAACCTTTCTCTTTCAGTTTCTCCTCAACTTCTTGTTTATTATTTTCTCCAAGCCTAGTGGTATACTCCTTGAAATAATCTAAGAACAATCTCAAATTTTGAATAGCGGCGAGAGATGTGTCAATAGATGCACTAGGTATGACCTCTTGTAATATCTTAAGAGCATCTTCTATCACTTTTCCTTTATGACGTGTTTCAAGAATCTCCTTCCCTCTGGATGCTTGGAATGCATCCCCTATCACCACTTTATGTACTAGAGACATCTTCTCCACATCAAAAAATCCTTCAATCATAGGAAGTTGTAGAAGCTCCTGAGGTATTATAAAAATAAATACAATTTTCTTGGGTAGAAATCCTTTCAGAACATCATTACCAGAGGATGATTCTTTAGGATGCTTAAGAGGTTTTACAATCTTCCTTGGAATTTCTTCATTTTTCCTAGAAGATTCTTGGGTATGTGCAAGATCATTATGGAAAAAATAGACCTTTAACTGGCAAGAATTTCAGAAAAAATTAGAGTTAGGAAACTTGACATAAAACTTTGAATAACTTATCTATATTATTTCAAAAATATGTAAGAATAGAATCTGTAGAAAATTGGATGTAGTTTCTAAAGTTCTACTAGATTTTTTTTTTTTAAATCTATTTGGTGAAAATTTTAAATTTCAATGCAGTAGCACTTAAAATTTAGGGAAAAAATAAGAAGTAGGTGTCTATCTAACCACCCTAACCACAATAAAATGATAACACATTTTTTATAATATTTTATATATAAGTAGATGACTCTTGTCTGATGTGATGCATATTTTTTGGTAATTTTTTTCTATGTAAATAATTAATTATGAATTTCTTATTACAATTTTAAAAATATAAAAATTTGTATGTCTAACTACCTATAACTTGGTCAAAACTTCATGAATTTTTTTTTTTTTTTAATCCTATAGTATGTGAATCATATAATGTGACACATGTTTCAGATTCAAAAAAATTGATATCGTTTGAAAGCTATAGATGTTTTTCAATCAACCTATCAATCAAGACTTTAGTCCTAATTCAAATAGAAAATGAATAATAATTATTTATGAAATTAAAAGTAAAGTATAATTTATATTAGTGGAAAGTTGAGTATCTCCTTTAAAAACCCTTTTTTTCATCAATTTTGGGTTAAAAAAGTTGTCAGCCACATACCCTACACATACCCATCATATTGCCAATTTTTGGCCCATCATGATCCTACACAAATCCTCTTTGTTTTTCTTTTCTTCCTCTTTATTTTCCTTCTCTTCTTCCTCCTTTTTTTCTTCTTCCACTTTCTCTGCCTATTCTTCTTCTTTCTTTTCTTCCTTTTTATTTTCATCTTTATCCTTATCCTTGTTATATTCTTCATCATTTCCATCCTTTTCATATTTTCCATTTTTTATTTTTATCTTCCTATGGATTATTTTTTTATTTTTTTGTACTTCCTTTTCTTTCTTCATGAACCATAGATTTTTGGGTAGGGCTTATAGACTAGTCTTGCACTCTTAGGATGTTTCACCTAAAAGGAGAGAGACAAACCCCACAACAACTATCTAGCTAGGTCCACTCAAATTATGCAATGCATGATGTTATTTAGACTAAATGGAATGATATGAGTGCAATTAGATGATCTATGTGACTGATTATAAATGCAAAACCTAAGATTTATGCAATGTTATAAAACACAACGTGATATGCAAGGATGAACTATTAATGAACAAATACAAAACAAAAAAGAAGATGGCTGATTCAAAGTACACCTAGGCAGAGAATGGAGAATTTGATTGTTTTTTGAGATTAATGAAAATCACTAATGGGACTCATTTTCCACTAATGGCAATCATTCCTACTTCTAATGACAACTATCAGAAACTAGTTTCTGAGTGTCAAGATCTAGAATTTGACAAAATCTAGATTTCCATCCTTAAGGTGGGACTCATTTACCACTGATGGTGAATCAGTCCTCTCCCAAAATTCTATGAAATCAGGGAACAATTCTGCAACATCAGATCTGAGGTTGTCTCCTTGTTGGTCTAATGAAGTTAATTCTACAGAAAACAAACATAATGTCTTCTCCAAGCTTCAAATAAGTTTGATTTGACTTGAAGCACCTTGTTGACTTTTTGACCACCTTTCAACACCTAATTGCTTGTCAAATCTACACACACAAGTCTTCAAATGCACATACAAAAGGGAAAGAATTGTTAAGGGTTAGAGAATAGGGGTTTGCCTTGGTCAAACCCCACTTTGGTAATCAAGCCCTTAATGAAATAATGAAATGAAAGAGGATGAAAAAAAAAATAGCATGCAAGTGCTATCAACTTACCAAACCCTTGTTGAAGAAAATCTGAAGATATGTCAATGGATGCTTTGAAATGCTTGAGTAGATGATGCAAAGTGTTTGAATGCTTGATGAATGTTTGAATGAATGGGAAGATTACATGAATGTGTTAGGAGGTGTAAAATGAGGAGAAAAACACTTATTTATACACACTTTTTCCTTAGTACCTCGATGATACCTCATCATAGGTTGACATCAAGTGATTTTCAATAAAAACCCAAAAGGATATTTGAATTTTTTTTGAATTTGGAGCCAAGACGGACTCATTTGCCACCCATGGCGAATGGGTCCCACCTTGTACTTGAAAGTGGATGTTAGGAATTAAGTCACATTTAATTTTTTTGTTAGGTTTACATTAAAAAATACACTTAATTAAGCCTTATAATGACATAAAGGGGTTAAATAAAACAAGATGAAAGGTGTAAATAGTGAAATTATATCTAGAAAACTGTAAAATATTATTACAAGACTTTACAACACTTCAAAAATAGGACTTGATAAGTGATGAAAAGGTGATTTTTAGGTGAATTGCAATGAATAGTGTCTAGAAAAGTGTAGAAATGTGAACTACAGCACTTTAGAAAACCTTCACAAGATGCCTTAATTTTAATTTTAAGGACCTAATGTGCATGTTCAAGCCACATTACATGAATAAATCAAAGAAAAATGGACCAAAAATCATGAGGAAAGAGCTAATAGGCCATGAAAATGACAAGGGGCCATTTTTCTATAACACATTTAGCCCCCAGTTTAGTGAGAGGATGAACTTGCTTAAAATTCACACTAAAGTAGCCATGTATATCGAGAAGGATCAAAATGTACTTATGTTAGCAAGATTGAATAACAATAATCAATAGGGATGATCATGTCCCCAGGATGAAGATCCCATGGAAAAATAAACATAAGGACAAAGGAATACAACTGTTAAAATGAAGGGATAGGATGAAGCTTTGATCGTCTATCCAACTAGTTGTGGATTTGATCTAGGTTGTTTGTTTGAAAAAGAGAATGCATACTCACTTTTGGGCAATAGAATTCATTGTGGTCCACTGGGTGAGAAAAATCAAAAAGGTAAGATACATATGCTAATTGGTATACACTCACAAACACAAAGGTGGCTATGGGGAATTCATGCCGCTAGATGGGCTTCCCGCTCAACCATATCAAAGTTATACCTCTTGATAACTTTAACAAGGTGCCGCAAAGGAAAATGTTGGTTCATGTTTCATGAGATAAGAAAATATTTGTATTCTTAGAACTCATGAACAGAGAGGATGGTACCACAGACATGGAAGTTGTGTTATGTAAGGTGGAAAAAATGCAAAATGAAAAATGTAAAAATGTAAAATGTAAAAGTGTAAAGGATGTTCAAAGGAGTCTTGTTAGGTTTATATGAGGTCTACCACTTAGGGAACATTGTGTCTAATGTCTCCAAGAGAGGACCAATCAAAGAATAAAATATTCACAACTTAGGGGATGCAATGCGCCACATCAGGCCACTAAGAGGAATGCAATATGCTAAGATCAATCACACTTATGAAGGACATCACACCTAATGTCATCCACAAAGTGATGAATACATCGTATGAAATGACAAGGCTACACTAAGAACCGAGAATGCAAAATGAATTTTGGTAATGTATGCCCCCCACTTTAGAGGAATTGCTACACACCACTCTATGAGAAATTACTTTAAAGTAGTGAACGAAAGAAAATGCAACAATACATGAGATCCAACTTGGAAAGCCCTATGCCAAGTCATATGTTTCTATGTTAGGTTGTGTCATGTCAATGAAAAGGAAAAAAAAAAGAAAAGGGAGTTTCCACCTAGAAAGGAACACACCAAACACATAAGGTATCTATGGATTTGGGGTTAGTATGTTCGTTGCTGCAATGTTTTTATTAAAGAGCTCAAAATTTTCATCACTTCCCAAAGCACATTGAACTAGAAGAATGACACAAAGAGAATGAGAAAGAAAGAAAGAAAAAGTTTGTTTTGGGTCAACATGGAAGAGACATTGTGGTCTCAACCCTTTGTGTTGAAGTACAAGTGAAAAGAAAACAAAAAGTAAAATGAAAAGAAAAAGATTTTAGGTCAACATGAAGGAGACATTGTAGTCTCAATTCCTTGCATCATACCCAAAAGGAAAACACAAGAACAAGAAAAAATGGAAAAGTTCCTTTTGAGTCAATATGGAAGAGACATAGGGCATCTCAATTATTTGCATCATCCTGCAAAGGAAAACACAAAAGAAAAAATGAAAAATACAATACACGACATATAGAAGAATAGAGGTACAAATAGAGGAAGTGTACTTGACAAGAGAGAAAACATAAAATGCATGATACGGGGGAACACGATACACACATACAAGAAAAATGGAAAAAGGATAGTAATGCAAATGTAAGTCAACCATTAACTAAGTTATTGTTTTCTCAATCTTAAGTAGTTAAGTTGAAAATGAATAACACAATTAAGAGACAAAGACAAGTTCATTACAAGGACAAGGATAACAATTGATTGCCCCCCACAAAGCATAGGGAAAGAATGATCTGATATCGGTGATGTGAAAGGAACATGCATGAGTGAGAATATAAAATTATACAACTATGGAATGATAATGGAATTTAGGTTTTTATGGGATAATAGAAAAGCAATCGGTATCAATGAAGTGATACTTATCCAATATGTTCTTCAATGTCTAACATTCTTTGGTTTGATGTCCAAGAACACAATGATATTTGAAAAATGGTATGTTAGAATATTTAGGACGAATGACCAACCTATTCATAGGAGGTAAAAGTATAAGGCCTTTGTTTAGAAGTAGTTGAAGTCTCCTTTCACATTCAGGTGGAGGATGTGTAGGAAACTTGATATTTTTCAATTTATAAGGTTGTTTTCATTTTCTAGACTCTCATTTTTCATGAATGGAAGGAGTAAGAGGACCCATGAGGATTCAAGCACCCATGTCATGAGAATCAGACAATGGTTGTTCATGTGGAAGGAGAATGTTTAATTCAAGAGGAGAATCAAAGATCACTATACCATCATCTTGAAGTCTCCAATATTCAAAAGGAGGTTTATCAGGATGAGAAGGATCTTGATATCCTAATCCTATGGTTTTTTCTTCTATTGGTTTTTGTTCAAGAAGTTGGTGAATGTCATGTTCATGTGTTGTGTCACAACCTTGTTTACTGGGGATAGTAAAGCCTTTACCATACGTTTCTTCAAGGTTTATGGGAGTGTTTGTGACTTTGTGATTATAAAATAGTTGTGAATGTGTTTTCATAGAGGAACTAGGTCCACTTGATGGAGGAACCTTAGGTCCTTCATTTATTTGAGGATGTAAGTATGCAAAGTGATCAGGAGGTGCAACAGTAGGGAGATCTTATGACTTCATGGATGGGTAGAAAGCTACATTGGCTTCTAGGTTAACAAGACATTCATTTAAGAACTTGTTCATGCTAGCATCATCTTCTCCAATGATTTCTACATCATGAGGTTTGGAAGGGGCATGTGGAAGCTCAATTTCATTAGGATCACAACCAAAGGCAAAATTGTACATGTCTACCAAGGATTTTAATTAATTCCAAAACTTATTAAAAGAAAATGTCATGATAACAATGAATGCAAGTAAACTAAGATGTAAGAAATAGATGAAAATAGAGATTCTAGAAATTAGAATAGAAAGAAACTATAGAAAATTGTTATGTAGGAAATACCTTGAAAATGCCTAGAAATGCTATGCAAAATGTGCAAGTGGATTGATTCGCCTAGGGTGGCGAATGAGTCTAGCTATGAGATTTTTTAATGTTTTTCAAAAAAATTAAAGTGATTCTAATGCTTTTCAGATGTAAAAATTAAGGATGCAAATGAAGATTTTCAGTTTTTTCAATGATATGCAATGCAAAAATGAAATCTAAATGAGTCTTTCACTAATGCAATTTGAGAAACCCTAGGATAAAAAAACAAGACAATACCCTTATTGAATGTTGATGCTAATAAAGTATAAGATGTAAGATGCAATTGAAATAAAAAATTTAAAGTGCTCAATATGCAGGTTCACCAAAATGAATCGTAGATTTTTGGGTAGGGCTTATAAGTTACAATTGCGCTCTTATGATGTTTCACCTAAAAGTAGAGAGATAAACCCCACACAAAGAATATAGCTAGGTTCACTCAAATTATTCAATGTATGATGTTATTTAGACTAAATGGAATGATATGAATGCAATTAGATGATCTATGTGACTGATTATGAATGCAAAGCCTAAGATTTATGCAATGTTGGAAAACACAATGTGATATGCAAGCATGAACTATGAATGAACAAATACAAATCAAAAAAGAAGAAGGATAATTTAGAGTGCACCTAGGTAGAGAATGAAAAATATGCATCCTTCTAAATGCTATCTAAGATTACTAAAAATCACCAATGGGACGCATTCACCACTAATGGCAAATCAACCCTGCTTGTTATCAAAACTGATGAAAACTAGTTTCCTAGTGTCAGGATCTAGAATCTGAAAATATCTAGATTTCTATCATTAAGGTGGAACTCATTTTCCACTATGGAGAGTCAATTCTCTCCCAAAATTTGATAAAATTAGGGAACAATTCTACAACACCAAATCTGAGGTTGTCTTATTGTCAGGTTGACAAAGTTAATTCTACATAAAATGGATAGAATATCTTCCCTAAGCTTGAAATAAGGTAGATTTGACTTGAAGTATCTTTTTGACTTGCTTACCACCTTTCAAGACCTAATTTCTTGTCAAATCTACACACACAAGTCTACAAATACACATGTAAGAGGGGAAAAATAGGCGAGGGTTATAAAATAGAGGTTTGCCTTGGTCAAACCCCACTTTGGTAATCAAACCCTTAATGAAATAATGAAATGAAAGAGAATGATAAATAAATAACATGCAAGTGTTATAAACTTACCAAAACCTTGTTGAAGAAAATCTAAAGATATGTCAATGGATTCTACAAAATGCTTGATTAGATGATGCAAACTACCTGAATGCTTGATGAATGTTTGAATGAATGGGAAGATTGCTTGAATGTTTTAGGAGATGTAAAATAAGAAGAAAACAACTTATTTATACACACTTGTGCCTTATTAACCCAATGATACCACATCACAGGCCAACATCAAGTGATTTTGAATAAAAACCTGAAAGGAAACTTGAAAAAAATTGAATTTGGAGCTAAAAGGGACTCATTCGCCACCCGTGGTGAATGGGTCCCACCTTGGACTTGAAAGTGGGTGTCAGGAATTAAGTCCCATTTAATGTTATTTATTGGGTTTACATTAAAAAATACACTTAGTTAAGCCTTATAAGGGCATAAATGGGTTAAATAAAGCATAAGGTGTAAATAGTGAAATTATCCCTAGAAAAGTGTGAAATCTTGTTACAAGAGTTTACAACACTTCAAAATAGGACTTGATAAGTGATGAAAAGGTGATTTTTAGGTGAATTTCAATGAATGGAGTCTAGAAAAGTGTAGAAATATGTTACAAAACTTCACAACACCTTCACAAGATTCCTTAATTTGAATTTTAAGGGCCTAATATATATTTTCACCACATTACATCAATAAATCAAAGAAAAATTGGACCAAACATCATGAAGAAAGACCTAAAAGGCCATGAAAATGACAAGGGGCCATTTTTCTATGGCACACTTCAGCATTATCTTTTTCATCATGGGTGTGTGCAAGAAGTTGAGTCCACTTTTTGGCCAAATAGTGGAAGTGTTTTCCTTGATTTTCAGAATTTGACACATTTGAACTTAAAATTTGAAGCACTTAGAGATGGAATCTTCAAAAAATTAACTGATCATTAAATGTAGTAATGAGAGTCTAGTTTCCAAATATGTAATTTATTTCAATACCCAGATTGTAAAAATTGAGTTTCAATAGGAGTTTCTAAAAACCACTGTTTAAAAGTCACTTTTTTATACCATACCGTGCACGTGTACAACATCCATATTTTAACCTAAATTATCATATTTTTCTAAATCCTTTTGGGAAAAGATTTGTGACTCACTAAAGCTTGTTTTTGATATTTTTTTGTAATTTTTTATTGAATTTTTTTTTTTTGTTAAATCTTTATTAGGCATATTTGTCATTTTGAAAAAATTTCATGTAAGACATGCATAAGATGACCTAAACTTACCATTTTTTGATTTTTTCTTAAACTGAAAAGAATTTTCTAAAGTTTGTTCTTGTTCAATTCGATCATTAAAATGTTATGTTGATCAAAAGTTATTAAAATACTAAAAAAGCTTGATAATTCAAATTATGGACTATTTTCATTAAAAATTAATTTAAAAATAGAAAAAATAATCAAATTATTAAAAAAATTACATATTTGGAATCTTCACTGTCTCATCTATAATGGGTTTTAATTTCGTAAAAAAATTATGCAAAATAGGTCTTCAGACATATGTCTAAAGTCATTATTTTCCTATGACATTAATAGGACCTTCAAGTTACAGGTCAAACCAAGTCCAAAGCTTAGGTTTGGGTCACCAAGCCATTTCCCGAACCAAAAAAAAGCCAAAAAACCTGGCCAAAAATTCGTAATTTAAAAAACAGGATCTTGTTTTAAAACGGGATCTTGTTTCATAAAAAAATGGGATCCCGTTTCAAAATGGGATCCTGTTTCATAAATGGGATCAAGTTTTGATTTTTTTCAAAACAAATTTTCATTTTCGGAAAGTTTTCAAAACGGTCCCGTTTGAAACTTTCCGAAATGGGAATGGAAATCAAAGTTTTAATTTTTCATTTTTCAAATGGGATCCTGTTTTGAAAATTTTCAAAATGGAAAATTTGAAAAACGGGATCCCGTTTTTTAAATTTAGGCTCAGGATCTCGAAGTTTAACAGGATCTTGTTTTTAAAAACAGGATCTCACTTTTTAAAAATGGGATCCCGTGTTTTGCAAGCTGATTTCGTTTTTTTTCCTAAGGCAAAAACTTCCACATTTCATGGAGTCATCTTCTTGCACTTACCCTCATTGCTTTTTTCTCCTTTAGTGTGCTCCAAAGGAGCATTATTATTTTTTTCAAGCTTAGTTTCACCTTCATTCTATTTCTCTTACTGGAGGATCATTTTCACCACTGACATCAAGTTCATCAATGCTTTTAGAAATATCTACATTACCTGTATCAAGAGGAACATTTTCCTTGGCATTTTCAGTAGCAACATCTTCATTAGCCTTAAGTATGCCATATTTTTTGTTGTATCATGGATCACCTTTGTTGTTTCCTTATCTTCTTTATCATATTATTATTCCTTTTCATTAAAATATTTACTCTTTTCTTCATTCGAAACATGTCTGTTTAAATCTTTTTCAAAGTCTCCAGATCATCCAGGGTCAAGGAAGACCCAATCTTATTAGATGCAACATTTCTGATTTTCTCTTCAAATTCAACAGCCTTTGATATATTTTTCATTAGACCTTCCCACATATTCTAAGGTACATCTTTCCTTATATTATCCCCCTTAACCTCCAAGATGATAACATATTGAATGACAACTAAAAGAAAAGTTTTATTATCCTCATTTCCACCATTATCATAATATTCTTTTAAAGGTTTTAGCATATTCTCAAAATGTATCAAAGTATTGGTAGTTGCCTCTAACTTAAAATGGGGACCAAAACTTATTGGATTGTCTTGTTCTTCTCCCTGGTCCGTAAAGGCTTCACCAGAAACCTTAGGCTTCTTTGATTATGGTTTGGTGGTGTACCATAGAAAATGGATCACTGACATTTTCATGGTCTTTTAGGTCTTTCTCTCATGATGATTGGTCTATTTTTCTTTGATTTAATGTTGCAATATAACTTTTCCATTCACATTAGGTCCTAAACATTCAAATTATGACATCTTGTGAAGGTGTTTTGAAGTGTTGTAACACATTTTTACACTTTTCTACTCTTCTAATTGAAATTCAGCTAAAAATCACCTTTTTATCACTTATCAAGTCCTATTTTAAAGTTTTGTAAAGTCTTGTAATAATATTTCACTCTTTTCTAGGCTTGTTATCATTATTTGCACCTTTCTTATGCTTTATTTGACCCCTTTATGCACTCATTAGACTTCAAATTAAGTGTATTTTTTAATTTCAACCCGAAAAAAAGCATTAAATGTGACTTCATTCCTGACACCTACTTATAAGCCCAATGGGGGACCCATTCTCCATGGGTGGCAAATGAGTCCTTCTTGGCTCCAAATTCAAAATAATTCAAATTTTTTTTCCGGTTTTTATTCAAAAAGACCTTATGTCGGCCTATGATGATGTATTATCAGGTAATTAGGGCATAAGTGTGTATAAATAAGTATTTTTCCATCCATTTTACACCTAATTCATTCAATTATTCACCCACTCACTTGCATTCACTCATTCAACATCAATTAGCATTCTTGCATCAAAGCATTATTCAATCAAGAAAACATCAAGCATCTTGGAGTAGCCATTGACATATCTTCAGATTTCTTCAACAAGGTTTTGGTGAGTTTAGGAAACTTGCATGTTATTTATTCATCTATCCTTGTTCATTTCATTTCATTTCTTCATTAAGGGTTTGATTACCAAAGTGGGATTTGACCAAGGAAAATCCCTATACCCTAATCCTTAACCATTTTTCCCCTTTTGCATGTGTTTGTAGACATTTGTATGTATATTTTTCAAGAAAATAGGTGTTGAAAGGTAGTCAACAAGTAAACAAATTGTTTCAAGTCAACTAGAACCTATTTCAAGCTTGGACACAACCTACAATCTATTTTCTGCAGATTTGACTCCGTCAACCCGACAAGAAGACAAGTGCATATTTGGAGCTACAAGATTGACCCTTGATTTTGCAAAATTTTGTAGAAATAATTTTCCATGAATGGTGAATGAGTCCCACCTTAGGGATAAAAGTTGATTTTATCATAATCTCATTCCTGATAGTCAAAAAGCAGTTTCAGGTGTTTTTGTCAGTAGCAGGACTGATTCACCAACATTGGAAAATGATTCCCACTAGTAATTTATAGTGATTTCTGATAGATTTCATAGCCCTCTAGATCCATCAATCAATTCTCAGGTGCACTCTGTTAGACCTTGTTCAATTCTATTTGCATTAATTTATGTTTTTAGTTCATTCTTGTATACCTCACCGTGTTTTCAAAAATTACATATTTCATTATTTTTGCACCTATAATCAATCAATTTCATCATGTAGTTGCATTTAAATCATTTCATTTAAACATAATAACATCATACATTCCTTTATTTGAGTGAACCACCTTTAATTTTAGGGTTCTATCTCTCTTTTTAGGTGAAAGATCATAATAGATCAAGAGAAGTCCATAGAACCACAAAATCGATGGTTCAGGTGTGCACATGAACACCAAATTCTTGCATTTCCTCATCATCAAATGATGATACAAAATGCACTCTCTTGTAACCAACAAATTCCTTAGAAGCACCTTCACCAGAGGATAAACCTCCTCTTCTTGTCCTCACCAATTTTGCATTAGGATCCTCTTCTTCTTCATCCCGATCATCTGTGACACTAAGGTTCTTCTCTCTTGTTTCATTCTATGTCTTTCCTCTCTTTGCAAGGGATACCAAGGGACTTTCTTTCCTCTTCCCAAATCTAGTAGCCAGTCCAGAGGAAACCAAAACTTTTCCTTTATTAGTGGTATAGGGTTCAATCTTTGTTGTAGGGGTTGTAGAGGATTTGACAGTGGTAGTCATGCTAGATCTCCTAGGCTAGATGATTTTTCCTCCAACTGTTCTCCTTTAGCCCTTCCAAGGTAAATTTCCTCATCAATGAATCCAACTTCTTTAAGCATTTTCTCCACTTTCTTTCTAATTTTTGGCTTCTACTACTCCAAGTGAACTTCCATAGAATTTCTAGCATAAGTCCCAATTTTGGGTTCATTGTGATCTTCAAATTCTTTAGCAATATTTGCACATATCCTTCAACCTCTACTTCTATAATCTCATATCCCAATGGCTGAATCAATATGGTTGAGGGTTCTAATGCCCTGATCATGCATTCATCAAATGAAACATGGAATATGATGTCATCTTTATACTTTTCAACAATTTTCCTTGAAATCCTTTCTCTTTCATTCATGTTTCTCTTAAATACAAAAAATAATATTGCTAGATAATTTTCTTAAGCTTTAAAATCACCCATAATATGTAAATAATCAAAAAATTGATGTGCCACTAGTCTAGATGAGTCCTAGAACACTTCATCATTCTTTCATAGAAGTCTCTTCATGAAATAAAGCAATAGACATACAATCAATGAACTAAATTTAAAAGCATACTTCCTTTCCTTTGTTTCCTTCAAGTTCTCAAGCAACTTAACTGGAGAATCTCACATAAATCATAATCTGCACCATTTACAACCATATGAAAACTAGTATAAATTGTTGTAGCCGAAAAAGAGTTCTCTCTATTTGTGAAGTATATTTTGTAGCCAATCATGATAGTTGCATACTTCACAACTGGATTAGTGATGGTCTTCATTGTTAAAGCTCTCTTGTCATATGCGGATCTTGTAAGTTTTGTTACTACCTCATTATTCATAGTTTTCAGTGTGGGTATTGTACCTTTATCCAAGAGATTAGTAACAACCCTTATTTCTTCCTTAGTTATCAGGTGTGGTCAGTCATTCCATAGGAATTTATCATGAATTCTACTCAAAAATGACTTCACTAGACCATCATCATAGCTGAAGTTGGGAAAATTATTCCATTTGTCTAACTTATTAGCAACTAGGTTTGAGTACTTAGGTTTTATCAGGAAATCATCACTAGTAAGCTCATTCTACAATATGTCAATCAATTTTGTGTGATTGAATTCCTCATACTTCACTCAAATATGCATCCTTGTGTCCTTGATTGGCATGAATCCATGAGGGATTGATGAGAATGTGCCCATGTGGTCATCTTTGAATACTTTCGAGGAATATTTTCTATAAGGTCTCAACCTCTCTAACACTTTAACAACTACAAGGGTTTCCATTCTTCCAATTTTGAATTCAAACAACTCAAAGAACACAAACCCACAACTAGATAGAAAAGAAAAATACCTCTTTCTTCGCAATGAAACCAAAACTAGGGTTTTTATGGCTTGAACTCCAATTATCCTCAAGAATGCTCCAAAAATATCTTCAATCTCTTCAAATGCATGAATGATCAAAATTCCTTACATATTTTCATTATAAAAAAACTATCTACCCTAATTCACATCAAATGTGGCAGATTCACAAGCTGCTAAAAAAATTTCTTCTTTGCTCAAAAAAACCCTAATTCACTTTGCAAAAGATCATTCCTTCATACTTTCTTTTGGCTCCATTTCCAAAACCTTTGATTATTCATTCTTTACATTGCATCCTCATGCTAGCCTCTTACACACCATTTATCTAGGGGGTTTTTATAATTTTTTGATAATACTCCCCCTAAGACCATGCTAGGTCTAGTTATTAGAGGAATTATCCATATCGGATGAGGGCACAAACACATCAGTAGTTTCTAGTTCTTCTTTCTTCCCACAGATATTATTCATCTCTTGCTTAATCTCACCTTTGTCAAACTTCTTCACAAATTCATTCTTCTCTACCAGATTGGTCTTCTTACCCTTCTTGCTTCTGCAATTTCTTGAGATATGTCATGGTTTGTTGCAGTTATAGCAGGAAATATTTATTTGATTATATTGACTTAAACTAACTCTTGTTCTACACTATTTAGCTTTATTTCCATACTTATTACAAGTATAACAATAGCCATTAAAGGATTGATTCACTCTTCCTCCATTAAACTAATTCATAATCTAGGTTCTACATTCACTTGCCCTATGTCCAATTATTTTGCAGGAAAAACATTGACCAAAGAAAGAACTAGGAAATTGATTCATCCTAATCCTACATTTTTTTTCCTTGTGATGAAATTTGTTGCATTAAAAACAAGCTCCATTAAGAGAAGGATACCTTTGTTCACTAGGTTGTCTCACAAGGGGTCTCCTAATAGAGTTCCCTAAGTTTCCTATTTTTCTTTCCTTTATTTTGAGCCTTTTGATTGTCCACAACCTTGGAACCTTCACTGATATCATTTTCTAGACCACCTTTGTCTTTACTAGGTTTTTGTCCTGCAATCAATTCATCAAGCCTGTCTAAGCTGGATTTGAAATTTTTCTCACAAAGTTTTGCCTTCTCCATATTCACTTTCAGGTTCAAAACTTCTTGGTCAAGCTTGGTGCAATCTTCAGACTTTCTTTGTACCAATTTTTTCATACATTCTTCAATTCTTTTCTTCTCCTCTACTTGCATTTTCAAACTGGTAATTTCTTCATTAGCCTTCTTCAACTAATCAGTTACTTCCTTATGCCTATCTTTGAACTTTATCTATTGCTCTTTTAATTTTTGGACACACTCATTTGCATATTTTCTCTTTCAACTTTATCAAGATCCTCAAAGGCATTCTAGAGCTCTCCTTTATAATCCATTTCTTCTATCTACAAGATCTCCTTCAAGCTACAAGGATTTTCCAGAGGAACCAAGTTCTGATACTAATTGCTAAATATCCAAGATACTGAGAGGGGGGTGAATCAATATCTTCTTAAATTTTTTGATCATACACCATCCAATTATTCCAATGAATACAACAACAAAGATAAGAAAAATTATTAACAAAGAATGTGATCACAAAACAAATGAACACCAAGATTTTTTACGTGGAAAACCCATAATGGGAAAAACCATGGTGAGTATTAGCTCACAATATAGTATAATCGGTTATAATATATTACATAAATGGGTGGCTCACTACCAAGACTTACTATCCAAATACAAAGGCTCAGTTCCTTTAGAATTACAATGACAAAATAGCTTATAGCCAAAAAAAATGAGTTGATTAAGTACACCTAGTGAGTGGGAATTCAATTCCAATGAAGCTTAGTAAACTGAATTGAAACACTTCATCATATTCACTCTCCTTCACATTCACATTTTCAAGACAAAAATATCTCTCACAATCTTCAAAAACTATCCAATATATATATATATATATATATATATATATATATGATCTCTCTGCAAGCATCAATTAGGTTGGCCTAATTAGATGCAATTTTTATTCACCAAAAATACCATCTATCAGCTCCAACCTTTCACAAAATCATCCCAAAAAGGAATTCAAACACTCAACACACTACATCAAGTTGGCATGGACCT
The DNA here is from genome assembly GCA_007258455.2 of Sequoia sempervirens. Taxonomy (NCBI): domain Eukaryota; kingdom Viridiplantae; phylum Streptophyta; class Pinopsida; order Cupressales; family Cupressaceae; genus Sequoia; species Sequoia sempervirens. The sequence goes on along the minus strand of VDFB02000007.1, from coordinate 101,597,547 downwards.
AAGATAGGTCACACATATGTCCGCATAACAAAAATTAATTTACCATCCATTAGGTCGGCCAAGGATAGACTTAATAGCACAAATGCAATCACTAGACTAATGGCAATACGAGCATCTGAGTATGTGAAATATTGAATGTACATGCTTCCAACATCAACGAACCATTTCCAAAAACTGCAAGCAACAATAATCAACAACAACAAAAAATGTAGACCAAAATACTAGAGGGTATACTTAAATACCAAAGGATAAAAACATTATACCGGTTTAGATACCGGACTAGAATACCAAAAAAATTTAGACTTGATCTTGCAATTACAACTCATATATCATGGTGACATCAATGAAAACACAAAATAACAAAATGAGATGTTCTTCTTCATTTTTCCAACAGGAAGGGGCTAATGTGTGGGTTGTGACAATCCAAACCTCTGGATAAATAGTTGGTTCCCTTTCCAAACTAATTACAGAGTGTTGATCCAACTCAAATCTAATAGAAAATAAAACATAATCCTACTAACTAAATTTCACAAGGAGAAGAGAGAGAAGAAGGGAAAAAAAAATGGAAAAAGGTGATGCACCAAGATTTAGAATGGTTTCTTCCTTTCTCATTACAACACAAAGAGTTAGCAAAATTAACTAGAGGATTACTCAATTCTTTAGTCTATAGAATCCCATAACAAAAAAGAAGCTAAAGGGGTAACCAACACTAAGAGTGAAGTAAAATCCATAGTTAGTTATTGACTTTAAGTTTTTACAAAACATGAATATGTATAAAACCATAAACATCTATCCAAATATGAATATAAAATATTGTACAACATGCCAGAGAGAGAGAGAGAGAGAGAGAGAGAGAGAGAGAGAGAGAGAGAGAGAGAGAGAGAGAGAGAGAGAGAGAGAGAGAGAGAGAGAGAAGAGGTAATAATAAGTAACTTTGCATTAATTACAAGGATTGAAGCCAAATTATAGTTACAAAGATGTAAAAATTACATGTATCTTCTCCAATAACAAAAGAAGAAACCCTTCAAAATTAATTCTAATATGTTTGTTTACTTCTAGAAGGCAAAGGAGAGAGAGAATATTGTAGGGGAAAAAATCATAATTGTGGTTATACTCGAGTGTGACATATCTACAAAAAAATATAGTTTGTAAGTGTGAAAAATATTCCCAATCCATTTCCATACTTTACATTGATAATTTAGAGGATGAAGTACATAAATATCTTGTGAAATACATTGAATATCATGGCTCTAGAATGACCACCTAAAAAAATGAGAATATCTACTAAATAATGGAGCATGACACCATTTTTCCCAAAAAATATTAAATTGAATTAAAATCCTGTAGAAAGCCCTCACAACATGAAAAATAGGTTATTGTAGGAGTTGTTAAGCATTGAAGATGTTGCAAATAAGGTTGGAGGAAAATAGATAGAAAAAATGAAATAAATAGATTCATATAGAAGTTTGGCTTCTATTAGGTCAATGTAGGACTTTGGTTGGCATCAAAATTGTAAGAATCAATCCATGTATAAGTTCAAACTCCTTCGGGTTATTGAAAAATATTAGGCTTGATTAGGATATGAAGGAAGGTTGGGCTTCATATTATTGGTGCTTTCTCCTTTGGAGATATCATTTTTTACTGATGTTTATTTATTTCTTTTCTCGATTCCTTCTACTTCACCTTTTAGAGTTGACACAAAGTTGACACCCTCTTATATCAAAGCCTATAACCCTCTAGGAAACTTGAAATGCTTCATGAACCTATTAGGGGTTCAATAAGTTCTCAAAATAAATGAAACCTATATGATCCCTCTTTTTTATTTATCTTCACCTTTGTGTTGGTATTTCTTGAAAGTCTTTACCTTACCTTTATTGAGAATTGAGGGATCACTAGGAACTAAGAACCTCATCATAGGTTCTTGAGTTTTAGGAACCACCAAAAATGCCAATAAACACTTGCCTTGTTCTTCTTTTTTTTTCCTTTTCAAATATCCCATCCCCATTAGGTTCCTATAAAACTTTTATTGGCATCAGGTCATCACCTTTGTATAATGAATTATTTACTTTGAATTACCTACAATAATCCTCTCCTTCAACTTTTGGACTTTTTTGGAACTTGAAACTCCAAATGAACAAGTGAAAGCCTCTTATTGAACCACACAGGAAGTTAACCTCAAACAAACTCATGCAAGAGTTTGGATGGGATGTGAACTTCACCTTCTAAAACATCATCAAGTTTACTTACCCTTTCACACAAATCCATCCTTAGGTGATTTACTTTTATATATAACTTGTGTTTCCATCAGAACTATATGGATCTAGAAAATTCATCTAAACCATGTGGGTTTGGAACCTCCATCTAAAATGAACCTTTTATCAATGAACCAAATCACATGGGATGACCCATGTGTTTTCTTAAATTCCTTCATTTTTTTTCTTCATAGAACTTGGACCTCCAATTGACCCATGCAAAAATTTTACTTCCATTAGGTCTAGGTTGAATGTTCACTTTGATCAGAATTACACCCTTGGAACTATGAACTAGTTTAGTAGCCCCTTTTCACAAATCTTCCCTTAGTCAATTTTGTTTTTTGTAGAGGCTCAAGGCCTAGTTAAACCTTGCAAAATCAAGATGGTTCACTAAGAATTACCCACAAATCCATCCTTACAAAAAATCAACCTATGTTTTGATTATGTGGAAATTTCTCCTACTATTAAATTGTGTAGGATCAATACCTACTATTGAATTTTACCTTGGAACAATGATCCAATTCAATTATACTTTCCCATAAAATTTTGGTAGCAAACCCCAAACCCATAAGCACATAACTTTGCTAATTTTAATATAGTTTTCTTCAAAATTGGATTGCGGGTACCCATTAAGGTGCTCTCCAAGATAGAGGACCTATAAAACCCTAACACTTAGCTAATTTTAGGATTTTTAATTTAGAAAAATTACTAAAAGAAAGAAAAGGGAAACCACAACGAGAAGCACAATTGACATGGATGAACCTATAACAATTTCTTAGATTGGTTATCATCAACAAAAAAATACTAGGGGGCATACTTTGAATGTTGACCAAATTTTCATCAACTCATCATCCCATGAGGTAAATGACTTTTTATTTTTATTGAATTTTGGCTATTTTGTTCACCACCTCTTCAATGGCCCTATCCATCTTGGCAATAAAATTTTCTATAGTGTAATGTCCCCATTTTTCATCATGCTAGCATCAAATGTACCTTTGGCTTTCTCAATAGTTGTTAGACATTATAGAAGGGTTATTTGATGTTTTGAAGAGCTCTAAAGTATTTTGGCACTATCAAATATTATCTTTGTTCAAGGTTTTTTTCTGGTAGTTCCAATTATTGGTACAAAAATATTTTAATGAATAAATAATTAATTAAGTTGTTGAAAGAACATAAAGTAAAAGGAAAGTTAAATTAATTATTTTAATTTGTTTAGTAAAAGTGGCTATGAGCCAAAAAATTTAAATATGTTAATAAAGTCACTTTTAGAGCTAAGGAGTATAAAGTGCATTGGGAGGTTCATTTTTTGTTCATGCTTGGAAAATTAACTATATTGTGTGGAGTTTGGGAAATTTTTTAGGGTTTGAAACCCTAGGAATAAAATCCTATGGGTAATTCATTCAATGAAATTTGAAGTGTATGATTATTAGGTAGGCACATATATATATATATATATATATATATATATCAAGAAAATCATGTCAATATTACTTAGCCCTAATCGAATTGTATAGTAGTAATGTATAGCAAATTAGTTGATTAATTCCTTGAAGGTTATCAACCTTAAAGCCTATTGTAGCCTTCTTAATATTGGTTGGATCAATATTATAGACTACAATCACTAAATAAAAAGGGGTTGCTGCTCAAAATTTAGGTGATGTGGAAAACTTGGGGGGTCACGGAGTTGTCAAAAATCATACATTGCCTCTATTGTTTCCATGGTAGCTGCCCTTTCATATTATTCATCATCTAGTCCTTAATTCTTAGAGCCAATCTAAGTGAAGGTGTAGAAATGTGAAGTTGTGGATGTTTGAAAAGTACCATACAGAGTTTCCTAAGGTGGTGTAAATTTTTTTGGAAATGAGGTGTCTCAACCTTGCTATTTCCATAGATTTGTTTTGTTTTCATTTAAGATTTTTCTATAGTTGTTACACATTGTCAGTGCTTTGAAAATAGAAATACTAGTTGTCAAAATATTCCCATGTGATAGCATATGATGGAAGGGATAATTTTAGAGATATTATGACATCTTTGATGGTAAAAAATTAGGGAGAATATTGTGGATGTGAGAGCCTAATTTTAGACTAAAATCTTGCATTTTTGGGCAATACAACTCACGAGAGGTTTTGCACAGGGTTTTGTAACCCATGGATGGTTTCATGTATAGCCAGAGGTCTATAAATTGAAGGATTGAGGAGTAGTTTGTGTGTTGATTTTTTAGTGACTTTTACACTATCTAATTGCTGCTAGAATTCTTCTAGAATTGTTTATTGGTTATACTCATGTAAAAGACTTGCTCTGCAAGTGTATGTAATCTTGTTGTTGGATTTGAAATACATTGAGTAGGCTTTGGAGTATGGGATTTTTCACTTGAAATGGTTTTCCACATGTATACCTTGTGTTCACTATTTTTTTTCTATTAGGAAAGTGTTTTTAGTTTTTCTATAACTGTTAGATCAATTTTAAATTTTGCATAATATCTCTTCTGAAGATTGACATAGGAAATTTTTTTTGTTACAAAAACCTTTCTAGCCATCGAAAACTAAAATGGTATTCAAAGTATGGAGGGTCAATAGAATAATATGGAGGATACACTTAGTTCTAAGAGATTGAGTAGTTATTTAATCACCCCTCTTCTATTAATTCTAACACTTACCTTCATGAATGCTTATGGTATAGTGAAGGAAGTGTAATTAATAAAGAAATTGTACCAAGGATTCTGATGTGGAGCTGATAACAAGGAATTTTTACAACAGATTCTAGGTAATCACCACCACATATTTTGGAAGAATTGATATTTCTTGAGGGAACTAATATTCCTTGAGGGAGGCCATGTTTTTTTTTATTCCAACTCAATTTCATCTCATGGCCATATCTAAATGTATGGGAAATTTACATTATTCGGGTCAAGTATTTGATATTTTAAAATAAACACATATTTATGAGAATTCTATACATTCATACATGCTAAATAATATTTTGTACTTTCATAAATTAAATTTACACATGATATTTGTCCTGAATTTTAATTATTGGAAGAGAAATTTAAGCTATCCAAATGAATGTCAACTATGCAAAAAAATGCGTGCACATTGAAAACTTTGAACAAACAAATATCAACCTCTGAAAAAATTGAATACAGGCTCAAAATAGCAATAGGAAACACTATTTGATGAGATGTTTTCTCCTATGAAGTGAAAAAGTAGAAAAAAAAAATGTATGATAATTTAGCTTGGGATATTGTTGTGATATCAGAGTGGAAGATTTGGGATTGTAGTGATACTAGAGTGGAATATTTGGGATATTGCAGCCATGATTTTTTAATTTGAAATGATAGATTAGGGACAAATGTGCTACTTTCTTCATATAGAAGTATGGAAAAATAAAGATGAAATATTCATGTCTCAAATAAAATATGCATTAGATATTCTTAAAAAAAAAAAAGATGAAGAGTTGCAAATCAATTGCAACACCTATTGAAAATGGACTTAAGTTATCTAACTTTAAAGATGTGTTAGATCCAATGGACCCCACACTATATAGACGGTTGATTGGAAGTTTGATCTACTTAACTACTACTCACCAAATATCACATATGTAGTGAGCTTGGTATCTAGGTTTATGTCAAAGCCTAAGAAAACACATTAGAGTGCAACAAAGAAGATTCTTTTGATATTTCAAATGGACATCGAGTTATGGTCTCAAATTTAAGCATTAAGAGGATAGTGAGTTGGTTGGCTATAACAATTTCAATTTAGTAGGCTCCAAAGATGACCAAAATTTTTCTTTTGATTATGCTTTCAGTCTTCATTCAACAATATTCTCTTGGAAGTCTAAGAAACAACCATCTCACTCTCTTTAGCAAAGGCTGAATATAAAGTTGCAACATCAATAGCTTTCCAAATTATGTGGTTGAGAAGACTACTAGAGGATTTACACATAATACAAAATGGACCTACCTTGTTGTATTGTGACAATAAGAGTGTTATCCAAATGACTAAGAATCTAGTGTTCTGTAGTAGGACAAAACATATTGAGATTCAACATCACTATATTAGAGAATAGGTTCAACATGGATTGAGTGAGCTTGTGTATTATAGTACAAAATATCAGCTAGCACATATTTTCACGAAGTTTCTAGCTTGTAAAAGGTTCCAAAAACTTAGAGATTTACTTCATGTTCTTCCCAATGATCATTATAGGGGAGAATGATAGTGATAATTCCCATTGGAGCATCCTTTATTCAACATAAATAATATTGTTGTGCATAATAAATATTGTAGTTGGGTTATTGGTGAATATGGTTGTGTTCCATAATGTCACATCTCTTCTAAATATTTATTTAATAGATGCTCTATCTCTCATTTCATCAAGGAAATTTGGGGCTTTTGCATATTTGTTTGTTTTTTTTATCACGAGATCACTATTCTTGTTTATTTTCCTTCATAACACTTATAAGAATTAATTCTATTATTGCATCTCATTATCAAGGAATCCAAACATTTAGATTTTTCTACCATGAAAAAAAGTGTAATGCCCAAATATTTTCTAGGAAGTGAGCCAATCTTATAATCTAAAATCTCTACCAACATTTATTGAGTTATGTGATCTATATTAAAAAAGAATGTTTGATTTCTATTTTTCCACACTTTCCCCTAAAGCTTTGTAGTAGTCATCTAAGGTATTCCTTATCAACTATGCCTCTCTCTTGTAGGTGACACCAAAGAGAAGGGTAACATCAACAAATTTTGATGAGTGATAGGAATTACATTTGAAGCAATGTAAATTCCTCTCCAATTTTTCCTTTGTCTTTTTCTCTAAATATATCTTCCTAGTTCCTTTTTCCATTTTAATAAAAAAATGAAGTTAAAGGGTCTATCAACCCTAAGCCACAAGAGGATCCAAAGAAACCCTAAGTGTCCCCATTAACTAAGCTCATAAATCTTGGTACCAAATTACAATTGCCAATCCAAATGCGCCAATCTTTATTAAAGCCAAATCTCTCCAAGACTCTTAAAAGGAAACTTTGTTTGACATTGGCATATACTTTTTTTTATAGCTATTTTAACCAACGTCTTTTTTCCTTTCCATTTCTAGAGTGTATGTATAGCTTCATAAGCGATGATTATTCCATTTGTGATGGATTACCTTGGATTGAACTCACCTTGTTCTTCTAAAATTATGTTTGGAATTATTCCTTTTAATTTGTTAGATATCACATCATAAATTATTATTTTTTTTTTTTTTGCACAAACAAGTGGGCCTAATATTATCCAATGATTATATAGTACTTTTCTTCTATAATAGTGCAATAAAGGTGTTATCTTAACCCTTGAGAACTATTTTTTTATTTTTGGATTCATCTATCACATCCAAGAGATCCATGCAAATGATATCCTACCGTTGTTGAAAAAAAACTTGCTAAAAATCTATCTAAACTCAAAGCCTTGTTAGGTGCTAGCTAAAAGTGGCAACTTTTATCTTCTCTAAAGAGGAGGACTTCATGATGAAATTGTTTTGTTCCTAATGCCATGTTAGGAATGCTGTCCAAAAACTTTAAAATTAAAACTTCATGTTAGTATTGCTAATATTTAATCATATAATTATTTTAAAGATTTTTTTAATACATCTATTATTTTATTTATCAAAGTGCAGAGCTATTTACTATTTTATTTACTAGAGTTAGTATGTCAACTCTTTAACAAATTTTGCTAACATACTAATTGTCATTACACTTTGCCTTTTACTATTACTGTAATTGATATATTAACATATAAATAATTGTCAAAGAAAATAATAATAATAATAATAATACATGTTCAGAAAATAATAATTTTACATATTTACAACAAAAATAGCACTTTTCAATATTATAACCAACAATAGAACTAATATTTTTAAAATTAGAAGTAAATTTTTACTAATCGATTTTTTTTTCCATCTCTACATGTGTTCTAAATTTGTTTAATAAATAACATTGAATAATGACTATGGACGTTAAAATGAGAATGAGTATTGCGTACAGTCATGGAAAGTGCATGAAATCAGTCGGCAACACGAAAAGTTAATGACATTTCTATACGAATAGATAATACGTGAAAAACAGAAAGAAATCATGGAAAGCGCGTGACAAATATCAAAGTAGCCAATAATATGAAGAGAGGTAAAATAACTGTTCTCTTCGGTTCATGCCTTTGATACTTTTACTTATTTGTACCTCTTCCTTGAGATGAATTATAAATAGTAAATAGAAATATATGGTAGTGCATAAGATGCTCTCTCCCACAAATATACTTCCAGCAATGGAGAGACTCTCGAGAGTATCTTCTCGAAGCGACTTGATTTTAAATTTCTCATTAAGATTAATGTTTCGTGTGAAATATTGTTCAATTAAATTAGGATGGGAGGAATTGGAAAGAAAAATGTTTTACATATTTTACTCATTCTTTTCAATGAGGGTTGGATTCGGCATTTTGTTGCTCTTTGGTGTTCAAGATTGTTGTTGCTCAGTTTGGTGTTGAAGATCTTCTTCTGGGTGGGCGGAGCGAGTATATGCACGGGCATCCACAGTGAAAAGGTGTTTGCAGCTGTGACATAAATGCTGAGGCTGAATGGATCGGCTGAATGGATCTGCAGTGCTGCTTATTGTGTTGGTGTAACGCTTACCTTACTGCAGTCCAATCTTTATTGTCTATGTAACGCATCTCACACCTCCATATTCTTGTAACGACCTCCACTCTTTTTCCTTCGGGTATTCCCACGTTGGGGTTAAGAATAGAGAGTCTTATTGAAGGTTGTTTATTATCTGCTATTGTTAGACTTTGAGAGAAGTGAAATGTATACTATTGTAGGATGAATATATAACTGAGAGATTATTGATTTTTTTGGATTTAATAGAAACAGAGTTATCCCCTGCTCTGATGTAAATGTAGTCTTTTGGTGAACCACCTGAAAAACTTGGTTCTTCTTTCTTACATCTGTTCTGTGTGTATATGTTCGATTTAATTATTTGCTTTTAGTTTTTGTCTCTATTCTTCACTCAACATATTGTTCAAATAATGGAAGGTACAACTCTCAGCAGAGTTACAGAAAGGGCAGACAGGAGGTTTGTATGATATAAATAGGTATATCAGATATCCAATTGTTCCCGTTTTTTTGGCAGTATACAAGCAGGAATGTCCAAATTTCTTTTTATAAGATTCAAAGCATACTGGAAATTGAACTCTTGGACATTGAATTTCTGAAACAAACCTTGCAGAATATCCATCATTAAACTGCTCTGAAAACTGAATGCAACTGCAAAATACAATGTATTCCTTTTCATGTACAAGCATCATATAATTTACTTGCATGAATCACTTTCTCGCCTATAAATAGTCTTTATTAGGGCTGCCGTTTGCAAAAATAGAAAATTTCTTTTGCTTTATTTGTTGACAGGAAAAAACTCAGAAATTCCGCTATATAAATATAAGTTTTCTTTTGCCTCGTTACTTTTGCTGCAGCCTCATCTACTCGAGTTCCGCCTGCCTTTCCATCCTCTGTTTTAAGTTTATAATTTATACTCTTACATTCTAATATTTATGTTCACTCCACATTCCCTCCTCTCATATATATTATATGATATTATGTTTATTTATTTTAATTGTCTATTAAATAATATATAATAATTAGAATATAATACATAAGTATTTGTCTTTATTATAGTATTGCAATTATTGTTTTTTAGATTTGGTAAAAATTAAATGTAAGTTTTATTAATGTGAATAAAAATAAATATAAATTTGGTTAATTATTGTTTTTAGTATTGTTAATTAATTATTTGTATGACCTAATCCTAATTCTAATTCACATAGTAACTCTAATTCTATCCCTAACCCGAAACCTAACCTTAACTTTAATCACATGCCTTTTTTATATCCAGTTTAACCAAAATTCCTTTTGATTTATATTCGTAGAACACTCTATAGCTGCAAGAGCAATGATTATTCCATCTATGATGGATTTCCTTGGAGTGAACCCACTTTGTTATTTTAAAATTATGTTTGGAAGTATTCCTTTTAATCTATTAGATATTTTCCTTATAAATTATTTTGTAAACTATTTTGCACAAAGAAATGGACCTAAAATCATCCAATGATTTTGTAGTCATTTTCTTTTGTATTAGTATAATAGAGATGTTATTCAAATCCTTGAGATTTTTATTTTTTTAAATTTTTGGATTCCTCTGTCACATCCAAGAGATCCATGCAAATGATATCCTAGCATTACTGAAAAAAAATTGATGAAAATTCATTTGAATTCACACCCTTGTTAGGTGCTAGTAAAAAGAGGCACTTTATTATCTCCTGTAAGGAGAAGGGCCACATGGTGGAGTCATTTATTCCTTAGATCATGTTAGAAATGTTGTCTAACAACCTTGAAATTAAGGCTTCATTAGTACTGTCAATATTTAATCATATAGTTATTTTAAGAATTTTTTTAATGTATTTACTATTTAATTTATCAAAACGAATAATTGTTTACTATTTTATTTATTAGAATTAGTATGTAAACTCTTTAATAGATTTTGTTACTAAACTCATTGTCATTACGCTCTATCTTTTGTTATTACTATAATTAATATTTTAACATATAAATAATTGTCAAAAATAAAATAACAATTTTATGTCAAAATCATAATATATATTTTTATATATATACAATAGGGGTGTCCCCATCCAGCCCAACAACCGGTATCTTAAGTGCCTGGGACAAAAAGTCCCACAACAAAAAAAATAAATAATAATTTAATAATTTTAAATGTAATAACCAACAATCAAACTAATATTTAAAAAATAGAAATAAATCTATATTAATTATTACTTTTCAAACTCTGAATCAATATTTCATAGTCATGGAAAGTGCATGAAATCAGTGGCCAAGATGACACTTCTATACGAGAAGATAAGATAGTAATACATGAAAAAGAGAAAGAAGTCATGAAAAAGGCGTGTTTAGATGTTTCATATCTAAGTAGCTGAAACTCTTCAACATAAGAATAAAACTGAAAACTGTTCTTAGAAATGCATTTTTCACCAATTCAGGAGCAAGATAATAGCTTTGAAGCCACCATTGAAGCCCATCTTATCTTACTCTCTTTTAACTACAAGATAAGTCATCTGTTTGTATATCAGTGATGTTGCCTTTGTTTATACTAGTTTATTTTCTATATGTATAAATCGGCAATGCCTTGCATTTTTTTTTGGCTCATGTCTATATAAAGGTTATAGAATAGCCACCTTCGTTATTCTTTTCTACTTAAAATATTTCATTCCAATCTATGTTTTAGCATCCTAATTTTTTATTATATTTATGAATTAAATATAAATAAATAATATAATATATTTTGATTTTTAATTAATTAATAAATATAGTCGTTTGTGCATTCTAATTTTTAGATATGCATCACTTATTAAACCTTCACACTTAGCTAATTTTAGGAATTTTAATTTAGGAAACTTTCTAAAAGAAAGAAACAAAAAAAACCACAACCAAAAGCACAATTGACATGGATGGACTTGTAACAATTTCTTAGATTAGTTATCATCAATTAAAAAATAAAAGGGGCATACTTTGAATCTTAACCAAATTTTCATCAACTCAACATCCCATGAGGTAAAATAATTTTTATTTTTATTGAATTTTGGTCGTATTGTTCACCACCTCTTCAATGGCCCTATCCATCTTGGTAGTAAAATTTTCTATAGTGCAATATCCCTATTTTTTATCATGCTAGTATAATGTAGCTTTGGCATTCTTAGTGATTGTTAGACATTCCATAAGGGTTATTTAACATTTTGAATAGCCCTAAAGTATTTTGGCACTACCATATTATCTTTGTTCAAAGTTTTATATTTTTTCGCAGTTTCAATTGTTGGTGCAAAAATATTTTAATAATTAAATAATTAATTAAGTTCTGGAAAAACATAAAGTAAAAGGAAACTTAAATTAATTATTTGAGTCACTTTTACTTAACAAAATAAAATAATTAATTTAAGTTTCCTTTTACTTTATGTTTTTCCAAAACTTAATTATTTATTTAATTATTAAAATATTTTTGCACCAACAATTGATATATATTATTAGCAAGTCACGATGAGAATAGGGATATGGGGATATCTTCTAAGCTTTTTTGGAGCAGCAAAATTTTACCAAAGGCAGGAGTATTTTTCTGGTTAGCATCAAGAAAGAAAATCTAACAGCTGAAAGGTTTAGGAAAATGGGCTTTGAAGGCCCTTCAAGATGCACTTTATGCAAAGTGCAAGAGGAAAACACCAATCATCTTCTTTTAACCTATCCTTTCTCAACGAAATGTTGGAGATGGCTTTGTGCGAAGCTGGGTTAGATTACAACCCTCCCAAATGACATTATATCCTTATTTCAGGGTTGGCCAATTAGACCTCAAGATGGTCTTTTGAGTTTCCTTTAGGAAATCAGCCCTTCAGTCTTGGTATGGGAAATTTGGAAAGAAAGAAACAAAAGAACTTTTGATAATAAAGCTCGTTCCGTAGAATCGGTGCTTAATTTGGTAGAAAGCTCCATAGTGGAGAACATAAATAGTAAGTTGACCTTGAAACTTAACACTAAGGGGATCTTTACTGAATGAGATGGTAGAATGAGATTCAACTAGTCAGGTCTCAAAATTCCCCCTTTCTTAGGAAATTATGATGTTTCCTCAAAGAGAAAACAGGCAGTTTGGTTTCTGCCATAGGAAGGTTGGTTGAAATTAAATTTTGACAGGGCTTCCAAAGGAAATCCTAGCCCTTTATGAGTAGGTTGCATAATTAGAGATCACAAGGGGTTCACCATTGGTAAGTTAGCAGTTCCTCTTCCAAAAGATACCAATAACATTATAGAATTCAATGCATTATATCTCGGACTAATTGAATGTAAAAAGAAGAAAGTTATGAATCTTGAGATTGAAGGTGACTCAGCCACAACGGTCAATGTAGTTAGATCAGCAATGACTCCAAACTGGAGATTAAAAGCTCTTTTGGATAGAATAATGTCAATATTAGCTTATTTTGAGTGCTACACCATCAACCATACCTATAGGGAGGCAAACAAGGAGGCTGATGAGTTATCTAAGTTAGCAATGGAAGACTATGAAGAAAATTGGTGGTTAGATATTGATGGTAATTGCGGTTATTCTTAAACCCCTTTGAATTGCTCATCGCTCAAAGTCTTCTAGGCAGCAGGAAGAAGTAAATGTTGGCGGATTTTGGTTTTGGTTGTTCTCTTATAGACTGTTTTATATCTTTATGTTGTTTTTTGTTTTAGGGCTTTATGGTTAGATTTCTTTGTAACTGTGTTTAAGTACAACATTTGCATGATACATATAATTTGTATATTATATGTTTCCTGGTGTATTATTCTAGTTTTATCAATAATTTTGACCTTGGCCTCTTAATAACCAAAAAAAAAAGTGACTAAGAGCCAAAACATTTAAATGTGTTAATAAAGTCACTTTTAGAGCTGTGGAGTATAAAGTGGATTAGGAGGCTCATTTTTTGTTCTTGCTTGGATAATTTTCTATCATGAGGATTTTGGAAAATTTTGAGAGTTTGAAACCCTATGGATAACTAGATTCAGTGATGCAATGATTATACCCTAACCAATTTATTGGAGAGATTGCTTAGACTTCTCACAAAGATATTATAAATAGAAACCAAAAAAAATGTAAAATTTCTTACAGAAACAAATTTTAAATTCTTAATATTTATTGTGGAGGTCTAGTGAAATTTGAAGTGTATGATTCTAGGTAGACACACACACATATATATATTTCAAGAAAATCATGTCAATATTACTTAGCCCTAATTGAACTGTACTATAGTAATGTGTGGAAAAGGAGTTGATTAATTCCTTGAAGGCTATCAACCTTAAAATCTATCGTAGCCTTCTTAATATTGGTTGGATCAATATTATAGACTACAACCACTAATAAAAAGGGGTTGTTTCTCAGATTTTAGGTGATGTGGCAAACTTGGGGGTTATGGAGTTGTCAGAAATCATATGTTGCCTATTTTCTTTCCTTGGTAGCTGGCCTTTCATACTATTCATCATCTAGTCCTTAATTCTTAGCGCTAATGTAAGTGAAGGTGTAGAAATGTGAAGTTGTGGATGTTTGAAAAGTACCATGCAGAGTTTCCTAAGCTGGTGTAAAAACCTTTCTAGCCACCGACAATGAAATGGGTATTCAAAGTATGGAGGGTCAGCAAAATAATATGGAGGATATACTTAGTTAGCAATTGATTAGTTATTTAATCACCCCTCTTCTATTAATTCTAACGCTTACCTTCATGAAGCCTTATGGTATAGTGAAGGAAGTGCAATTAATCTATTTAATTAAATAAATTTTATTTATTTAATTAAATTCATATTCATAATCCATCCATTTACCTAATGTTAATTAAATAATTTATATTATTTAATTAATAAATTCATAATCCATCCATTTCTCTAATGTTAATTAAATAATTTATATTATTTAATTAATTAATTCATAATCTATCCATTCCTCTAATGTTAATTAATTAATTTATATTATTTAATTAATGAAATCATAAATTCAACGTTAATTAAATAAATCCAAAGTTTATTTAATTAATAAAATCCTTAAAAGATCTTCTCACTTTCTTTCCAAAACTGAACTCATGTGCATCTAATTAATTTATTTAATTATATAATTCATCAATTATCCATTCCACAAGTATAAATTCATAAACAATACTTTTGTAGATAGTGATGATGAACATGAGGATGAATGCCACCTTAGGGAGGTTGAGCAAGATCCCAAATTTCACAAAGCCATAGAAAAGATCTTGCAATGCAATAAAGAAAAAGATTTCCTCTATCTAGTGTACCAACGAGCTAAATTGCCACATGACTTTGATACTGAGATTTTGAAGAACAAACCTAAAGAAACAACCATATCTAATCTTAGTGCTTTGACTCAACAAATTAAGGCACTTCAAGGACAAGTTAAAGAGTTATAAGGGGGAACCACCACAAAGAAATCTACTCTTGAGGACATTTGTCCTTATCCTTTCAATTGAAGTCTCAACATGATTCCATTTCCAAAACATTGTGAAATTCAAAGATTTGATCATTATAATGGGAAATCAAATCCAATTGACCATGTTAGAGACTTCTGAAACATGACTTTAGAGTTCGCTCATGAGGACACTTACTTGATGCGGTTGTTTCCTAGGAGTCTTAGAGCTCACTCTATGGAATGGATATCAAAAATTACACCTCCTATAAATAAATTTGAAGAATTAATCAATCTGTTTATATAACAATATGCTTACAACATCCAACACCAAATCACTATGATAGATCTCTGCAAAGTTGCACAAAAACCTAGTGAACCTTTTATTACTTTTCTTCAGAGATGGAGAAGAATTTTCACTAAATATTCACGTCCTATTCCTAAAAAGGAAAAGATGGTCACCTTCATTAACAGCTTGAATTCAAAAATGAGCTATCATTTGAATTTACAATGTCCTCCCTCTTTTGAGAAACTGATCGAAGACGCTATCACCATTGAAAGTGCTTTGGTCAAAAGAGGAATAATAAAACTTGACAAGGACAATCTTGGCTCATCCAATCATCATAACAATCAAGATGAGTCTAAATTTTGGACTTGCAACAAGAATGTGGTGAATGATGGTGTTGTTGATGCAAATCATGTCTCGACTAAGCCATTTATCCTTAGTACTCCAAAGGCTCCTTGCAATAACAACTATAACAATGCAACTCTCTTACAAATCAAGGAAATAATCCTCCTCCTTTGAGGAACAATGTGAATCAACACTCTACTCCCAATCAGGGGACTTCCAACAATCAAGGTTACCAGGGAACCAACAATAATAGCTCCTTAGGGAATACCTCGAACACAAATCCAAAATGATTTTCATTCTTCTCTAGTACAAGAACTTACACTCCACTAGGTCAATCTATGGAATCGGCAATCAAAGAGCTGATGGCCAAAAATGTCATTACTTTGCCACCTCAACAAAATTATGAACCCAGTGTGAAGCCTCCATCATGGAATGAGGAATACTATTGTGACTATCATCAGTGCAAAGGTCATCACACAAATAACTATCAAGCCTTGAAGAATGCCATCCAATACTTAATTGAAAATGACACCATCACAATAGAAGGACATCAACAATCAAATGATGACCACCAAGAATTTCGCAACCCTTTTCCCAATTATCAAAAAGGTGAGTCTTCTAGAAAAAGTGTGAATCATATTGATGATCCGATAATCAATCATATCTACACTGATGATGAATGGGTCAACGTTATTAAAGTCAACAAAAAGGTGGAATATAAAGAAGTCAATGCAATAAGGGCACAAGCTAAGGTTGTCTTAAAGGGTGCCTCTTCAAAATTCACTAGGCTTCCACCTCAACATCAATATGACTTAGTCAACTAACTTCGGAAAACTCATACTCATATTTCTATCTTAGAACTCTTGAAGATTTCCCCAGCACATAAAGAAATTCTCGAAAAAGCCCTTGTTGAAACAACTGTATTCACTGATTTGGATGTGGACCAATTTAAAGCCATGGTAGGACACTTTTCTTCACCCACATATCTCTCATTTTCTGAAAAAGATGACGCTTCCATGGCTTATCCCCACAATTCATCATTATACTTAGAAGTCATGATTCACAAGTTTTGTGTTAGATGTGTCCTAATAGATGGAGGGGCTGGTTTGAACATATGTACCATGAAGTTTCTTCAGGCTTTAGGACTTTTTGAGGACTACATTGATCCTATAAGAAAAATTAGTATTAAATCCTATGATGATGAGGAAAGAGCATCCACGGGTTTAATCATGCTACCAATCAGAGTGGGACTTGTTATCAAAAATACTTTCTATCAAGTATTAGACCGTGATCTTGCATACAAAATCTTGTTTGTTCATACTTGGATCCACAAAATGCAAGATGTCCCATCCACCTATCATCAATGTCTTAAGTTTCCTTATGATGGACATGAAATCATGATACCAACTGATAATTGAAAATTTTGAACTTGTGCCAACATCAAAGCCAATCAAGATACTTTGGTTCCTAACAATCAAGAAACTCGTGCTAGTACTTCTCTCAAGATTGATACACAAATTAGTCAATTAACCAATAGTTTTAACAAGAAACTAAAATTCAAGGACCATGGAGTCGGGGAGTACTCTCTTTGTCTTGCTAATTTACCAAAATCACCTCGGTCACATGGAAAACCTTCCATCACACAACATCAAATATTCGCAGCGTCAACATCAACGCAACCACCAATAGAGCCACACACAAAGTTTAATGGACAATTCATCAAAGAAAAGTTCCCCATGGAAGATCCTGAGGATAGTGAAATCCTAAAATAGCTCTATAAAGATGAAGATGAAGCAGTTTTTGATGTCAAATTACCAACAGATAGATATGGAAAAGGGTATTTAATCATGCAAAAGATGGGATATGATGGTAATGGTCCTATTAGAAAGAGAAAACAAGGAGTAGTTGAATCTATTAATCCCCCAGGACTTGTTGAGAAAGAGAAAACCAGATCAGGTTATGATACTCACTCAAAAGAAAGAACATCCAAACAACTACATGACACTGTATTCACATTGCAAGAAGGCTCTGATTCAAGAGAAGCATGTTTGGCCACAATTCAGAATTTCATGGACAATAACTTTGACATAGATTCTGCTGAATATGAATGGTATACCATTTACAATGATGAGTTCTGGAGGGACAAAAAGGTTGATGTAATACACAAGTATACCCCATTCATAATCAAAGGTGAAGGGTCAGGGCCCCAAACATGAGAATCAAAACTACAAGGTGACTATGATTCTAGTGATGCTAAGTTAGATTCAAATGAACAAGATTATCATGAGAATAGTACCATTATTGATTAACCTCATACCTCAGATACTACAGTCAACTCCATTATGACCATAACCATAGCTGATTTCATGCAACTCGACGACTTGCTATCTTTGATATATCCTGATCTCATTGATTGGGATTCATCTGAGCCTATTGATATAACCATGTTTCCAAGTGATAAATCTATTGTCAACTTCCTTCTTGTAGATGACATAGATGATTGTTCGACTAGCAATTTTTGGCACAGAGTCTTTAATCAGGAGAGTGTCAAGTCTCCTAGTTGCAAAAGTAAAAATAAAAAAGAAAGATCTAATGGTGAAAACATGAATTTGGCAGTATTAGAACAAACAAAAGATAAAATAAAGAGTGTATCAGATGGTGAAAACCTTTTTAAGGCACCAGACGATGTGAATCTTGACACTCTCCTAGAGCACTACCATGAGTGATCACCTATCTTGATTGAGCCTACAAAAGCCGTCTCTATTGAAACTTAAAAAAAACAAAGGATTTTACAGTTAGCTACATCAATGATAGAGGAAGAAATACCAAATTTCATAGATTTTCTAAGAGCAAATCAAATCAACTTTGCTTGGTCTTATGCGGAAATTCTAGGTCTTGGTCCTGATCTAATCATGCATCACTTGTCTATTAAACTAGGGGTTTGCTTGTCAAACAAAAGTTCAGAAAGATGCACCCCCATGTTGCATTATTGGTTAAGGAAGAAATGAGAAAACTCCTTGATGTGGGCTTCATAAGATCAATCGACTACGCAGAATGGATCTCCAACATTGTTCCTATATCCAAGCCAGATAAGAGTGTTAGAGTGTGCATAGATTTTAGAGATCTTAATAAAGGATGTCCTAAGGATGACTTCCCACTTCCAAACATTGACACTATAGTTGATCTGATAGCTGTCCATTCCATGTATTCATTAATGGATGGTTTTTCTGGCTACAACCAAATAAAGATTGCACCCGATGACCAAGAGAAAAGAACTTTCAAATGTCCATGTGGAACTTACTATTGGAACGTCATGCCTTTTGGTCTAAAGAATGCTGGGGCTACTTACCAAAGAGCCATGACTACAATCTTTCATGACATGATGCACACATTCATGGAAAATTATGTAGATGACATATTGGAAAAGTCATACACCCGAGGAAGGAGATCTTGAAATATTGTCCAAAATATTCGCAAGATTGGAAAAATTAAAAGTTTGCCTCAATCCCAAGAAATGTGTTTTTGGGGTCACATGTGGAAAACTCTTAGGATACATGGTATTAGAAAAAGGGATTGAAGTAGATCCTACCAAGGTATAGAAAATCATGGAAATGCCTCCACCAAGGAGTATTATTTAGTTAAGATCATTACAGGGATGACTTCAATCTATACGAAGGTTCATTGCACAACTGGTTGACAAAAGTCTACCTTTCACACATCTATTGCATAAGAATGTTCCTTTCAAGTAGGATGACAAATGTGAAGTGGCTTTTCAACAAATCAAATGGTACTTAATGACTCCACTAGTTCTAGTACCACCAAATCCAAAAAAACCACTAATCTTATATATCGCCGCAACAGAGACATCCTTGGGTGCATTGCTAGCACAAGAAGAGCATACAGGGAAGGAACGTGAAATTTATTACATTAGCAGAACACTAACAAGTCATGAGCTCAACTACACTACCATCGAGAAGGCTTGTCTAGCAGTAGTCTTTACTTCACAAAAAATTTGGTACTACATGTTAACTCATACAATCAATCTTGTTTCAAAGATTGATCAACTCAAGTATCTATTAAGCGAAGCATCATTGACAGGAAGGCTAGAAAAATGAGTAATGGTTCTGAGTGAGTTTTACATCCATTATGTTGATTGCAAGGCAATCAAAGGACAAGTTATCACTGATCAACTAGCTGAAGCACCACTACAAGTAGACCATCCTCTGCACATTGAATTTCTGGATGTTGATATCTTTTCTATAGAATCCAAACAACCATGGTCCTTATATTTCAATGGATCTTTCACTCAACATGGATTGGGGGCAAGCATACTCTTTGTCACCCCTCAAGGACACACCATTCCTCGATCATATAGGCTGATATTTCCATGCACCGACAACATAGCCGAATATGAAGCACTAATCACTAGACTTAAAATATCATTGGAATGGAGGATTATATAGTTACAAGTGTATGCCGACTCACAATTAGTCATTAATCAGATCAATGATGATTATGAGACCAAAGATGATAAATTGTTGCCATAGAAAAAGATGGTTGATGATTTCAAGAAGTACTTTATGGACATCAAATTCACACAAATTCCAAGACTTGGTAGCAAAGCAGCCGATGTCTTGGCTACAATCACATCATTGTTACAACTCCCAAAAAATTAGGCCCGCTACAAATTTCTGGTGGAACAATCATTTACACCCACCTATGACACCCCTGAAAGCTAAATCATTTGCCACTTGGTAGGATCTAGTTCAACTAGGTATGGAAAGATTTATTCCTACCTACAAGATGACATCTTACCACCTGATTTATCCCATAACTAAAAATGAAATTTCATTTTCTAGTCTTCTCACTACACTTTTATCACCGACACCCTTTATCACCATGGTCTTGATGGTACTTTACTTCAATGTCTTGAATGTGATGAATCTGACAAAGCTTTACAAGAAGTTCATGATGGGATTTGTGGTTCTCATTCAAGTGGACTAACCTTATCCAAGAAATTGGTTAGAATAGGTTACTACTGGCCTACAATGGAGAGGGAATCATTCACTTTTGTGAAAACGTGCTCAAAATGTAAGATTCATGGGAATCTCATTCATGCTTTAGTAAAGGAACTTTAGCCATTTGTGCCAACCTGGCCATTCTCCCAATGGGGGTTAGATCTAGTGGGTAATATTCATCCTTCCTCATCAAACGACCACATGTTTATCATTATAGCAACATAATACTTCACCAAGTGGATTGAGGCAGTACCTCTCACTAAGGTTACCGACAAACAAATTTCATCTTTCATACACAATTATCTCATTTTTCAGTATGGCATTCCCAACTCCATCATCACAAATAATGGATGACCATTCAAGAATCAGGATGTTGATAAACTTTGTGAATGATTCCACATTCAACAATGATACTTAACACCTTATTATCCACAAGGAAACAGCCAAGCAGAGGCCTCAAATAAGACAATATTGAAAATCTTGAAGAAAATTGTGAACGATGTAGGGAAAGATTGGCACATTCAACTCAATTCTATATTATGGGCTTACCGAACTAGTATCCAAATTCCAACAGGAGCAACACCATTTTCTCTTGTTGATGAAGAAGAAGCTATCCTACTCCTAGAGGTTGAGATCCCATCACTTAGAGTATCACTGAAGGGTCTCATAACAGATGATGAATACAAAGTTTCTTGATTGCAAGAGCTAGAACTTCTTGATGAGAAGAGACAACGAGCCACTAACCATTTAAAAGCCTATCAACAAATGATGTCTCGTAGTTATAATCATAGATTCAAACCACATACCTTTTCAGCTTGGTGATCTTGTTCTAAAAGAGAACCCACACAATCAACAAGACAAGGAAAAGAAAAGAAAGTTTGAACCTAATTGGTTGGGTCTGTACAAAATAGCAGAAAAAGTCTTGAAGAAATACCACAAAAAAAAAAAAATGTTCTAAAGAAAATCCAAAAGCATTAAAAAAGTCCTAAAGAAATACAAAAAACATCAGAAAAAGTCTTAAAGAAATACAAAAAAATTAAAAAAATCCTAATTAAAAAATTAAAAAATCATTGTCATAGGGTGAAAACCTGACAATAGGTAGTCTATTGACAAGAAAAAAATGCAATAAAAACCAATAGTGAAAATTTGGCAAATAGACACTATTTGTAGTTCTACATCTATTAGTTCATGTTCTACACTTGGCTTCTTAGCTTACATTTTCATACTTCTTTCCATCACCTCAGGACCATACTAGCATCATACTGCCATCATTTTCCTAAAGCAATAATGTCTTACCATGACTTGATTATTGTACATATCCATTTCAGCAAGTTGTGTCAATACTGGGGGAAAAACATTGACATACTAGGGGAAATCAACTTTTAGGTTTTACCAAAATAGCTAGACAATGACATTAAATCCAATCTTGCGAACAAACAATCAAATCACATGTACAACTATGCAATTATTGACCCATATCACAAAAGTTTTCAACTAAGTACCATATCATGACTCATATCTAGATGATATTTGAATAATGATTGGAATAATAGTATTTCATTTTGAACAATAGTTATTTTATTTTTTGATATCATCTCTCAGGAGCACACTTGATGATGTACTGAACTAGAGTGGCAAGGAAAGAGAATGATTTTCCTTTGTCTGTTTTCTTGAGATTAACTAGCAATGTGGAACAAATATTTCACGAGACATGATTTCCAAAGCATATCATTGATGATAGTTCCACATTTGCATTAGAAAGTGGTTAATCTTTGTATTTTTATGCAAGGAATGCTCAGGTCATCTCTGTTTAATTATACCTCAATGCTTGTGTTCACTTGCAATATCAAAAATCATGAAAGTTGTACTCAGGTCATCATTGGTACTAATTTACCCTCTAACGCTTGTACATACTTTCAACATTTTAAAATGCTATATGATGATTCAAGAAAGCTAACAAATGGCTCAACAAATGGTTGGTTTCATTTATTTGCATTTCATTTCTCTCATTGTACATATCTGCATACTCGATTTGCATCAAAGTTTGTGAAGGCTAACAAGAACATCAATGGATGCCATGTCTCTTTGGACTATTTGTGGAGGGCATTCGAACATTTGTTTCATCATCACCTTTCATATTCATATCATTAACATTTTATCATTTTCATATTCATTTCATTTTCATTTCTTCATCCCATTTATCACTTTCTTCCTTATCATTTCATATCACTTTCATTTTCATTATCATTTCATTATTATTCTCATTTCGTATCATACAAATCCTTTATCATTTCATTATCCTTTATTATTATTATCATTTCATATCATACAAATTATTTATCATTTCATTATCATTTATTTCATTATCATATCATGTTCATTATCATTTCATTATTATTCTTATTTCATATCATACAAATTCTTTATCATTTCATTATCAATTATTTCATTATCATATCACGTTCATTATCATTTCATTATTATTCTCATTTCATATCATACAAATCCTTTATCATTTCATTATCCTTTATTATTATTATCATTTCATATCATACAAATTCTTTATCATTTCATTATCATTTATTTCATTATCATATCATGTTCATTATCATTTCATTATTATTCTCGTTTCATATCATAAAAATTCTTTATCATTTCATTATCATTTATTTCATTATCATATCACGTTCATTATCATTTCATTATTATTCTCATTTCATATCATACAAATTCTTTATCATTTATTTCATTATCATCTCACGTTCATTATCATTTCATATCATTCAAATTTATTATCATTTCATATCATTCAAATTCTTTATCATTTCATATCATTCAAAGTCTTTATCATTTCATTATCATTATTATTCATTATCATATCACTTTCATTTTCATATTATCATTATTATTTCATTATCATTATCATTTTATTATATCATTATCATTCATTTCACTTATCACTTATCATTGCATTCTCATTCATTTCATTTTATCATTGCATTTCATCATCATTACAAATCATTACATTGCATTGCATATCATTTATCATCTCATTATACATCTCATTGTTATTAATCATTTCAATTTCTCTCGTTATTCCTATCATTTATTATTTGTCATGTTACATTCATATCTTTAATCATCCTATCATTTTTTTATATCAAATCATATTACATATTCATGATGCAACATTCAGTTTCCATCATAATATCATTATTTACTTTCATTTGAAAATCCAAAACAAAACAAACATTCCATACATGCATTTTACCAAATAACATTTTTCATAAAACATATCAAATATCCCATGGCATATTTTCATAATCACATCATAATTCATCCACCTGCATGACATCATTAATATGCATCATTTTTCATTTTTCATCATCCTCATAAACACATCGTATCAACTCTTCCTACATATCATGTTTTTCATCAAATCATTAAAATGCATATCACATAATCATCCCATAAATGCACATCACAACATAAAAAAAATCATTTCCGCTGCATATCATTGCTCATAAAAAATAATACAAATGTCTAATGTCTAAGGAAACTAAAAAGTCCAAAGAGAGATACATGGGATATGATAAAAAATCAAATATACATGCTCCAAAAATGATATACATGTGTGAAATATAGCTGCATCATAACAGTACAAACTAGTTGGTTGATGCCCCTGATGGAGCTGGTCGAGAAGGAGGTGTTCTACCACTAGTACCTACATCTGGATCCCATTGAGGCCCAGTAACCCCCATACTCTGTGTGGCTATCTTTAACTTGCTCCTAGTCCTACTGCATGACCGTGGGTATGGCTCCCTACACTCAGGAGGACACAACTCCTCATATCTAACAAGATAATACTTGGCTTCCCTCATCATCTCCATGCCCTCCATGATAGAATCTAAGGATGCATTCTCTATGATGCCCATGAGCCTCTGAGCGACACCCTTGGCCTCCACTGCCCTTTTTCTGATTGCATCCTTCTTTCTCATCAACTAGGCTATATGTGGGTCTTGGGTAGGCTGAGATACCTATGCTTATGTTTGTGCCTGAACCTATGCCTGGGCTAGCTATGCCTATAACTATGCTTTAAAACTCTAAGCCTCACCTAGCTGACCTTGAATAGCCTACACTTGCACCTACAACCTTTCTATCTATGCTTGCTATGAAGAGGAGGAAACCTTGATAACAGTCCATGGTCTGCCACAAGATCTAGGCCTTCGTACAATCTATGCACTAGCTAGGCTATCAATCCTCTACCTCACTACCCTCCCCTTCTCCCCTCCATCATCTCCCTCATCATCCCCATCATTTGAGCTCTCATCGTCTGTACCACCCACCTCATCTCTACAACCCTCCTCCTCCTCTCCACCCTCCTTCCCCTCCTCTCCTCCACCCACCACCTGCTCTCTACCGGCCACACCCTCCTATCTCTCCACCCCTAGTTGTTGTACTACTGCAATGGGTCCTGGCTCATCGAGGCATGTATACCATGGCAATCGATGTGTATGTAAGTACTCTAAGTACTCATTTGAAATCCTTGCATCTGTCACCTCTAGCCTATATTCCCATACCTTAGGCTATAAGCTAGTGTACTCTATATAGGCCACCTAGTATGTAATACATCAGCCCCATCCAAGATCATCCTTGCACCGCCCATAGTGAGCAACACCTTGTGGCATCCCCTTCATAAATCTGTACTATCTCTAAACCCGCAAATCCAAAAATCTATCAATAATATATAGGATCCATCCTATCAAGTATCAGGGTATATAGACAAGTGCATCTCCAAATGATTCGTGTCCTGGGGCTCACAATTTGTATATGGCCTCCACATAATTGCATCCACATTATCCATCACACAGTGACAGTACTCTAACTTTCCTAGCTTGGGTTGGTCAAGTGCACTCGAATATGCCTCTATGTACGACCTTCCTAGTGGCCTCACCCTAGCACAGTCTAGCCTCATAACCGCAATATGCTCCCTCACCTAGATTTGGAGTAGAGTCACACCACTGGCCAAACTCATTGACCCTCAATATGCTACCTGATGTAGATCAAGATACAAATGAGCCAAAATGTAGCTCCCCTAGGCATACCACCATGGCTGTGTCACCATCCACTCTATTATCCTCCCCCAATCAACTAAAAATCCCTTCAACTGATGGTCCAGTCCAAGGAAGCCTCCAATAAATGCACCCATCACAACAACTAAGGTTGGATATCTACTAACATCCACCCATGACACCCAATATCCTGATATCAACATATCACCATAGATCCTCCTCAATTCCTTAGTCCCTCCTATCTCATTGTGGTCATAAACCACAAGGGCACCTACCATAGGAATCCCTAGAATCCTATATAAATCCTCGGGTGTCACAGTCATCTCATCAATCGACAAATGAAAGGTATTATGATTGGAATGCCACCTCTCTGATAATAAGCTCTAGAATCCAAAGGTTCCATAGCATACTCGTCAGTGAATCCCCTAACAAATTCTTGATATCTATGAAGAAATCCATAGTAATGAAGCAAGACATGTTGAATTTTGTATAAAAAATTTTCTCCTTTGCAATGTTTTCTTGTACCCTAAATGTTTCTTGGGTTTCTTGATCCTATTGGAAACTGATTTATTGATTTTTTTTATTTTATTTCCACTCTCTAGGCATGGGGGAAATATCAATATGTCAATGGATCAAAGATGTCAAAAAGTCAAGTTTATAAAAAAAAGGTTTTTCAAACACTTTTTGAATGATTTTGTTTTTTTTCATGTTCATTTTGGATGATCTTTTATTTGAATTAATGTGAAT
Organism: Sequoia sempervirens; assembly: GCA_007258455.2. NCBI lineage: Eukaryota > Viridiplantae > Streptophyta > Pinopsida > Cupressales > Cupressaceae > Sequoia > Sequoia sempervirens. Next base: position 101,570,794 of record VDFB02000007.1, on the reverse strand, counting down.
GAAAACACAAAAAACACTTTTAATTAAATGGAATGTAACCAAACACAGATAAAGCAAGAGCATCCTATAGTAAAGCCAGGACAATATCTGCTAGATTCCACATGGGTTTCCCCAATTGTATATCGATAGTGTGTGAATTCAGAAGCTTGGTTGCACAAGCTCCCCCCTTACAGTGCACTCTCTTCTCAGGCTAACCAAGCTTCCAACCCCCATGAAACTCCCATGGAAGATTGATCACCTCTACTATAGACTGGAAAAGTGTGGATGCCTTCACACCGACCAGTGTTGCGCTAGCAAATAGAGGGTATTTGGTTTACTAAACAATGGTTTTTAATTCAGGACTCCTGTTCAAGTGGCCATACATGGGGCAAGAGATTAATAACCAATTAGGTGGCACTCCAGCTTGAAGAGATTAAGCTCAACAAGGTTTATGGGAGTACTACTTTGTTCGTATGACACATCCTCACTCGTAATCTTAGGTTTTCCCTTAAGATTCACATTTGTATTCTAGCCGGGGGTAGCTTGGCCTTAGCTCCATTGCCGGTTTGAGTCGTGTTGGGGTGATGAAATCCCTAGGCAAGTCCAATTTCTAGAGTTAGTAATTGTTTCTCTTACACCCAAGATCACACGAATGCGCAAGGGGAGAGGATACTCTGATATATCAAATCGTGAGGGTTACAAAGGGATAAAGTGGGTATGGCTTTCTGATCACCTAGTTTGCATAGGGTGACAACATAGTTGTAATTCCCCTCCATTCCTCGTACTGACTTTTGGGTGCAAATTGGTTTGCCTTTGTTGATGTCACTTTGTACTATGTTCCACTGTTTGGAGTGGTAATATTTGATAGTAAGTCTCTTGGAGTTATGCTTATGATTGTGGTTCGTTTGATTATCTCATTATGATTGAAAATAATGAAACTTAAGACCTTGGTATAATTAAATAAAGTATGTATGTAATTGAGTATTTAATTAAGTAGGTTATTAATAAATATTCACTTGATTCTAATAAATTAAATTTTATGATTTAAAAGAAATATTGAGATAAATGCTTTTACAACTAATATTATTATAAAATAAAAAATTTAATATGAAGTGGAAGTAAGAAAAATAGATTATTAAAAGGTGATTTTTAAATGACAAGTATTTACAATTCAACGTTAAAGGATATATTAAAATGATAAAATATAAAATAAAATATTAAATTGGAAGTTGTAATTAATAAACAACAACAAATAGAAAGAAATTAATGTGTCAATAATTAAGTCAACTTTATTCTAAAAAGGAGCCATGGCAGGCACCCAATGCATGCAGCTGCAAAATTAAATTTACTAGCTAAGAATAAAATTAAAGCAGGGAATATTCTTCTTTAGTTTGAGATTTTTGAAAAGTAAAGGATTTTTTTAAGGGGATTTTTGGGAGGGGTAATGAAAGTTTTTTTTGTTTTGGGGGAAATTTCTTTATAGGGGATGCTTACTGTAAAAATCAAGTTGAGGGGGAGTTTTCAGGAAAATGCATTCAAAAAGCCTAAAAAAAATATTGGGATTAACAATTTTGTACATAGGCTGTAGGGAGTAAGAAGTTTTCAGAGGCTTTGGAGTTGGGGGTTTTTGGATAAAGAAATTGTTGAGGTTATTGACAAATATTGTTTGGAAAACCTAGCTCCGACATTAACTCAGTGTAATCGACCGAAATGTTTCAGGTTCCATTGCTTTTTACCTTTGTTAAAACCCTATTTTATTTTGAAACAATAATGGTAAATTAGTGGAATGTCTGAATACTGTGGCTTTGGTTTACTTTTATCAATTGTATGTGTCTTATTTTATCTTTTCGCATGTCTTACCTCTCAACCGTTTTCTCCTGAAATGTCTGCAAGGTATGTACCTCTTTTACTTGCCATGTAGGCCTGTAAGTTGTATTTGATATAGATTCATCTCCTGTTGATGCAGCTCCATAAGTTAGATTATACCAGTTCAAGATTATATTCCATTCAATGTCTTTCTTTTAAATATTGTGCCATCCTTATCCTTTAGAGGCAACCCCATGGGTACTCGCTGCCACTATACTCAGTCACCTACTATGTTTAGGCTGCTACCTGTCCTCCATTCCCTATTCTTCCTTCCTTATCAGCGCCTGAGAGAGAGTAATTTCCTTTAGTTATGAATAGAGTATACATTTATTTAGCCTACTTGACTATGCTTTCTCTGCCTACTCCTTGCTTAGGTCTCACCCACCATCATCCACAAAATGTCCTCTTTGCTTTATCATTTTCCTTCCCTTATTGTTCTAGATGGGGATTCATCTGATAAATAAATTTACTTGATAATCTTGTTAAGTAACCTCGGTGGACTATGTCAGTGTAGGTTGTATTTTAATGCACCCATCTATTCATTATCCAAAACGGTTGGGACTAATTCATTGTATGGCTACTGGTCCCATGATCTTCTGCGCTGGCTTATGTGACTATAGGCGTATGTTTGGATAAACCTTGTAAACCAAAGTTTTCCTAAATCACTAGTGTAGCTCTCTATGTCTTTAAGACTCTCCCTTTGTAGCAGATTAACTGTGGAAATAGATAAATGGACTGCATGTTGATCGGCTTCAAATCCTTGAATCTAGGGGAAATTTCCTTAACATTATTTAACATTGAGAGTTCTTGAGAAGATGAAGTTCACTTCTTGTATCTTCTGTTTTGTTCATGCCATGAAGCACTGATAACTTAATCCTTATCTCTATTTTTTTTAATTTTTTTTTTATAAACTATCGCCCTTCTTTCTGTGCTTTTCATTTAATATAAGCGAGTGTACCATGTGTACCCTATTGATAGTATTATTAGGTCTATATGTAGTGTGCAGTGTGTTTAATATGTAGTCCTCACATTATATGTTTGAAAACTGAAATAGTCATTTGCACATGTGAGGTTAGTCTTAGTCTTACCATGCTTCACTGTAAAGTGCAATCTTTAAGATAAAGTAAACTATACTAAACTCCTTAAGTCTAAGGAAAGAAAGAGAAGTCTACATGGTAGTCTTTAATTTAAGCTATCCCTTAAATAAAGTAAAGAGAGAATATTCTCCTTTATTTTTTTTAAGGAATCTTTAAAACCAAATTTAGTATGAATAGGTCCCCTTAAATTATCCCTGTAAATAAATATTTGTAAATAAATGTCTAGGGAAAAGTAAATAATATCCTAAGTAGGTAGGAATAGTATAAATAATTGTATATGATTCTTTTTAAGCTTATACTTCTTTTAAATTACTTTTAGGGTAAATTAAGTATGTAAAATCTATTTTTGGTTACTATAGAAAAATAATTGTCTAGAATTGAATAACCTGAGATATAAAGAAAGAAGGATTGGTTGATTAAATTGTTTATGGATTCCAATAAATATATGTACTTTGCCTATGCTTTTATGTAATTGGATATTATGAACATTTTGTGAGTAAATATTTAAGTAAAAATAAATAAATATAAAAATATATATAAGTTCATATATGTGATGTCCTTATGGTTGTGGTCTTGTTACCTTATATGATTGTAAATTAATTAATAACTAGAAGAACATTATGTATTAAGAAATATCTCATGAATCTGGATTTAAAAAGGATTTGTATTTCACGAAAAGTGGAATGTTGGCATCCTTGGTCTTTTATGTACTCATTGAGTGATTTGTGTAAGTTTTGAAGGATCATGAATGAAGAATTGTTTGGGATTGTTTTGGGTATTGTAAGATCTTCATGTAAGTGAACATTAGGGTATCTTCCAGAGGCAAGGGTGAAATGTTCCCTTGTTGGAAAATTTGAACCATTTTGATATTTGGAAGCTATATTGTTTTAAGATGGCCGTTAGTCTTGCACAGTGTGATTATCATTGTGTTTGGTACTTTGGTATCTATGAGTGGGAAGGAATTATGCCTCACCATGTGACTTTGATTTGAGCTTTGTGATTATGCAAGTGGCTTTGTGCTTGATTTATTTGGTTTCCTAGTTGTCAGTAGGGGAGTGGCTCTTAGTGGGGGTCCAACACACAAAGGGGCACCAAGGTAACTCACTAAGAGTATAATCAAATGATAATATAACTAATTTTTTAGGGTGAATTGGGTAGATAAAACACTAATCAAGATATTATAATGCCTCACTCATGGCTCAAGTGCTCATATGGGCTTGAGATGAGTCGAGAAGGCCTGAAATGGAAAGACCAACTGCGTGGTCTATTTGGAAGGTAAGTTGGTCCCGCATAATTTGTATGGGCGCCCGGTAGCCGATAGAGGTAGTCAGGGTAACCCAGGATGGGGGTCCGGTAGCCTAGGAAGGTTATGCCAGGGTAACCCATATCAATTATGTGATGACACTCACTCCTATGATAACTTTGTACTCCCTTGTTTCTTTACATCCCCTTAGTTGATTTTGTGCCTCTGGAAGTGTTTTGTCTATTATTCTTGTTGTTCCATGATTGTTCAACATTGTCATGTCAACCATATGTTGTCTTGTACCTTTGTCCTTTTGTGGTGTAATATCGTTGATGTTGTTCTACCTGTTCTTGTTTGTCATGTTAGCCTTGTGCATGTTTGTGAATGATGGTGGGAACCTTTTCTATCTCCTAGCATAGGGGGTGGGCCTTTAGGTTCCACATGGTTGAGTGGAACGTGTTTTGATCTCCATTGTGTTCCCTTCTCCTGTGCATGCCATTATGACTTCTCTTTATCTATGGACGTCAACATTGTACTGGCCATCATAATTCGTTATACTTGTATTTGTATTGTACCACATTGATGTGTCATGTTTCATGTTTGACGTTCACACCTCACTAGAAATTGGGGAGATAAATTTATTTAGAATGTAAATGTATTGATGTATCTGATGAAGAACACTATTATGTATTGGACTAGAGCTAGTTGGCATTGTATTTGTAATTAAATGATTTGAATCAATTTAATTCCATGTAAACATGTTATGGTTGTACTTTATTTTGTTGATTCAAATAAATGGAATATTTTGATGCAATCTTCATAATGATGTTAGTACTTGGTTATTGTAATGTTTCTTAAAGGTTACATGTTAATTTTTAGATGCATGAAAATTAATGCTATCATAGACCCTAGAGGACTTAGACTAGAGAACTTAATATTAATGTTAATTGCATACAAGTGAATGTTGCACCTTTTAAAAAAAAATTACTCTGCCTCAAGTTGTTAGTGTGTGTTCTCTAGGGTATGTGGCAGGGCATTACAATAGTCACCTACCACTTTTGGCTTATGATTAGGATTGGGCTTGTTTATGATTATGACCATTTTGAAGGATTGACAATGGATAAATGTTGGATGCTCATTCTTGCAGCATAATGACTTGACGATGAAGAATGATAGAGATGGATTGAAGAATTATTTTGATAGAGTCAGGATGCGAGATCAAGATTTGATGTGAAAGGTTTGATTTATAGATTTTCGATGTGGACAGAGATAAGATTTGATAAGATTGATAATGATTTGATTTTTGGAAAAAGAGGAAATACAACGAGATGAGATAAGATTTCAAAAAAGATAGAAAGATTTCATTTCCTGTTTTAAAGGAAATAAATCTCGAAAAAGATGAGAAGGATAATTGATGAATTATCTAATTAAATAAATTAATTAGATACACATGAGTTCAGTTTTGGAAAGAAAACAAGATCTTTTTAGGATTTTATTAATTAAATAAATTTTTGATTTATTTAATTAACGTTGAATTTATGATTTCATTAATTAAATAATATAAATTATTTAATTAACATTAGAGAAATGGATGGATTATGAATTTATTAATTAAATAATATAAATTATTTAATTAACATTAGAGAAATGGATGGATTATGAATATGAATTTAATTAAATAAACAAAATTTATTTAATTAAATAGATGATGGCATGCGTACCTAGGGCAAAGCATGCTACAAGATGCCTAAATGATGTAATGCCAATATTTTTGATGTAAGAGGACAATTTTTTGATGTCTACATTTTTCTGCTCTTTGAGATGATGTTCAAGATGATGAGATTTGCGTTGAGTAACATTCTTTCAAAGAAGTTAAGGTATGGATAGAGGAAAATGGATAATGAAGGAAAGAAAGGATAATGGTGGTGATATAAGGGTATGATGATGCCCCCTCGAGAGGATAGGTGGGTTGAACAAACATGAGTATGCTCTCGAAATGAAATGATAAGGAGACAAGATGAGTGATGCAAGATAGGAAGTGGATGAAGGAGATGATTGATATGTTAAATGTTGCAATGAATTTGAGGAACCATGATGTTTTATATAGCACTAGACATTATGCACTGAGATATAAGGACCAAGGTGACGATGTGTCTTGTGCCTCAACATAATACAACCTTGTCTAGATGTATGAGGAAGTAAACTTAGAGCATTAAATTCCTAATGCAAAAAGGGTATGACGTGACCTTAGACGCAAAGGATAGTGCAAAAAGATACTCCAAAATACACAAGATATGAATATTAGATAGTAATGATACATGTTTGATACAAATGCAAGATAAAATGATAACACACACAAGCAAGCATGCACAAATGATACAAAAAAAACAAGGTACTTCCCCTGCCAAGTTGTAAACCATTGATTGATTGATTGATTGATGATGATAGTGTTGTCATTGTGGGGAATGATATATCCCTAGATCAACACTTGAGGATGGCTAATAATTAACTAAGGGATTGGTTGATTTGGTTTATGACAAGATTAAGATCAAGACCACATGATGTGATTGGATAATTTGACAAGATTGATTGACTTGATTGGTATGGATTAAGGATTGACTTGCATTTGGATTATTGCTTGGGTTGATTTCATTGATGTGAAGAAACAGTTTGTAATGATATGATGATGGATTGGATGATAGGATGCGATGAATTGAATAGAAGAATTGATCTCATTGGAATGATTTAGGTTGAAGTGATTTGATTAGATGATCAATTGATTGAATTGGGGAATTGATTTGATTGGAATAATGTTTGATTGATTGGATTGATGAAGAAATGAATTGATTTGATGATAATGATTATATTGAATAGAAGTGATGTGGTTTGAATTTATTGCTTGGATTTTGTTGGCTTTTTGATTTTTTTGGATTTTTTGAAATGTTTTGATTTTTTTTGGATTTTGAAATGTTTTGAATTTTTGGATTTTGAAATGGTTTGATTTTTTTATTTTGAAATGTTTTAATTTTTTGGATTTTGAAATTTTTCGATTTATTTTGGATTTTGAAATGTTTTGATTTTTATTGTATTTTGAAATGTTTTGATTTTTTTTGGATTTTGAAATGTTTTGATTTTTTTGGATGAAAATTTGAATAGCCTTTGTGCTAGATAACAATGACAAAGGGGAAAACCAAGTCTAGGTGCAAAGAAATAGATGACAATGATGTATGGAAAGGTGGGTGATAGGATAAGGGATGAAAGACTTATGTTATATGGATGGATGGAAAGGATAGGTCATAGTGAATGGAATGGATGTATGCATCATAAGAGAGCAAGGATGTGATTTCCAAAGACTATGTTGCATAGGAATAACATGCCCCATTATAGGTACAAGAATTGGGATTTTTTATGACAAAACTTTTGACAATAGGATAATGGTAGGCTTGGTTTAGATAGGATGAGGTATGTCAAGAGATACACAACATTTTTGAACATTTTTCCCCTATATCTTTACCAAGATAAAAAGAAGAAGGGTCGATGAATAGAGTCAATATGATAGGTATGTATGAATAGATGCAATATGATGGCTAAAGATGGCAGGTAAGATGGAAATGATATGACATGAAAATAATAGGTTGGATAGATAAGACATTGTGCCCCCAAGGGTAAGTGACATAGAAGATCAACCTACACATGATGCCTATTTTCTAGGTTTTCATCATGGTACTTATCTGGGGTGCTTGTTTACCAGGTTTTCACCATTGGACGAAGGGATTTCTCTTTACTTTTTTTCTTTTTCTTCTTTTTTTTTTTGAATATTTGACTCTTTTGGATGGGAGAAGGGGAATATGGATAGGAGGGATTCGAGTGTCTAGTTGCATGAAAGGTGGTAGTCCCACTATGGATGGATGTCATTGCATGGACCATGTCAAATGTCATTATGCTCATAGATGCTGGTAAGGGATGCCATGAAATTGAAATGGAGTAGGTAGATAATGGATTATGATGTGGATTATGTAGGGAAGATGATAGGGTTTATATGGGACTTATGGAAAAGATGAATGGGTAGGCTTAGCCAAAATCATCGACCATAGGAAGATGGTGGGGGAGATATGTAGGATAATGAGTGAAGGATGGGGGGATGGAGGTATGTGGAATTTTTATGAAATGGAAGGGAACCATGACCAATGGTTGTACACACTATGATAAATGTTGAAGCTTTTTATGTGGATGGGGTGTAGGAAGCAATGAAGATTCTTGCTTAGGAGATGGGTGATATAGTGATTTAGGTACCCACATAGACTTAGTATTTCTATGAATTTTATTTGGCTTGCGGGTTTTAGGAATTTGAGATTTTTGAATGAAATGTACATTTTGGATGGAAGGGGATGGTTGGTATTTTGTGATGTAGATGCCTCATTTGACTTGCTTTCTTTTTGCATAGGTGCCCAAACCATTTTAGTTTTGGCCTTTACTTTTGGAAGTATGGGCATTTAGAGCTTTTTAGATGTACTTGGCTTTGACATTTTGCATTGATGCCCTAAAGCATGAGGAGTTTTAGGATTTTTTATTTTATAGGTAAAGGAAATGGTTTTTTTTTCTTTTGAATTGCATGGGTATGGTGGAATGGGTGGAATCTTTATGTTTATACAATGTGTGCATTTTTTGGTCATGATTAGGAATGTTAGGGTATTTATGGATAAATCGATAAAAGGATTGGATGGTAGGGATATTAGGTGTTGGAAGTAATGATGGTAAAGTGGATGGAGGGATATTAGGAGTTGGAAGTAATGGTGGAAAAGTTGATGGTGGTAGGTGTATGGTCACATACTTTTGACATTTGTAGGATGATGGTGGTGGAATTGCAACATATGTTTTGGGTGTATGATAGGGCTTATGATGAGAGGAGGTGGAATTAGGATGGATGGATGAAGTACCAATATCTTTAGGTTGTTGTCCTTGGGGTGTATGTGCAAGGCCAGAAGAGTGTGGAGGGACTTAGACATGTATAGGCTCCAAAATATCTTCTTCATGAAGGCCTAAACCTTGACCTTGATGGTTCATGTTTTGGAGTATGCAATGGACAATGGGACTACGTGTAGGTGAAACAATAGACACGAGCTCCTTATTGGATGGAAAAAATGAAGCGAGGGAAGATAATGGTTGTTGTTTTTCTAAGGAGGAACATTCATGAATGAGGGTGGAAAGACCAATAGGATATGATGGAGAACTTGCAATGGGATCGATAGTGGGTGATAGAGGATCATTAGGATCTTGATTATTATTGTGTTCACTTAGATCCAAGGTGTTTTTTTTATCTTCTATGTGTGCTTGGGAGGCATATGTCTCATCAAGGGAAGTGAATGTTGATAGATCATGGATAGGACTAGGTAGAGGTGAATTTGAAATATTTTTCTCATGGATGGGTATAGGATCAAGTTGCTCATGGATATAGGCTCTTCATCATTATGGATATCATCTTGATCATAAATGTATTACCCCTCCGTGTCGATTGTTCTAGACTTTTGTGTGAGTATTTGTGTTGGCTTCATTTATTTCTGTGTTATTTGATTTTGTGAAAAATATCATACGTAAGTAATCATATTTAAATAATTAATTAAATCATAAGTGATTTGCAAGGTTATTTAAAATATAAATTAGAAATTAAAATAACAATCCATTAAATTAAATCAAATGATTTAGATCAAATGATCAAATTTAAACTAATTTGTTAAAAGCACAAGTGGTATTATTAGATAAATTGATTTAATAATAATAATGAACAAAATAATCTGGAAAAGAAAATAATAAAAAGGAAGGCAATTGGAAAATGGAAAGTGAATAGTTTATTAATTAAATAAATCGTGATAAGATTTTTGGGAAGAGTAAAAGGCAAGGGAAGCTGGAAAAAGATGATATATGCTTTATCTTCCTTTGTCTCATCATCTTCCAGGTAGAGATTTCAATCATTGAAACTCATAAATTAGAATCGAAGAGAACTCTGGGAAAATTTAGGAAGGAGGAGAAAGGAAAAAGGAGGGATGGTACAAGATCGAAATCTTTAGGGTACTCATGCAAGACCATCCTGAGATCGACATCTACAACAAGGTATGTTCTAGCCTACTTCAAGTTTTCTTAAGTTGATATGAGCAGAGAGTTAAATTTGATAAGGAATCTTTACCATCAGGTATCAAATTCTTTAACCGGCATGTTGATGCTTCATATTGACACCTCAAAAGTAGACTTACATTTTGCAATTCCTGGGTCATTTAGGATTAAGATTGCATAGTTTGTAATAATTGAATCCGGCCATTTTAGCTAGCTCGATTAGTGGCTCATAGTCTGTATTCAAACTATCTTCCTTCGGTACTTGTGCTTGTTAATTAAGACTCAAGTATAATTAGGGACCCAAAGAACTATTAAATTTGTATCCTTTTTAAAACGCTGTATTTTCTTTCATCTTATGAGAGGCAAAACTTAAGGAGTGAGGGAGGGGCTTCCCCTCCACGTCCTTCCCCATTGGGAGAAGGCTACGCTGTGGAGGACGACTGTGCCCTCCACAGGCGTTGCCTGCCTTCCCAATGGGAGGCCGTCAACCTATACATTGATCCTTGTCTAAAATACAAACCAGTAACTGTGTTAAGGATGATTTGGCTCTTTGCCATTCGTTGTGTGCATACATTTTGTGAGCATATATACATATGTACAGTTGCACAAATATATATATATATTTAAGTGCCATTATTAACAAAATGCCTTCTTTATGCCAAAAACTTATATCCGGTATTATCCTTGTAATACTAAAAATTCATGTTATGTAATAGTTACTGAGAATTCCATAATTTGGGGTTTAAAAACCAAGAAACCTTATATTCAGTTAAAATGTTAAATGTGCTCAGATAGACTTTAAGCGGGTTGTAATTACAGGGCTGAAGTTGTATTTGTACACCGTACACAAGATCATAGTTCCAGTTTTGTTAAATCCTTGAGATACCTAATTGTTGTGGATTGGTAAAATTTAATATAAAAACAATATTTAGGAAATATAAATGATAACTTATTGTCTATAGAAGGCCTTATGTGAGGTGGAACCAAAATTGTTTTAGTTTGAGGCAGCATAGTAATGGCAGATTTATAAATCACTTACTTCTCACTTATTGTATACATTGTGAGGTCTCTTCTCCTTATGCTTTCCATGTCGTTTGGTGTTGGGTATCTAATATGCATAACTATCATTAAATAATCTCTCTAATTTCATTGATAACCTATAAAAACAACGCACTTGAGCATGGCAGGATGTATAGATTTAATTAATCTCTCTGAGTTCTTGTCATTCAGTCTCAGCCGTAGCACTTGAACATGGTAGGGTGTATAGATTTAATTAAACTCTCTGATTTTTGTTATCAAAATCCTGAATGTTATCCATAAGACTGAAGAAAAGTGTCTTCTCACGTTTTTTTGCAACCGTAACCATCTCAAACTTGGAGGAAGCTTGGTTCGCGTGTCTTCTCTGATTCCGTCAATGAGTAGATTGTTCAAGTGAAGAATTGGGGACCAATGAGCAGATTATTTAATTCTCTTGGTCTGCGCAATGTTGCAAGCCTTTTCCAATTACCTCCGTTCAGTCGAAGTTGAGCGAAATTGATGTTATTGGTTACAGTGTTTAGATGAGCTCCTTCACATAGTCTGGTAATCTAAATTTATATAATCTCCCTGATACCATTGGCAATCCATCTCAGTTGCGTACCTGATCATAATAGGAAGTTTAAAAGCTTATGTAATCTCGCTTGCTAGATATCTGAATCCATGCACTCATAATGATCAACTATATATGTAATGCAATAAGGATTTCCAGTGTGTGAAGTTTGTTCTGTACTCAATCACTTCACTTGCGCACATGCATGCACCTTGAACATTAGCAAAGTTATAGTATTAGAATTGGTTTCAATGTGCTCATTAATGCAATAAATTTGAAGAGCTTCCTTGCTAAATTCATTTGTGCTTATCTTGCAATTTCCCGCCCTTTACTCTTACTGAAAGTATCAAATTTTACCTTGTAACTGAGTTCCTTTTTGTGTTAGGCTTAATTTGCATCTCATGCTTACCTTCAACCTGGTTGGTCCTTTAGTTAAGGAGATAACTCTCTTATTTGATGAATAGTTATTTGGGCTTTTGAAGATTGGATATATATATATAAATAAAGTACATAATTATATATATACTGCCTTTGTATGATTTTATGTAAAGATTAAGAAGCTATAAGTTGTTAATAACATACATATGCATCTTAGGTGTTATGATAATAGTAATTAGATGACTAAAATATTTTCTTAGATAAATGATTTCGTTTGTCCGTGTTAAGAAATATATGTTGATTTTTACCATGCTTATCTAATGATTGTGTAGCCTTATAGTTTGATAGTTTATAGGTTTTCATTATTTGATAATATCTCTCCTCCTTTTATTATCTTAAATATGTATTAATTTCATTAAAAGGGAATTAGTTGATTAGTGAAATCAAATAAGTTAATATTTTTTTTAGAAATTTTTTTAACTTTATCAAAAAGGTTTTAGTTATATATATTTACATAGATACATCATATATAGAACTTATTTTGGAGAACGAAGACAAAGGAATTAAATAAGTAGATTTATAAATTGGAAATTAAAAGTAGAAAAGAATTAAATGGAGTGAGTGGTATTTTGAGTACTTATAGAATCTAATTAAATGACGGTGTTGATTTTAAATGGTTACTCTAATAAAGATAAACAAAGTTAAGTTTCCTTGACACTGAAAATTGAATGAAGGTTATGATTAGCATATTTGTCTATGAAGAATAAGAAGTTTAGGATAGTATTATTACCACAATCAGTATGGTTTATTCTTTGTTAATTTGTAGGTGAATATTGTTATTTTATAACCTTTAGAGTGGAATGGTAAGATTAGTGTATTAAGATTGTCTCAAATATTATTGTTCGAGGGAAATAATCTTTTGTGAAATATGCCTTGAGATAATTACGATATTGATTTTAGAGTTCCCTTGTTTATTTTTAAAATTAATTATTTTTGGACAAATGGATAAATTGTTTTTGATTGATCATTGATCTTTTAGGGGTAATTTGGTGTATCCTATTTGTGGTATCCTCTTTGGAAATGCTTGGATTTGGAAGTATTTTTCATTCCTTTGGATTCATGTAGTTTTATGAGTGTTTTGGCATACTCTTTCTTTGTGACTTTTCTTGAGTTAATTTGAGTTGGTGATCTTCTTTAAGTTAAGTTGTGTTGCTAAATGTAATTCTCGTACCATTCTAAGGGATTATTGTGAGGAGAAAATTGAGGTCTCCCGTGGAATGCCTAATTGGTGGTTTTTGGATGTTGAGTGATTCTTGTTGATTTAAAGGTTAATTTTCTTCTATGATTCCTTATGAGGTAACACCATTGTTATATGGATTGTATTTGTGTGTTAGAGTTGATTGATTTATGGATGGGGTTTGATGAAACTTTCTTTGGCTTTTGGAGTTAATCTCTTATTTGAGGGAAATTTTATCCTTGTGTTGGAATTATTGGGGGAAAACTTGTGTTACCCTTGTTTGTGGGTTTTTATTCTTTTTGAGATACTTCCAGAGGCTTGAGATGATTGTCAGTTGATGTTTTCTCTCTTTATGTGCCCTTGATGTGGCAAGTGTTTTGATTTCATGATTTTGGAAAGGGTTGTACGGGAATTGTTGAAACTTGATTATGTATTTATAGCGAGATGGATAATGCCTCGCATGCTTTTATGTTGTGATTCTTTGTTAAAATTATGATGGTACAACCCTTGATTTTTATGTTTTTGGTGGGTCTCTAGGGAGAGTGGCTCCTCGTGGGGGCCAGTGCCCTGTTTAAGGGGAAGAGCTCAGGATAACCTACGAGTGAGTTAGTAAATAAGTGAAAACCTAATAATTAACTTAGGTGGGTTGGGTAGTAATATCATTGCAAGATTTTAAAAATGGATGCCTCGTCTTCATTAGTGCTTCCGCAGACTAATGGAAGGCTGAGAAGGCTGTGGTTGGCAAGGTCGTGACCTCGTCCTCTCGAGAGGTCTACGGCTCCGCATGAGTCACCCTATGGACCGGCGCCTCCAGTTGGGAGGAAGAGCACAGGACAGCCCATGTAGGACTATGCGATGACACTCTCCCCTAGTTGCCCATGTGTTTACTTTATTGTGTTCCTCTGGAAGTATGTTATGGGAGATTGGTTAAGTTGGTTGTTTATATTGACCTAAAGCAATTTATGATTATTGTCTTAACACATCTTTGGTGTACTTTGTGGTTTTGGATGATCTCATTGATATTGATGATTTGTACTCTTTTGGTATTGTGATATGATGTTATTGTATTGTGTAATTGCAATTTAGAATTGTATTATGTTTATTAATTTCAGTTTGACTTGGAAGCGTTTCATGATCATCCTTTGATTACTTGTTTACTGGTCATTACTTTAATTTATGTGATGGGATTTATGATTTTAAGTTAGTATGTTAATCCTTGAGTTTTATGATACTTTTGTATGTTGTTGAGTCTTGTGGTTTTCCGTTTGGATGTTCTTGGTTGAGGACTCTTCTTGTCAGCTCCTTAGCACGGTGGGTGGGTCTTTGGACTCACATGGTCGGGTGGAACATGCTAAGCACCACATTGGGTCCCCAGTCAAGGATCGAGAGGTGCGGATTGATGTTGTTGCAGTGACTTTAGAATTGTATCCGTCTTGGAGCCAGTTATGATACTGTGTATTCATTTGTATTATGTTATCTTATGTATGGTTTCCATTTATGATTGGAAACACTTTTGTATCATTGTACATCTTGAACATTGTATTGTAATGTAACGATAATTCTTGCATGGATATGGGCTATGGTAGTTGTTATTTAATTTGTTAAGTTAATCATGCATATGTTGTATATATAGATGGTTTCTTATCAATGTTTATCATGTATGTATTACATTTGTTAATGTTTTCTTTGTTATGAATTATATCTTTGGCTTTTATTCTTTATTGTCATTGTGGGGATCTAAGTCGTGTAATGACTCCTCGTGTACCCCAAAGGATGTATGTGCTAATGAATATATTTAAATGAAATTTATGTTATGTCTTAGTGTGTATTACATGTATGTTATGTTTACTTTAAAAAAAAATGTGCAGTAATTATGGTTTAATTGTCCTTTGGGGTTCGTACGGCGGGGCGTTACAATAGAAATGATATATATTATGGATAGGTTGGATGAAAATGAGTTGATCTTGATTAGGACTAGGGCTTGATGTTTCCACATGCTTGGGAGTAGACTCTTGATATAACTCTTGGGTTTCTTGAATGGAAGTGGAAGGGGATTTCTCATGGAGAGACTTGACATGTTCTTGATGGTCAACAACACAGGAACATGAAAGAGGGTGACTTGAAATTATGACAGGAGACTCTTGTATTGGCTCAAGGGGTTGTGGATGACATGGTTGACTTGAATGACTTGGCATGATGTTTGAGGACTATTTTGTATGTTCAAGTATCTGTGTCGAAGGACATGGTGATGTTTGATTCCTTGCTTGTAGCCCTTGGGTGACATCCTTTGGAGGTGTAGGGGTGGAAGGTGTTGGCTTAGGATTTTTATTTTTATTATATAGTGGTATGATATACTTAGAGAGTGCATAAACTATATCAATGTTCCCCTTGTGAATGGTTGCATTTGAACTTAAAGGCTCTTGATTTTTTTGCCCAGGTGGACTTAAATTCACATGTGTTTGTCGTGATCTAACTTGATAGGTTAATGTGGCATTGTCATGCGAAGAAGTGGATGGATTAGATTGGTATGAGGTGGAAGGGTGATAATGAATGGATAGGGGATGATGTGGTGGTTTTTGGATTTGACAAGTGTCCATGAGGTATTGGGCTTGTGCTATGACTTGTTGAATTTGAGGTGACTTGTTTGTTTGAAGTTTTTGTATTATGTCATGGAATTCGTGAATGAGTTGTTGGGATAAAGGTGCTTGAATTGTTTTACATGTGTGAAGCATGCTAACAACCTTTTGTGCTATGTCTTCCAATGTTTTCATGGTGTAAAATGATGTTGATTGGATTAAAGCGATGATGATGTTTAGGATATGATATGGAATGACAAGATTGTATGATTTGGATGATGTGGCAAGTTTTTATTGGAAGTTTGACTTGGGCACTATCAAAAACAATATTTCACATGTAAATGCATGAACACACACACCAAACACAATGATAAATTTTTCTTTCAAGATTAGATGTTATGATTAAGCAAACACTTGAATACACAACAACAAGCCCTATGACTAGTCAAGTGGGGTATGGCCAATTAGGTCTTAAGCTAGTTTGTACACGGTTGACTAAGGATGATTTGAAAGAAAAATCTTGCCACACAACTGGGAGAAAGCAGTAACCCACCCTTCACCTTCACTTCCCAAAGGTATAAAGTTCTTTGGGGCTTAGCCAAGAGTGACGCGATTTTAACTTCCAAACAAGTGTGTCTTTCAATTCACACTTCAATTGAGGTCATCCCTAGGGGTGATGAAATCCCATAGCAGGCCTCCTATGAAGGGTTTGACAAAAGAAAACCAAGTGAGGTGCTTGTGATCACACACGCACTTGGTTCACACTCACAATTGTTAATTAACAATTTAGAAAATTGAAATGTTTATAAAATGGTTCAAGCACGTGTTCTTTTTAACCCCAAATGAATATATGATGGAAGAAAATGATTAATTTTAAACCCAAATTTTTGAATTGTGATTCAAGAAAAAATTCGTTTTAAGCCAATTTCAATGATGTGATCAAACATGATTTGATTTTATGCCCCAAATTGAAATATGTGACAAACAAGATTAAGAGATCAAAAAATGGAATGTGTGCACCTGATTTTTTGATTTCCAAATTGTTGTTGTGATTGATCTCAACACTTTTCCAACTCTATATGATTCACCTACAAGATCAAAAAATAATATTATAATGCAGCCAAATAAAAAAAAGCAAGTTTATTAGAAAATTGCAATTTCAGATACATGTTTTCGACATAGCCAAATTAGATTTCATTATTTGACAATTTTTTTCATCTAAAAAAATGAAAAATCAAAGAAGAGATCCCTGCTAATTTTCTGAGAGCTTTCCAGAAATGTAAAGAAGTTAGAAAAATTCCTTGTTTTTCTCTCAAAACGCAGATTTGTGAAAATGATATAGAAAATGAAGATTGCATTTTTTTTGCATTGTGTTTGAATTTTAAATTAAATATTTTAAACATATACCCCCATTACAATTTAAATATTTTTCCAAAAAAGTAAAGAGTTCTAAAAAATTCTTTGATTTTCGTCTAGAAAATCCATTTTATGAAAAAACATAAAATTATGATAACTCTTAAAAAAATTATGATAAACCCTTATTTTTTATTGTATCCTCTTCAGATAATGTACAAGACTCTGTAAAAATATTGTAGAAAAATTCATAGTTGTGTAGAAGATATGAAGAAATTGGTAAAACTTGGGGTTTTCTCTAAAAAAACTGACAGACTTGCAAAACAAAGTCAATAAAATCTATAAAAGCACTATTAAAAGCACTATTAAAAGCCTTGTATGCACTACAAAAACCCTTGTATGCCCTAAAACAATTTTTTTTCCAAAAATACGAATTCCAGAATGCGAGATCCTATTAGAGAACCTGCAGATAAATGTTGAAAATGGGGCAAGGCCCTACGGTGGGCATCATTTTTATGTTTGTCATTTATGAGAAGCAAAGTTATTGAGCAATCAGACAATTAGTCAATCAATCAGTCTACTCTTTGTTTTTTTAGAAACAAAGTTATTAGACAATTTCTCTTTTTTTCTATGTTGGGGAAACAAAGTTATCAGTTAATCGTCAAATTTTCTACCATTTCTACTTATATCAGCATGATGGAAAAATAATCATTCTATCTATTGAACAAGGAAGCACCGTATGCACCATAATTTTTTATCATAAAAATGCATTCTGCAAAAATTTTCCTAGATGCGCTAATTTGCACCCCTGATGCGCCGAAACTTGAAAGTGCTACAATTTACCTTGAAAGTGCTAAAACTCATTATGCATGCTTTCACACCCTAAAAGTGCTAATGTTTTTCCTATGAGTGCTCAAACCCTATATACACTAAGATACCCCTCATATGCACTATTTCATCATATAAAAGTGTTACAACCCTATATGCACTAATCTACCTTGTAGATGCACTACTTCATACCCTAGATGCGCTAATACACCCCTATTGTGGCCAACCCTAAATGCGCAATTTTGTGCCCTATATGCACTAAATTTTTCTAGCCAGACTTCAGTCCTCTTAGCGCTAATCTACACTTCGTATGTGCTAGAACACCTAGTTTTATCCTACACCTATATGCGCTAAAGAACATCCTATATGTGCTACAAAAACTTTTAAATGTGCTAAAATAGACCTATAGATGCGCTAAAACATTATCTTTTGCCCTAAATCCACATCAAAAGCTTAAAAAAATCAATCAAAATCACATAATTTCGAATCACAAAGGGTTCAATCAACTCATCGGTGGTCCATACACGACTGGTCTCTGAAATCGGCAGGCCCGCTTGAATCTATGTGTGCGATATGGAATCGACATCTCACTAAGTCACTGTCAGGGCCCAAAATTCACTATAGTAAAACGGTGCAAATGACTTTTAATTTTACCCCTTTTACCTTATATGGGTCAATTTAGGTGTATTTTTGGTGTCATTTACTTTATTTTTTTCACTAGGGGCATCTTTTACACTAATTATCGGGAGCTAAATGACTGAATCACCAGCAAACTATCATCATCCAATAAATTTTTTTTTATCATCTGTGATTTACCTCCCGAGGGAGCATCATTAGCATCAACATCAAAAACATATCAAGGGAAAAAAATTATTTTCTTTCAAGTAATGCATTTCACACATCACTTCAAAGAGGGGAAAAATGTGTGTATAAAATTGGTCATGTCTAATTAATCTTGACATTAATTAAATATTTATTATTTAATTAATTTCTCTAAAGTCTTCTACATGTAATTAAATTTAATCAATTTAATTATATTGTTCATTCATTTTATTCTCCCACTATAATCGAATAAATTTATTTTATTTGATTATTTCACATATCTACTTGATTAATTAAATAAATATATTTTATTTATTTTAATTAATTATCATCTTTTTGAATTTAATTAAATCTTTCATTTTAATTAAATTTAAATATTTCTTTTCTTCTATTTAAAACTTTATTTTAATTAATTAAATATTTTATTTAATTAATTTCATACACATTTCATTTCTTCAAATTTAATTAAATATTTTATCTAATTAAAGATCTTCTGCTTCCTTCAGATCATAATTAGATATTTCATTTAATTATGAAATCTTCTAATTTCCTCAAAATATTAATTAAATATTTATTTAATTAAGAAAAATCAACATGCACTTATAAATAAATAATTGAATTGGATAATTCATTATTTATCTTCTCAATATCTTTTCATTATCTTCTAAAAAAGATGATTTTCTTATCATCTCATCTTATCTCTTTCAGGAAAATAGAAAAATCCCGCTTTATTCATTTTCTTCTATTTTACCCTTCAATCTCATCCATCTTTGACCGTTTGATCTGTCGGGAATTATCACAACCATTGACCAACTCAGCCAATCAAAATCCTCGAAAAAATCTATAAATACATGTGTAATTCCAAGCATTGGATAAACACATAGACACAAACATTCATATGCAATCACACTTATGCATTTGCATATTTAACATTCTAGCAATAATCTTATCATATCTTAGCAATAATCTTGCATTTTATGTAATGTGCATTTCAATTTAAATCTCATTCTCTAGTAGTTCATTTTGTTGAGCTTGGCATAATAAATCTAAGAGCAACTTGAATCAATGAAAATTTGAAGATACGGAACAATAAAACGACTTTGGAGGAGCTACAATGAGTGTTTGATTATTTTCCTTATAGTTTCTTTTGATATAATTTTTTATTGAATGTGTTTGAATTCTTTATAATTGACATATTTTCATACACACACTTTCAAATAGTATCACATTTTTTGAATCTAAAACATGCTTCACATTCTATTTGCATACTATAGGATTAAAAAAAGAAAAATTGAATTTCATGAATCTTTGACCAAGTTAAGGTGGTCAGGCACATGAGTGTTTATATTTTTTTTTTAAATTGTAACAATAAAATCATAATTAATTATTTACTTAGAAAAAAACTACAAAAGAATATCCATCACATCGGGGCATGAGTCCTCTACTTATATCTAAAATATTATAAAAAAATATTATCATTTTATTGTGGTTAGGGTGGTCAGATAAACACCTACTTTTTATTTTCTCCCTGAAATTTAAGCACCACTGCATCAAAATTTCAAATTTTCACCAAATAGATTTAAAAAAAAAAAAACCTAGTAGTTTAGAAACTACATTCAATTTGCTACAGATTCTATTCTTACATATTTTTTAAATAATATAGATAACTTATTCAAATTTTTATGTCAAGTTTCCTAACTTTGACTAAATGTTTTTCCACTTAAGGGCCTATTTTTTCCATGATGATCCTGCACATACCCACCTGTTATGACTCAATACCAAAAACAAGTGGTCAACCCAAAGCATTGGGTTTTACTGAGGAAGATAACATTTCTAGCAAGGAATACACCCAAGTGAGACACCCTCACCTTTTCTCAATAAAAGCACAGACATGGACACATGCATTTAGTAGTTTGACTATTACTCAAACACAACATACGAAGGGATACACCACTAGATTTGAAATCATCTTGGTAAACACATTCCCTACTGCTGATTTGATAGAAAGAGAAAGTAAATCCCAATCTTCCGACAATGTGATTTATTGTATTTATTATTGATGTTTTAATTTCTATTTCCTTTTAAGTCTGAACCCCATAGCTAGATCTACAAATAAAACCATGTCGATGACATTAAGTAGTCATTATTACTTTCAAAGCCCTATTTATTGAGTACCCAATTCAGTGTCACTTCATATGGATGGTTCGAGGCCTGTCAAGAGTTTCATAAGACTCAATTAGTCCACATTCCTTCTGATTTAGACATTCTTAATTATGCTACCAGTAGGAAATTCCTTTCTCAAATTGATAAAATTAATCATAAGGATCATATTTAAAGATTATATGCTTCCCTTTCATGGTATGAGTATGAAATGCAAGAATCCTAATGAAGGATAGCTATCTCTAAGCTTACCTTAGTAAGAATAATGCAATAAGGATGGAGTAGAGAGGAGACTGAAGTGTTGGCATTCATGGAGGAGTACACTGGGAGAGTTATGCCTATTCATGATGAATTTTCTCATAGCCACAGTTTGTGGTATTTTTTTTTTCTTTCCTGGATGATACATTTTGGTATAAATACATTATATCTATTTTACAACATGCTTCTGCCTGCCATAAGGAGAGTTTGTAGTTCGCCCAGCAAAGGAAGGGGGTTTATTTTATCCTCCTTTCTATAAACCATTCTGGCTGTGATGAATGGATAATATTTAATCCTTCCTATAGGATTGTTCTAAGTACTTACAACATCATTATTTCTTTTTATTTTTAAACTTCTTTATGTATTTTTTTTCATTCTTTTTATTTCCTTTGTCATGCTTGTTTGTTCTAGAGCACAAAGATTATGGCAAGTATTATACATTTATAGCTTTGGTTGATAGTAATTTTTTTTAATATTATTTACTTTCTTTCTGATTCTTTATTTTAAATTTCTCTTTGTTTAATGGTAGAATAATATATAAATATTACTTAGCAAGTTTAAAATAGTATATTATAAAATTATATAACATATATGAGGTATAGTATGCATGAAATTATTGCTACAAATCTTATATATTGTGCATGAGTTTGATATGTACTCATGATATAAACTACAATGGTCTATAACATGTATACATAGGTTTTTAAATAGCTGGTTGAGAGAAATAGAAATCTATTTTAGTTGCCGATCAATAATTCTCATTTTATAAACTTTATTACTTGATCTCAAGGTGGAATTTTTTGGATATTCAATGAAGGGCAAGTTCATTTATCAAATGGCCATCTTAAAAAAAAATACAATCATTTATGTTTGATGTAATTTATGTGTATATATATAGATGATTAAATAAAACTTCATCATGCTACCATGAACTTAGCAAAGAACCTTCACAAACTTTCTTTTATTGCAACTTCATTTTAATCCCATTTTCTACTTAGAATAAGGTGCAACTCTCTACATAAACCTTCTATATCACAACTAATTGATTAAAATAACACAATAACATGGCAATAAATTAAAACCTATTTCTTTTTTCATTCCTACATTTTATAACAAAGTACTAGCACTCAATATTACAAACCGTATTTAGGAATGTATAGAATAAAACACAAATGGCTAAGGCTTGTTCTATTTTTTTTTATTTCTTCCTTATAATAGAATATATAACACTCATCTTTTAACATGCATTGTCACAAATGATATGGAGAGTAATTGATTTTATTTGCATACCAAGGAATTTAGCCTTGCTCTTTTCCATTCTCCTTCATGTTACATCAAAACACCAATTTTTCCATATTAAAAAAAAAAATTAAATAGAGACCATGGAAGACACACAACTAATTTAGGCTTTCTCTCCACCCTACCATAACGGTGTTATGGAGCCTCGTGGGCTCTAGCCATACCCCTAAGCAAGTAATTATTTTAGCTCCATGGTGATAAATAGAGCATTTTCTCATTTTTACAAAGGGATAAAACTAATCATAGCACAACTTTCATTTATCTAGGTTTTCTACTTTCTACTTTCAACCATTATCCATACACTATAACACCTTCTTACAACCAATAAACAAAGGTAAATGAAAATAGGAAGAACTTATCTCTTTTCTTTTAGGTGAAGGGATTGAGCTCTTTCATCCATCTTTCCTTGCCAAGCCAAGCCATCTTTATCTCTATCTTCCCAAAGAGATGTGGTCCTCTCCTCTTCTCATTCTTTTCGCAATATCCTCTAAAGTTCTCCAAGGGGAGAAGTGGGTAACACCCACTCATTTTTCCTCTCCAAAATATATAGGAGTTTCAACATGCAACTTTTGGATGTGGTGGTGTGAAGTATACCTACCTCCATCAATGAGAGTCTTTTCCTTATCAAAGAGGAACATGCACTTGGACAACCCCTCCATCTTTCTATCTCATATACTCCTCCAAACTCGCCACTCTCCATTATGAGGACCTTTTAGGGGTCGAATCATGTCCTTGTGGCTCTATGTTATGCCCTCTTGACCCCTACCACTATGGTATAGACCCTAGGGTGTTTTTTTCTGCATCCCAACCAAGGAAATTGACCAACAACCCTCTTTAAAGACCCACTTAAGGGTCCATCCGAGTTTCACACTTGGATAAGGGTTCTCAACCCTTACAACTTTAATCTACCAACACATTAACTTTATTTCTTTCTAAGCCCCAAAATGGGTCACATTCATAACCACAAGAAGGTGCCCTTTTCAATTTTTTTTTGATGATCTTCCCTTCTCATATCAACATCCTCTCCTGCACATTAGCAATGAAACCATAAGCAACAATCGTACATTACATAAGATTTTCTAGTTGAATATTTTAAGATGTTATTGCATATAATATCATTCAAAATACCCATTCATAATCCCACACTTTATGAGCATTTAAAACTTTCATGGTAGTGACAAATGAAACAATTATCAAAATGAAATACAAACATATTGTCACACAAGTTATATTATTTATTGCACACAATACAACTTTCCATCTATCTACTGAAAAACACATAACAAATTAGATTTGTTATTAATTACAATTCAAGTGGGGTCTTAAATTGTCACACCTTCATTATGTGAGGAAGACCAATACAATCAACCTCTAATTTAGAAAACCATGATGATTCTGGGTATGTGCAAGATCATCATGGAAAAAATAGGCCCTTAAATGGCCAAAAATTTAGAAAAAACAGTGTTAAGGAACTTGATGTAAGAATTTGAATAGGTTATCTATATTATTTCAAAAATATGTAAGAATAGAATCTGTAGAAAAATGAATGTAGTTTCTAAACTACTAGGTTTATTTAAAAATAAATAAATTATATTTGGTGAAAATTTGAAATTTCAATGCAGTAGTACTTAAATTTTAGGGAAAAAATAAGATGTAGGTGTTTGTCTGACCACCATAACCATAATAAATTAATAATATTTTTTTATAAAATTTTATATTTAAGTAGAGGACTCATGTGTGCATTTGATACATATTTTTTTGTATTTTTTTTCCAAGTAAATAATTAATTATGAATTTTTTATTACAACTTTTAAAAAGTATAAAAAACTCGTATGTCTAACCACCTTAACTTGGTCAAAACTTCATGCAATTTAATTTTTCTTTTTTTAATCCTATAGTATGTGATACATGTTTCGGATTCAAAAAATGTGATACCATTTGAAAGTTATAGATGTTTTTCAATCAACCTATTGATTAGGACTTTAGTCATAATTCTAATAGAAAATAAATAATAATTATTTATTAAATTAAAATTAAAGCATAATTTATATTGGTGGAAATATTAGAATATCCTCTAAAAACCCTTTTTGTTTCATCAATTTTTGATTAAAAAAATGCCATCAGCCACATACCCTACAAATACCCATAATATTGCCACTTTTTGGCCCATCATGATCCTGCACATACCCTTCTACAATAAACCTCCTTTTCCATTTGACCAAGTATTCTTCGTACTACCTATTTCTTGTGCTCCTTCCTACATGACTATTTAAGATTTCCTATTTTTCATCTCTGTGAAATAGATGTTGGGATATGCCACTACCCTTCTACTTGTCCATATTTTGTATATCCTTCATGATACTTTGATCAATCATAAATATTATAAATGGGTGAAATATTAATCTCACTTAGAAACTCTTCATAGGCTTTTCTTGACTCATGTTTCTTTAAAATCTTGCAAGGTCCAAATTTCATCTTCAATGTATTATATGTATTTTATTTTTCTATTTTTTTAAGAAAATTAAATTGAAATAAATTACTTATTTGTATATTTGATCTTATAGTTTTTAAAATAGATAAAACTATCCTCGGGGTCCATGCTCATATTAACTAGCATGAAAATTTTATAATTATCAAAATCTCTAACAAGGAGGGCCATATTAGAAAATCTTGGTTTATATTAAAGCAGAATCCTCACAAGTATTATATAGTTTTTTTTATTAGATTAAGATTGGAAGGGCCAGTAGTATATAGTTGTTAATTACAATTGAAAAATTGAACATTTGATGTATTCTTCAACTTTTAGTCATATACATTTTTATTTGATATATATTTAATAAAAGATAAATAGAAACTATACACATAATTACCTTTTGAATCCATTGGTTGTATCACCTTCATTATCTATAAAGGCATCTTCTATTGTACAGGTTCAATCAATACAATTTTATGGCACCACCTTTGTTGAAACTTTTAGAAATGTAATCCCTATTTTATTTCACTCTATGCATGGCTTGTCTTTGTAGCCTATTATGGAAATGATGAATGAAACCCAGGGAGAGCCAACATGGGCATTAAGAGAAGGCCATAATTCCACTCTAGTAGAAACACATAAGCCTGTGATTGCCAAGTTGATGGATAAGTTGTCTTAATCTCTATTGCAACTTAATTAGTGCCAAGGACACCATTCTTAGCATTTCAACATATTTCTCAACCTCCATGAGAACCCCAACAAACATTGCATCAATGTAAATATTAACATGGTAATGAAGGGTTACAAAGAGGAAGAGTTCCCCAAGACCATACGAATGACATGCACTTATAATATATTTCACCTTGAAGATGGTCTTAATTATTAAATTGTAAACTTATCCCATAAATAATATCTACCTTTTCTTTGTGAATAACCTAATATTTATATCAAATAATAATATGTTTAAGAGCCTTCTAGAAGGAACGAGGAATGAAACCACTATAAAATATTGAGGCCTATCCTCCCATAATTTCTTGTATCATGACCTTGACAAGAACTTGGTAATAAATTAACTTTCATTGCTATGATTATTCACTCTCACAACATGTGGATTCTCCTTCTGAAGGGAATGATATTTCATGAAATGTAGATGCACATTGAAATATTCAAGGATTTAAATAAATCCCAACAAGATTCATTGTGTAATAATCAAGGTTGAAGTTTGCCAATGGATTCACATGAAAATTTCCCTCCTTGAACACATGTTTGATATTAAATTATTCAAATTTATACAGGATGAGCTACATTTGATTTATAATTTAATTTATTTTTCAATTTTGGAACCTCTTCTTTTAAAGTAAATTGATGATGATCTATGAATTTTCTTCAATTTTTCATTTCTTAATACCTAGTTGTGAACATGTTTGTAATCTTATAAGTGGGTATGTGTAGGATCATCATGGAAAAAATAGGCCCTTAAGTAGCAAAAAATTCAAAAAAATGAAAGTTAGGGAACTTGAAGTAAAAATTTCAAAAGTTATGTATATTATTTAAAAAATATGTAAAAATATAATCTATAACAGATTGAATGTAGTGAAGGAGTTGATGGTGACTCCTCAACACCCCCAAGATCAGTTGCGACCAAAACCACTTCCACAAGAGAGAGAATGGCAAGAAAGCTTGCTTCACAATGCAAGATTGATTGATTGCTTGATTGAAGCTTGAATACAAATGTACATGAGATCCTTGCTTATATGGGCAAGGTTGAGAGATAGGTATGAATATGATGTTGACAAATGTCATGATCTTATGACATGAGACAACCAACAACCTAATCACCTAGGAAATGATGCATCCTAGCTAGATAAGATAAGTTCTAGATAAGCCAACTAAGCCTTCTAGAATAAATCTCTTACCTAAGTAAACTTAACCATGTGAATATGTCCCCTAATTACCTAGTGAATTAATTAGCTAGGTACAAGACAATTATTCACACCAACACCCCCCCTTAAGTGCAACTTAGGGAGAAGATTATTATGCAAACTGTGCAAAGACTATGACCATGGGTCCCGGCTACTAGGCCATGTTAGGTACCCATTTACAATGCAAATGATGCAATCTCTCACAAGCGGAGAAAAGGAGAAAACCCTGTGGGACAAAACTCCTCTCCAAAAGAGAGAAACAAAACAAAGAAACATGATGTATGGAGGACTCAATGATACCCCCCAAGGACAACATGCATCATGTATATACAATCAAATACCCCCCCATAAGAAGGAAGTAGAGAGATAAGATATCCCCCCATGATGAAGAAGCTCCAATGCTGATGAAGAATGCCTGAAAACAAAAGATGACCCAATGTCTACAAGCAACACATCTTCCCTTAGGAAGAAACAATCCATAAGCTGATGATGAAGCCACTCCATGTCCAACTGAAAGGAGGAAGCATGAATGCTCATGTATGCCTCTGAAAACTGATGAAGATCCTCCAAGCTTGAATGAGCCACAACAGAATCATGGTCAAACTGAACCAAGAAACATGACAAATCAAGTGATGGAGGAGACTCATGAATGTCAATCTCCAAAGACAAAGTAGATGGGATAACAG
This sequence comes from Sequoia sempervirens, assembly GCA_007258455.2. Taxonomy (NCBI): domain Eukaryota; kingdom Viridiplantae; phylum Streptophyta; class Pinopsida; order Cupressales; family Cupressaceae; genus Sequoia; species Sequoia sempervirens. The sequence goes on along the minus strand of VDFB02000007.1, from coordinate 101,542,921 downwards.
TTGTACTAAAACTGTCATCAAAGAGGAGAGAAATCCCCTCAAGTGTGTCCTCCAAATCTGCAGTATGAGACTCCATGAACAAGTTAGAAATCCCTGTCAAATACTCATCCCACAAAGCAAGATCTGAAAAACTATGATCATCCTGCTGAATAGAAGCATCAATGACTGAAGAAGCAGGAGGTGGAGTAGGAAGCTCAGCACTAGTCTCTAGAATACCAAGGTGTAGATGACCAAACTTCTCCTCACTATCATGGTTCACACTCAATGAAGTGTGTGATGCAGTCAAAGGAACATTATCATCTTCTGAAGCAAAATGTGAAAAGGAATATACACGAGATGAATGATCAACCATCCCGATAGCAACAATATCCCTAGTCTCCAAGTCCCTTATGTACACCCTATCTGGAGTGAACTCAACTGTTTTACCTTGACCCCCATGAGTAATTTGGTAAATAGAAAGGAGATTAGTGGACAAGGAAGGAACACAAAGTACATCATTGAAGCTCCCTTCCCCCATATCAATAGAACCCTTCCCACTTACCTTCATATATGTATTATTACCCATCAATATATGAGGTGAATTACAAGGCTCAAAAGAAGAGAACATGTCCATAGAAGATGCCATATGATGAGATGCCCCTGAATCAAGAAGCCATCTATGAGATGCAGGACTTGTAGAGGCCAAGAGTGCTTGTCCTTTCATCTTGTGTAGCCCAAAAGTAGATCCTGTGTCCTGTGACTTAGATGATGATGATGGGGCTGCCGATTGAGATATTGAAGAAGAAGTACCAGACACTGATGAGGGCAGCTTAATGTTATTCTTTTGAAGAAGGTGTGTCAATTCATCAATCTTCTTATTATAACATTTATGCTCATCATGTCCTAATCTTTTACAATATGCACATTTTGACTTCTTCTTTTTAGATGATTCCTCTTTAGAAGAGGATGTGGACTCAGGAGTGCTATGTGAAGGAGGATCTTTACCTTGCTCATTAGACTTGGGTGCCTTGTTCTGCTTCTTACCTATGCCACTTGAATCCTTTGTCTCCTTTGCAACAAGAGCATGAGATCTAGAAGACTTCAATGTGCCCATGTGTACCAACTTTGCTTCCCTTTGTGAGCCCATGTGTACCAACTTTGCTTGTTCCCTTGTGAGTTGAGCTGCAAATTCATCAAGAGAAGGCATTTTGTATGCATTTCCAAGAGCATCCATTGTAGCATAGAAAGTAGAAACAAACACTGAATAATCAGGACCAAGCTTAGCAAGAATAGAAAGTATCAACTGTTCATCCTCTTTAGTGACCCCACAATTAGATAACTGCAATCTAAGAGAATTGAGCTTAGAGAAAAAGTCTTGGACATTGTCAAAATCTGAAGGATTAAGACCCATGAGTTCATTCTCCAACTTAAATTTCCTCATCTTATCTGGCTTACCAAAGAGACTCTCTAAAGTATTCCAAGCTTCATTAGGATGAGTGCAAGATGCAACATGATATCTAAGATCTGGAGAAATGGACAACTTCAAAGTTCCAAGAGCTTCATCCCTTCTATCAAGCCATTTTCTTTTCTCTTTTGCTCTGTGGTTCTGGATCTTGACCAAATGTGATTCGTTGCAACTTTGATTTTAACAATAATAACTCCATTTGAGATTTCCACTCATGATAGTTATATGGAGTTAGAAGTACAACTTTTGTCAAATCCATGATACAATGAGATATTACAAGAGGAACAACAAATTTCCCTCACAATACAAGAAATCAACCCCTTTGTCCCAACAAGATTTGCACTTTTTTTGCAAATTTACAACAATATATCCCAAACTATCAAATCAGCTACAAACTGAAAATATGAAAATCTGGAAACAAATCTGCAAAAAGTGCAAGATTGATTGATTGCTTGATTGAAGCTTGAATACAAATGTACATGAGATGCCTTGCTTATATGGGCAAGGTTGAGAGATAGGTATGAATATGATGTTGACAAATGTCATGATCTTATGACATGAGACAACCAACAACCTAATCACCTAGGAAATGATGCATCCTAGCTAGATAAGATAAGTTCTAGATAAGCCAACTAAGCCTTCTAGAAAGAATCTTTTACCTAAGTAAACTTAACCATGTGAATATGTCCCCTAATTAACCTAGTGAATTAATTAGCTAGGTACAAGAAAATTATTCACACCAACATGTAGTTTCTAAACTACTAGGTTTATTTAAAAGAAAACCAAAATCTATTTGGTGAAAATTTGAAATTTCAATGTAGCAGTACTTAAATTTCAGGAAAAATAAGAGCAGTAGTGCTTTAACCACCCTAACTACAATAATATGATAATTTTTTATAATTCTCATGCCCTGATGGGATGCATATTTTTTTGTAATTTTTTTCCAAGTAAATAATTAATTATGAATTTTTTATTATAAATTTTAAAAAATATAAAACTCGTATGTATGACCACCTTAACTTGGTAAAAAATTCATGAAATTCAAATTTTATTTTTTTAATCCTATGGTATGCGAAGCATAGAATGTGATACTATTTGAAAGCTATGGATGTTTTTCAATCATCCTATCAATCATGACTTTAGTCATAATTCAAATAGAAAATGAATAATAATTATTTATTAAATTCAAAGTAAAGCATAATTTATATTGGTGGAAGATGAGAATCTCCTTTAAAAACTCTTTTTGTTTCATCAATTTTGGGTGAAAAAAAAGTTGTCAACCGCATACCCTACACTTACCCATCATATCGTCACTCTTTTGCCCATTCTAATCCTAGACATACCCAAGTAATGCATAGGAATTTCCTTCATTGTTTTTTCCTTGCTGAAATCCTTTTGAAGTGGCTCCAATCATGTTTCCTTGATGATCTCTCACAATACAACCCATGTTAGAACTACATGAATTTTCCCTTGAAGAACCATACATTTTTTTAATTTACACCACCTAATTGGTGCAAATTACCACTTCATATTTTTTCTAGAAAATTGAGGAGGATTGTCCCATCTAGTGCCATGGAATATGGGTACTTTTAATCTTGAACAACTTTCCATCTACTTGTGAACCCATGGGATAAAATCCTTTTGTTTATTAATTTGAAATTTGGCCTTGTTGTTTACCACCTCTTCAATGGCCTTATCAATCTTGTTAATTAAATTTTCTATAGATAATTATTTCTCTTAGAAAATCCTTCTATTCCTTTCCTTCCAAATTTCTCATATGCCAATTTAAGGCCAAGCAACCCAAATGTTAGAGAAGGTGGCCTTTCTAAATATAAAGGGTCATGAATTAAAGAGATGTAAAATATGTTTTACTTTAGGTCCATGAAGATTTAATTTACTCTACACCAATTGCTAGTAAACATCTAAAAAATGATGTTTTAATAGTGAAGAATCCACTATTTCTTCATATTTCTTACATAAAAAATATCTAGATGGCCCCAAGAACCCCATCTTTCAAAAAAATTCTATTGTGAGAACTTTTAATATAAAATTTCCCAAGCAAAGCTCCAATTTTGAGTAGAAAATTCTTATTACAACAAATATGTGAAGCCAAATCATCCTTTTTTACTCCCAACTCTAGTTGTTTGTAATCCAACTTTACATTGTTATTCCATGTTTTTGATGCACACCATGTAATGTAATCCTCTTCTTCACTTATAGAAATTTTACTCTCAAAAAGAATTTTTTTAAAAGTATTTTTTTTAGTTTTCTTAGATGTGTGTATTTTGGAGGCTTTCCATCTCCATTTTCTAATATGCCCATAATAATTCTTCATGATGTAGTCCCTAGCATATTCCCCCCACCATGTTTCCAAGGTATGCCTTATCTCTTCCATGTCTCGGAGATTTATAAGAGTGTCATATTCATTCCACAAGTCCTCCCAAAAGGGGGCCTTCCTTCCATATATAATTTCACAACTAGTCTATTATGTGATTAAATATTTTTAGCTTAAAATAAATTTCCAAATTGATGATCACTAGGTTTAATTTTCAATAGTGAGTTTTCTTTGTAGGGAAGTAGAATTAAGATATTCTTGTTGAATAATCTTTGTCTAATTCATATTAGAATTTGTGTAAATTCCACTCACAAGGTTTTCTTCTACAATGTTATTTAGAATGTTCCATTGTCTCAACCTACACCACCTACTTCTTTAGGTTTACATAGTTTATCTGATGCAATTGAGGGGAATTTCTTATCATTTGAAGTATCTTTACAAAATAAATTCTTGATATCGTGGTTAAGGGTATTCATATAAATGACAAGGATGATTAACTTTAACATTAGTATTATGCTTGTAGATGCCAACCACCAACCCTTCCAAGAAGTAATTCTACTATTGCATGTCACAATTAGGGATTCTCAATGTTTAGAATTTCTAACCTTTAGAAAAATGCAATGGCAAAATATTTTCTAAGAGAGCCAATCTTATAATCCAAAATCTCTGCCACGATTTATTGAGTTATGTGATCTATATTTAAAAATAAAGTTTGATTTCTATATATTCAAACTTTTCCCCGAAGTCTTTTAGTAGTCATCGTAGGTATTTCTTATTGACTATTGTTTTCTCTTGTAGATTACACAAAGAGAAGAGTGTCAAACTTACATTTGGAGAAATTTTAATTTATAAAGAATGCAATAACAACAATTAATAAAATTGTTACATTCACTATTTAGACTTTTCTCTGAAACCTTGTAGTAGTCATCATAGGTATTTCTTATTGACTATGATTTTCTCTTGTAGGTGACACATAGAGAAGAGCGCCAAATGTACATTTGGAGAAATTTTAATTTATAAAGAATCCTTAGGTATTTGGAGCAATTTTAATTTATAAAGAGTGTCATCCTAGGTATTTCTTATTGACTATGATTTTCTCTTGTAGGTGACATAAAGAGAAGAGTGTCAAACTTACATTTGGAGCAATTTTAATTTACATTTGTAGTAGTCTGGTATTTCTTATTGAGTATTATTTTCTCTTTTAGGTAATTATTATTTTAATTTGGAGGATCCCTTTGAGGAGGACTCTTCCTTGGTAGTTGTGGCCCCCAGGTTCCTTCTTCGACTATCCCTTTTGAGGTACCATTGCACTAATATTATGTCATTGTGAAGACTGATTATGCTTGTCCCTCACTGACCAATGCTATTAATCCCTTGAATGTTCCCAAATCCTCCCCTATGTTGTCAGCTTCACTATGTCGTGGCTCTTTGTCAATTGTGATTGTGGATGATCTATTGATGCAAAAGCATCTAGTATTGTAAGGGTAATCTTGCATCACCCAAAAATATGCATTCCATTTATGTTTCCTTTGGTCATCCTTTTGTAGATGTCTTTTCATTTTTGGATACCCATTTTGTCATTATGTAAATCCCCACTCTCAATTTTGCTCTTTTGTTTTTTTTGGTCAACTTTTTTTTTAGCATGTATTGGAATTTGAAGGTGTTTGGGAAAAAAAATTATATGGGAGGATTCAAAACAGAAAAATAAGAAGATTGGTGAAAGAATCAGGCCAAGAGGATTCCTAGTTTGAAAGATATTGTAGTTTCAGTCTCCCTAAAATGCACCTAAAAACCTTGTAGATTAGGTTTGAGGCACTAAACGGTCCCAAAATGGCCCAAAAACTTGCTAAAATTGGCATAGCAGATATTTCCTACATTCTCGACTCTGAGACCTTTCTGAAAGTTCAAATGGATCAAAAAATAGAGACTTAGATCAAAAGTTATGGCTCCCAAAAGTTGGTACACTTTCAAAATGTGTTGCTTTTTGAATGGTGTTTTAAATTTTGAATTTCAAAATTGTAATTTATGGCACCAAACTACCAAAATTCATAAATTGAATGGTTTTTTTAGCTCCAAACAAAAAAGGGGGCTATTTAGGTGCTAGTTTCTAATTTTTGGGTAAATTTTTGGGGAAAAGAGTTCTCATGCTGTGAAAGGGGAACTTTGGTAATTCTATAATTTCTATAATTTGCATGTATTACAGAGCTCAAGGATTTGAGATCCTTTGCATGTAAGAATTATGTATTTTTTAATAAAATATTATTCTCTATTATGTGAGTGTTATTATGTGTCTTGTGTTAGCACCCTCGTCAGGTGGTATTAGAGTGGGTTTTCTTGAGGATGTGGATAGATCGTCGATTGTGAGGCAGTTCACACCAAGACCATGGTTGTGGGTTAGAGATATTCAAGATGCCTCCAAGAGTGGTGCCTGGTAGGTGTGGTGGTGCCAGAGGTGGTAGAAATGCTGGTGGAAGAGATCCATTTGTGGCTGAGGGTTTCAAATCCCTCCATAGACAAATTGATGCATTGCAGGAGTAGATGAGAAGAGGATTAAACCTGAGAAGAAGAGGAGAAAGTGAGGATGAAGAAGAGATGGAAGATACAAATGTAGAAGAGGATGAAGAAATGATTGATCAAGATCAAATGCAGCTGATAAGGGCCATTTCAAAGATTGAAAAAAGACTCAGAATAGAAGTCCCCAATTATTCCAAAAGTATGGAACTAGAAGAGTTGATCAATTGGATCAATGAGCTAGAAGAGTATTTTGAGTATGAAGAAGTAGAGGACCTAGATCCAATTAAGTTTGAAAAAATGAAGTTGAAGGGCCATGCCAATATTTGGTGGAAAGAGGTCCAATTGGAGAGAAATCAAAGAGAAAAATGAAAGATCAGTAGTTGGGATCGTATGGTGGAGAAACTGAAGAAGTAGTTCATACCAGTGGATTATGAATTAGATTTGCTAAAGAAATTGCAAGGGTTGAAGCAAGGAAGTAGATAGTGTGAAAGAATACATAGAAGATTTTTAAAAGATGATCATTAGGATGAGACATGTAGAGGCTTACAAGGAGAAGGTAGCCCGTTATCTTAATGGGTTATGGCTGAGCATTCAAGAGGTGTTAAGCCTAGTCAGAATGACCACCATTGAAGATGTGTACCAATTCACCCTGAAGGTCAAAGAGAAGTTGGACAAAAGGTTTGATAACAAGCAAAAAGGAAGAGGAGGTCACAGTGGAAAGGGTGGTGGAAGATCTTCTAGAAGCTAAAATGAGGATGAGAAGAAAAATGGAGATGTGGGTACCCATCGAGGAAAGAGGAGTGATAATTTCTACTACCCTTGTAATCAAAATAGTGGTGATCAAAGAGGTAGAGGATGATGTAAATCTGGACAAGGATCTGGAAGAGGTGGTTTTAGAGGAACTTGTTTCCAGTGTGGTGAAGAAGGGCATTGAGCCTATGAATTTCCACAACACCAAGGAAGGATAGACAAAATACAAAAAGGTCATGGAAGGGTTGAACTTGTAGATGTGGAGGCTTAATCTAAGCATTCAGATGATGTTGAAAGGGGAGAAGTCCTAGTGGTGAGAAGAGCCCTAGTGACTGAAGAGGAGCTGAAATAAAGGAAGAATTTGTTTTGCACAAGGTCCAAATGGGAAGGAAAATGTTGTGATGTCATTATTGATAGTGGGAGAACTGATAATTTTCTGTTAGAAGAGATGGTTGTAAGACTAAAGTTGAAGAGGGAAAGGAATCCACATCCATATCGGATTTCCTAGTTGTAGAAAGATCACGAAGTTTTGGTCAATGAGCAATGCCTGGTGAAGTTCAGAATTGGGAGGTATCATGATGAGGTACTTTGTGATATCATCCCCATGGATGCATGTGTCACATGTTGTTAGGGAGGTCATGGTAGTTCAACAGGTGAGCTATACATCATGGCCATGCAAACACTTATTCCCTGATGAAGGATGGAGTTTGACATAAGCTAAAACCCCTGAAGGAGGCTAAAGAAAAGGTATGTATTAGTGCTAGGGTCTTTTATGTTGATTGAAGTATTTTTTTAGAAGGAATGAAGCATGAGGACCTATGTTATGCATTAATTCCTAAAATGGATAAGGATGATAATGCGAATGGACCAGTAGAAGTTTCTAGGTTATTGGGTAACTATCAGGATATTGTTTTTGATAATGTACTTGAGGGTTTACCATCAATGAGGAAGACCATTCGTTAGATTGAATTGATCCCTAGAGCTATCTTTTTAAATAAGGCATCTCACATAATGACTTTTGCAGAAAATGAGGAGTTAAATTGACAAGTTCATGAGTTATTGAGAAAGGGTTTGATTCGAGAGAGTCTGAGTCTATGTGTCGTACATGTAGTACTAGAACTAAACAAGTACAGGGAGTGGAGGATGTGTACAGACTCTCGATCCATCAACAAGATAATGATCAAGTACAAATTTCCCCTACCAAGGATGGATGAAATGATGGATAGTTTGAGTGGAGCATTGCACTTCACAAAGATTGATCTAAAGAGAAAATGTCACCAGATCCATATTCATTGGGGAGATGAATGGAAGACTACCTTCAAGATCAAAGAGGGCCTCTACGATTGGTTAGTCAAGCCTTTTGGGCTAACGAATGCATCGAGCACATTCATGCGGCTCGTGAACAAGGTATTGAAAGAGTTTTTGGGAAGTTTTGTTATTGTATATCTAGGTGATATTTTGATTTTTAGTAAGACTTTGGATGAGCATTTAATGCATATTCATAGAGCTTTTGAGAAGTTGAGAGAAGCGAAATTATTGATTAATTTGAAGAAGTGTAGTTTTGTGAAGGAGTTAGTGTACTTGGGGTTTATTGTCTTAGTAGAAGGTCTCAAGATGGACCCAAAGAAGGTGAAGGCTATTCTAGAATGGCCTACCCCAAGAACTGCTACTAAGGTGAGATCTTTTGATGGTTTGGCCATTTTTTACAGAAATTTCATTAGAAACTTCAGTAGTATTTGTGCACCCTTTACTAAAACAATGAGAGGGGATAGAAAAAAGTTCAAGTGGAGCACTAGAGTAGTGAAGAGTTTTGATCTATTGAAGCAAAAGGTGAAAAAACAACTAGTTCTGGCCATCCTAGATTTCAATAAGGTGTTTCTAGTGGATTGTGATGCCATTGGTTGTGCCACTAGAGTAGTGTTGAGCCAAGAAGGTAAGACCATTGTCTATTTCAGTTAAAAGTTAAATGATGCAAAGATAAATTACTCTGTATATGATCAAGAATTTTATCCAATAGTTCAAGCATTAAAGAAATGGAGACATTATCTATTGTTGAAGGATTTTTTTTTGTTTACTGATCACCAAGCATTACAATACTTGAATAGTTAGGGAAAATTAAATCAGAGGCATATGAAATGGGTAGAGTTTTTACAGAGCTATACCTTTATTTTAAAACATAAGAGTGGGAGGTTGAATAGGGTTGTAGATGCCTTAGGTAGGAGGCATACATTATTGAATGAGATGCAGATTGAAATGGTTGGGTTTAATGAACTCAAGACATTGTACCCTGAGGATCTTGATTTTGTAGAGGCTTGGAAAGCTTGCAAGGATCTTTTTATAGTTGATAGGACAAGGTGGTTGGATTTCATAATCTAGGATGACATGTTGTTTAAAGGAATCCAATTGTGTATTTTGAGGATTTCCATGAGGGGGGACCTGATAAAGGAGAGGCATAGTGGAGGAATGGGAGGACATTTTGGTTGAGATAAGACTATTTCCATTATCAGTGAGAATTATTATTGTTCACAGTTGTCATAGGATGTGAGGAAGTTTGTGTAGAGTTGCGGGGTGTGTTAGATGGTTAAGGGAGTGAGCCAAAATATAGGGTTATATCATCCCTTACCTATACCAAATAGGCTTTAGGAAGATATAAGTATGGACTTTGTTCTTGGTTTGCCAAGGACACAAAGAGGGAACGATTCAGTGTTTGTGGTAGTTGACAAATTTTCAAAGATGGCACATTTCATTCCATGTTGGAAGACCCATGATGTAGTCCACATCACTGAATTGTTCTTCAGAGAGGTGGTGAGGCTACATGGTCTACCAAGGAGTATAGTATTATTTTGTGATACAAATTTTTTCGGATACTTTTGGAGGACCTTGTGGAAGAAGTTGAAAATAGAGTTGAAGTTTAGTTTTGCACACCATCCATAGACTAATGGGAAGATTGAGGTTGTGAAAAGAGGTCTAGGTAACTTATTGAGATGTTCGGAAGGAGATAAACCCAAGGGATGGGACCTGATCTTACCCCAAACATAATTTGCTTACAATAATTCTATTAAAAGGAGTACAGGAAGATCACCATTCCAAATTATGTATTGGGTTAGTCCCAGAATTGCTCCAGAATTGAGGAAGATGGACCAGGAGAAGAAGACTAGTGCTAAATCCAAAGACTTTGTAGAGCACATCAAGAATGTAGATGAGGAGGTGGGTATGTGTTGGATCATGATGGGCCAAAAAGTGGCAATATGATGGGTATTTGTAGAGTATGTGGCTGATGACTTTTTTTTTACCTAAATTTGATGAAATGAAAAGGGTTTTTAAAGGAGATTCTTAGCTTTCCACCAATATAAATTATGCTTTACTTTGAATTTAATAAATAATTATTATTCATTTTATATTTGAATTATGATTAAAGTACTGATTGATAGGTTGATTGAAAAACATCTATAGCTTTCAAACAGTATCACATTTTTTGAATTTGAAACATGCATCATATTCTATGCTTCACATAATATAGGATTAAAAAAATATAAATTGAATTTCATGAAGTTTTGACCAAGTCATGGTGGTTAGACATATGATTTTTAATATTTTTTAAAAGTTATAATAAAAAAATGATAATTAATTATTAAGTTGGAAAAAAATTACAAAAAAATATGCATCACATCTAGACATTAGTCCTCTACTTATCTCTAAAATATTATAAAAAAATATTATCATTTTGTTGTGGTTAGGGTGGTCAGACAAACACCTACTTCTTTTTTTCCCTAAAATTTAAGTACTATTGCATTGAAATTTCAAATTTTCACCAAATAGATTTAAAAAAAAAAAAAAAAACCTAGTAGTTTAGAAGCTAAATTCAATTTACTATAGATTCTATTATTACATATTTTTGAAATAATTTATATAACTTATTCAAATTTTTACGTCAAGTTTCCTAACTTTGATTTTTCTAAATTTTTTGCCACTTAAGGGCCTATTTTTTCTATGATGATATTGTACATACCTAGGTAAGAGAACATATCAATAAGATGAATATGTAATATAAGCCTAAGATAGATTAGAAGAGGAGGAATAAGGAGTTTTAGGTAGGTGATGAAGTGATGGTCTACTTAAAGAAAGGTTTCCAATGGGAACCTATAACAATTAAAGATGAAGAAGTACGGTCCCTGTAAAAGTTTGAGGAGGCGTGATTCAGTGAACACATATGAGGTAGATTTTCTAGATGGAGTCAAAATTTCTTCTGTGTTCAACATTTCAGATTTGACAGGGTATTATGAAGTGGTGCAGAGGAAGTACCAGCAATGGAACAGTGTGGCATTCCAACATCTACTTCAAAGAAGGAGGAGATTGAAGCAATCCTAAATAGCCATGTGAGAAGGAGTACCACAAATAGGAAATATGAAGAATATTTGGTGAAGTGGAGAGAAAGGCCTATGGAAGAATCATCCTAACCGTCTAAGGCAAAGGTTGACCATTTGGGTTTTCCTCAAACATCTAAGACATGATGGGGTCACTTCTCAAATTACCTTAGGTGTCTGATGCAGGAGCATCTAATGGTGTAAGGGAAATCTTAAATCACCCAAAAATATGCATTCCATTTATGTTTCCTTTAGTTATCCTTTTTTAGATGTTTTTGCATTTCTGGATACCCTTTCTGTGATTATGTAAATCCCCACTTTCAGTTTTGTTTTTCTGCTTTTTCTAGTCAACTGCCATTTTTAACAAGTATTAGAATTTGAAGGTGTCTAGGAAAAAAAAATATATGGGAGGATTCAGAATAGAAAAATCAGAAGATTGGTGAAAGAATCAGGCTAAGAGCATTCCTAGTTTGAAAAATATTGCAGTTCTAGTCTCCCAGAAATGCACTTGAAAACCTTCCAGATTAGGTTTGAGGCACTAAATGGTCCTGAAATAGCCCAAAAAATTGTTGAAATTGGCATAGAAAATTTTGAGCATGTTCTTGACTTTGAGACCTTTCCAACAGTTCAAAAATTTAAAAAAATGGAGTCACAAATTAAAAGTTATGGCTCCCAGAAGCTAGTACACTTTCAAAGTGTGCTAATTTTTGAATGGTGTTTTTAATTTTGATTTTCAAAATTGTAATTTTTAGTGCCAAACCACCAAAAATCATAACTCAAATGTTTTTTATGGCTCCAAACCAAAAAAGGGGGCTATTTAGGGGCTAGTTTCTAATTTTTGGGTAGCCTTTTGGGCAAAAGAGTTAGCATGTTGCAAAAAGGGAACTTCGATAATTTTCTAATTTATATAATTTGCATGTATTTAAGAGCTTGAGGATTTGAGATCGTCTGCATGTAAGAATTCTATTTTTTTGAATAAAATATTATTTTCTATTTTGTGAGTGTTATTCTATGTCTCAGGTTAGCACCCTCGTCAACCCAAAAAAATCCAACTCCCTTTTGAGGAAAGACCCTCTTTCCAATTCCATCTATCCTAATTTAATCAAACAGTACTTTAATAATAAAATTTACACAACACAATAATGCTAATGAGAAATTTAACTACCATATATTTCAATCTACTATTTATAATTCACCTCAACGAAAAGGTGAAATAAATCACAAAGGCATGAATCACAAACTCTCTTCATATTTTTTTTTTTAAAAAAAAAAAAGGGTAAAAATGTTATTGCATCAGAACATCATTACAAAGTCTGAAGAAAGAAGCCACAAAGGGGCCCAACGAAAACAAGAATTAATTCACACCCAAAAAACATCGCATATCCTCCGCAACCCACTCCTCAAGAACAAGCGCCATGTCTGCAGGAAGATTGCCCTAGTCATCCACATGCCAAGGATCAATCCTCTCTGACACCCATCTAGCCAACCCATCAGCCACCCTATTCCACTCCTGCAGAATATGACAGAAAATAATGGAATCCAAAGAAGAACATATAGAAAGAATCTTCCTGGAAACCACAGCAAGCTGCCAATTCACATCCTCCAAGTTTCGCTTCTTCAACACCTCAATCACCACCTGAGAATCAGATTCACAAACAATCCGCCGCCATCCAAGGCCAACAGCACGCTCCAACGCCATGAGAATAACACTTGCCTCCATAAGGTTATTGGTTTGCAAGCCCCAGTACATAAAGAAGAAAAAAACCACAACTCCAAGGCTATCCCGCCCAATACCACCAACCCCAGCATGCCCAGGATTCCCTCTGGATGACCCATCAATATTAATTTTTAGCTCCCCCAGAGGCGGCGGACACCAAAAGCCCTCATGAGCAACTCTCGCACGCCCACGCCTACCACGCACTTTGCTCCCAATACTCTTGTCTCCTATGACAAGACCCAAGGCATTGACAACACCTAATTCCCCAGGATCAATCGGCACAAACAAATCACACTTTGCAGTCAGAGTCTCCCGCAGAGCCCCCAAAATTTGCCCCCAAAGTTTCCCTATGAGCAATTTCTTATCTAGGAAAATCCTTCTGATACGCTCCAACCAAATTTGCCAAACAATCAAACTAGGAGCAATGCTCCAAGCAATTTTAAGAAAGGAGGTTCTGGCAGGAGAAGAGCCCTGTCTCAACCAAAAGTCCTCCAAAGAAGAGACATGGCAACACAATAATCTCCAAAGATTCCACCAGTAATGCTAGATAGTCTTGACAAAAGAACACTGAAAAAAGAGATGTGGTAGGCATTCTTCATGCTGACCACATAGAGAACACCTGGAATGTAACGCCCCGCCGTGCGAACCCCAAAGGACAACTAAACAATAATTACTACACACATTTTTTTTTTTTAAAGTAAACATAACATATATGTAATACACATTAAATCATAACATGAAATTTCAATTAAGTAGATTCATTAACACATACATCCCTTGGGGTACACGAAGAGTCATTATGAGACTGAGATCCACACAACAACAATAAAGAATAAAATCCAAAGATATAATCCATAACAAAATAAAAATTAACAAATATAACACATACATGATAATCATTGATAAGAAACCATCTGAGTACATAAATACAACATAGGCATAAATAACTTAACACATGGAATAACAATTGCCATGGCCAATATTCACACCGAGTTAACATTACATTACAGTACAATTTTCTAGAGGTACAATGATACAAAAGTGTTTCCAGACATAAATGGAAACCATACATAAGATAACATGATACAAATAAATAGATGAAAACTGGCTCCAAGATGGATACAACTCTGGAGTCGCTGCAATCGCACCAATCTGCACCTCTCGATCCTCGACTGGGGACCCAATGGGGTGCTTAGCACATTCCACCCGACCATGTGGGTCCGAAGACCCACCCCCCGTGCTAAAGGGGCTGACAAGAAAGAGTCCTCAACCAAGAACATTCAAACAGGGAACCACCAGACTTGACATCATACAAAAGTATCATAAAACTCAAGAATTACAAAGACATAATCCACAATATCCAAGAGTCATTAGGATAACTTAAAATCATAAATCTCATCACATAAATCAAAACAATGACCAGTAACAAGTAACCAAAGGATGATCATGAAACACTTCCAAATCAACTAAATTAATAAACATACTACAATTCCAAATTGCAAAACAACACAATAACATCATATCACAGTACCAAAAGAGTACAAGGTCATAAGTCAAATATCAATGAGATCATACAAGACCACCAAGTACACCAAGATATATTAAGGCAATAATCACAGATCAATATAAATCCGAATATCAACAATCTAAACCAACTCCCACAACCTACTTCCAGAGGAACACAATAAGTAAAACACATGGGCAACTAGGGGAGAGTGTCATCGCATAGTCCTACATGGGCTGTCCTATGCTCTTCCTCCGAACTGGAGGTGCCGATCCCATCTATGGCTGTCCTGTGCTCTTCCTCCCAACTGGAGGCACCGGTCCATAGGGTGACTCATGCGGAGCTGTAGACCTCTCGTGAAGACGAGGTCACGACCTTGCCAACCACGGCCTTCTCAGCCTTCCATTAGTCTGCGAAAGCACTAATGAAGATGAGGCATCCATTTTATTAATCTTGTAATGATATTACTACCCAACCCTCCTAAGTTAATTATTAGGTTTTCACTTGTTTACTAACTCACTCGTGGGTTATCCTGAGCCCTTCCCCTTAAACGGGGCGCCGGCCCCCACGAGGAGCCACTCTCCCTAGAGACCCAACAACATAAAAACCAAGGGTTGTACCATCAAAAATAAGAATATTAGATCACAATCGAGAAGCATGCGAGGCATTACCCATCTCGCTATAAATACAATTTCCAAGTCTCAACAAAATTCCGTACAACCCTTTTAAAATCATGAAACCAAAACACTTGCCACATCAAGGGCCCATAAAGAGAGAGAACATCAATTATCAATCAACTCAAGCCTCTGGAAGTCAAAAGAATGACAACCCACAAATAAGGTAAAATAAAGCAATACGGTCCCAACACAGAAACTTAACATACGAACATCTCCTCAACCAAAAGGACTCAAGCGGGTGACCGAAATAATAAGGATCCATCAAACTCATTCGTTGATCAAATGTGAACTCAATAAATAAAAATCACCTATGAAAACCAAACAACTCAAGAGATACATCAAAATAAATTCATCATAACAACCATTAAACACGGGGATACACTTAATGAACAACAATAAACAAACAAACACTTTCTATCCATCCGCAAGGATCAAAAATCTAATCACAACCTTATGACACAAAAGAGCTCCCTCCAAAAACAAAACTCAGATAAAATAAAATAAAATACATAATCAACTTGATACAAAGCAACCGGCTCAAACCATCAAATCAACCATGAAACAAGTAAGCATCCTTATAGAGAATTTACGAAGAAGGGAATAAGGAGATAGTCATCATTTAGAAAATCATCTATTTTACATAAACCCTACATTTATCCAAATATACACAATCAACTCAATAGTAAGACATTTCTTCCACATATAAAATACTAAGTATTCACCAATACTCAAAGTATTCTAAGTTAAATAATCTATCAATTTCTTACACACCTAAAAGACTATATTTAACAAACTACTTTTTTTGATAATCCACAAAGAGTGATAACATTCTACTAGCATTTAAAGCTTACTTTATATCTTATCTCTTCCATTATTGAGGCATCATTTAAGTCGAACTGAAGAAATCCTACCACTATAGGTATCCATATATACATATAAAGACATTTCATCAATTAACTTCTTTAGAAATATTCCAAATAAATAAATAGAGCTATTACCTCTTTTACTCACACATAACCATTACTATTGGAGCAATTTTAATGTTTCTAATTCCATTAATTGAGAACCCAACAAATTCACCTTAAAATAATTTAACAAATACAAGCATTTAACGAAACCTTTTGATTAAGCAATTATCAATAATTATGACCTTGTCAAGCATTATTCCTTCCCTCAAGACTAATTACTCACAATAGATATCTAAAGTAACAATATTCCCTTGGGGCTCTTATAAATAAATTAATTTTCCATATTAATTATTTTCAAATTTACTCTTCTACCATATAACAACTTAAGAAACTTCTCAAATAACTAACATAACTCTTTAACCTAACCACATAACTTATTTAGTTAGATTCGTTAAACAATGTTTCAAGGTTTTGTAATGATACTTATTCCAAGAACTACCAAAGCGACACCTAAATATACTAAGTTCATTTATCTTCCTTGCTATTCGAATTTCTCATTATTCATCAAGGAATTACTTTGTTACCAAACAATTTTCATCAATTTCTACATACACAACATGAATACAATATTTACTTCAATATAACTACAGTGAGAAATGAGAACATTTTGTTATTTATTTATATATCTATGAAGAACAGATTATTGTTTGAAATGCCTTCTACTAGATTATTACCTATATATATATATTATGACTATAGGACTATACTACACTTAGATCACTGCCTATGAACCCTACTATCGCTTCAACTTAATCTTTTCACTACTTATAACTACAACGAACTCAGCAATATCCTGGAACAGTGACTATCATCTGAAGCATATACACATACTAATCAATTCATGAAACTGGAGAGATTATTTAAACTATTAAATTTCCCATTATGACCAGGTGAGAAGGCTGAGACAGATTTCAAACAGAATCAGAGAGTTTATTTAAATCTATACACTCTGCCACTGATAGGTTATCTATGAAATCAGAGAGATTAATAAATTTACTACACCTTTGCTAATCTAAAGTTGCAGCTGTGATGAAAAGCCAATGATAACAGGGAGCCTATTTAATTCTGCACACTACCTCTACTCTAAAAGGTGAAACAGTGATAGGTTGCCAAGTATATTAGAAAGTGAATATTGGAATTTGGAAATATCGCTATCTACTTGCATTTTTTTATCAATTCTCAAATGTTATCGGCAAGGCTGAAGAGAAGGAGAAAGGTAAGGTACAAAACGTGACTTAAAAGAAGGAGAATTAATATACAATTTTTCTATTTTTGGAACCTGATCCATTTCAGATTAGAGGCGAGCTTCCAGAGATTATTTAAAGCTTTAAACTTCCCATTATATTCAAGTGCAGCAGCTGAGACTGGTCGACAATGGGATCAGAGAGATTATTTAACCTCTGCAACATTCTATTTTCAAATACTACAGATATGATAGGTTGCCAAAGGTATCAGGGAGATAATATAAATTTAGATTACCAAACTATGTGAAGGAGCTCATCTAAACGCTATATCCAATAACATCAATTTATCTCAGCTTCGACTGAACGAAGGTAACTAGAAAAGGCTTGAAAGACTGCGCAGACCAAGAGAATTAAATAATCTACTCATTGGTTCTCAATTTCTTCACTTGAACAATCTGCTCAATGACGGCATCAGATAAGACACACGAACCAAGCTTTCCCCACGTTTGAGATGGTTATGGTTGCAAAAAAATGTGAGTAGCCATTATGTTCATGCGCCAAAACTGAGACAAGGAGACTGAATATTGTACACTCATGTAACGATGATGATGAAGATGATGTAGTCTTTAAACGACAGTCAAGAGAAAGCAGAGAAGAAACAAGGCACATACTAAGGTGACAGAGACAAGAATTGTGAATGGTTTGACAGAATGTCCCAGAGTATGTTAAAAAATAGAGGGAGGGCACGCGCAATGCTTGACAAAATTCCTCAAAGGAAAGAGGATAATGGACAACAACGCTTCATCCAGATTATGGCACGGAAAGGGAAAGAAGAAAATTAAATATGGCAGAGGATTTGCAATTAACAAAATCAAGATTAATGAGCAGCCGAGGTGGTAAATACAGACATTCATATACTTGATATTTTCTAAGAGAAAATATCCACATCAATACTCGTACATGGCTATATACATTAAGCATTCTATAAAAATATGATATGGTTGGCATCTTACCTATTCGCAATCTTTCCTCTTAAGAGTTGGGGGTGGTATTTTACATTGGCCATATTGGAAATCCCCATTGTTCCATGACTGTTAAACTTGCACATGCCCCTTGAACTTAAGACAGAGAGAAGTGATCCGTTTTATGCCTTTCTTCATCTTTTGGTGGAGCTGCAAAGCTCGAGCACATCTTTGTAACAGTGGCAGCCCCCTCCACATAACTGATCCATTCTTCTTTTAATCCTAACATTCTATACAAACATCTCATAGCTTGTCAGATGATCCAGGATCATCCCCCCCCAAGATGACTCTGAATTCTAAGTTATGAAATCACTGCCTGGAAGATGATGAGACAGCGGAAGCTAAAGCATTCTTCCATCTTTTCTTGCCATTTCCTCTTCCCAAAAACTTATCATGATTTATTAATTAATAAACTATTCACTTTCCATTTTCCAATTGCCTTCCTTTTTATTATTTTCATTTCAAGATTATTTTGTTCATTATTATTATTAAATCAATTTATCTAATAATATCACTTGTGCTTTTAACAAATAAGTTTAATTTGATCATTTGTTCTAGATCATTTGATTTAACTTAATTGATTATGATTTTAATTTCTAATCATATTTTAAATAACTTTGCAAATCACTTATAATTTAATTAATTATTTAAACATGATTCCTAACATATTATATTTTCCACATAATCAAATAACATAGTAACCAATGAAGCACACACATATACTCACACAAAAGTTCAGAACAACCAACATGGAGGGGTATTACATCCTCCCCCCCTTAAAAATTGACTTACTCCTGGAAGTCAAGCTCAATCATAAACATGGCAACACAACAATATCAATAATCAAAAGCATATCAGCACCATAAATTAAAACATCAATTAAACGTCATCAAGTAAACAACGAAAATTAAACAAACCAAAAATAAGGAAATGATACCAAAACAAAAGTGGTGGCAGGGTTGCAACCAAACCAATTTGACAAACACAAGGACAGATGACGAACTAGGTTGGGGAACTTTCTTGTCAGTTCCTATTTTCCACATCAATCCCATTGGGTGTTTATGATGCTCGCCCTGTCCTGACAATGCAGGTGGAATCGAGACTTAGTTCTTGCAATCCTGCATGCAAACAAACGTTGTGCACAATACATATATATCACAAATACATCATGAGAGGAAATCCCAGCATAGTAGGGCACTTGCGAGCAAGTGATACCACACTGTCCCTCCCACTAAACAATACAAAATAGTCAAAACAATTCTAGTAACTCATAAACAATTTGCTTCTTATTAGTTAGGAAATTTTTGTATAAGGATACTAACCATAAATCTAATTCCTATACTGTATCAAAATTAATTACTACTTGACATTATAAGTATCTATACCTACATATTACAATTACATTACCTTCGTCACTATGCTTTCTGAAGCCCACTTCCTATAAATCAAAAGCTACCATAGAGCATTGCACATTAGTACCAATAATTCAAGTT
Source organism: Sequoia sempervirens (assembly GCA_007258455.2). Taxonomy (NCBI): domain Eukaryota; kingdom Viridiplantae; phylum Streptophyta; class Pinopsida; order Cupressales; family Cupressaceae; genus Sequoia; species Sequoia sempervirens. The sequence goes on along the minus strand of VDFB02000007.1, from coordinate 101,522,949 downwards.
GCATCTTGACCTCAAGATACTATATTCTGCTAAAAATCATAGAATAATTATCCACAAAACCTTACATTTTCATTAAAACTCATAATTTTCACACAAGTAACTCCATTTTAATCATTATGCAACACCAAATCTCACATCAATATCAATAAAAAGGGTAAAATTTTACACCTTCACAATTTCAAGAAAACATAATTCATCACTCAAGGAGAACAAAATCATAGATTCCACACACACTTGACATATTCACACACAAAACACATCACCAAGAAACACATCACACTAAAACTCAAGGGTCCATAGAGCATCCCTGACAGGAAGGATATCGATGCATTGTGCACTACACCGAGGGTCCTATCCTTTCCCATCAGTTTCCTGCACCATCGACCCGACACCATCAAACGAAAGAAATTCAAATTCACAACAATGACAAAAGAAAAATGAAACTCAAGACTCATGGGTCTAAGCGCAAGGTTACATAGTGAGCACACATAGTGCCCAGTGTATGAACCTATGATCTGATACCAATGTTGTAACGCCCCGCCGTGCGAACCCCAAAGGACAACTAAACAATAATTACTACACACATTTTTTTTTAAAAAGTAAACATAACATATATGTAATACACATTAAATCATAACATGAATTTTTAATTAAGTAGATTCATTTGCACATACATCCCTTGGGGTACACGAGGAGTCATTACACGACTTAGATCCCCACAACGACAATAAAGAATAAAAGCCCAAGATATAATCCATAACAAAATTAAAATAAAAATTAACAATTATAACACATACATGAAAATAATTGATAAGAAACCATCTAAGTACATAAATACAACATACGCATAAATAACTTAACACATGGAATAACAATTGCCACGGCCAATATTCATAGGAGTTAACATTACATTCTGATTACAATGTTCTAGGGTACAATGATACAAAAGTGTTTCCAAACATAAATGGAAACCATACATAGATAAAGGCCGATACAAATAAATAGATGAAAGCGGCTCCAAGATGGATATAACTCTGGGGTCGCTACAACAGCACCAATCCGCACCTCTCGATCCTTGACTGGGGACCCAATGGGGTGCTTAGCACGTTCCACCCAACCATGTGAGTCCGAAGACCCACCCCCCGTGCTAAGGGGCTGACAAGAAAGAGTCCTCAACCAAGAACATCCAAAACACGGAACCACAAGACTCAACATCATACAAAAGTATCATAAAACTCAAAATTACAAGGAACATAATCCACAATATCAAGAGTCATTAGGATAACTTAAAATCATAAAATCTCATCACATAAATAAAAAAATGACCAATAACAAATGGCAAAGTATGATCATGAAACGCCAAATCAGCTAAATTAATAAACATACTACAATTCCAAATTGCAAAACAACACAATAACATCATATCCGCAGTGCCAAAAGAGTACAAGGTCATAAGTCAAATATCAATGAGATCATACAAGACCACCAAATTACACGAGATATATTAAGGCAATAATCCACGGATCAATATAAATCCGAGATATCAACAATCTAAACCAACTCCACAACCTACTTCGAGGAGGAACACAATAGAAGTAAAACACATATGGGCAACTAGGAGAGTGTCATCATAGTCCTACATGGGTTGTCTTGTCTTTCTTCCTCCCTCCCCAACTAGAGGCGTCAGGTCCATAGAATTTGACTCATGCAGAGCCGTAGACCTCTTGTGAAGACGAGGTCACGACCTTGCCAACCACGGCCTTCTCAGCCTTCCATTAGTCTGCGAAAGCACTAATGAAGATGAGGCATCCATTTTATTAATCTTGTAATGATATTACTACCCAACCCTCCTAAGTTAATTATTAGGTTTTCACTTGTTTACTAACTCACTCGTGGGTTATCCTGAGCCCTTCCCCTTAAACGGGCGCCGGCCCCCACGAGGAGCCACTCTCCCTAGAGACCCAACAACATAAAAACCAAGGGTTGTACCATCAAAATAAGAATATTAGATCTCGAGAAGCATGCGAGGCATTACCCATCTCGCTATAAATACAATTTCCAAGTCTCAACAAAATTCCGTACAACCCTTTTAAAATCATGAAACCAAAACACTTGCCACATCAAGGGCCCATAAAGAGAGAGAACATCAATTATCAATCAACTCAAGCCTCTAGAAGTCAAAAGAATGACAACCCACAAATAAGGTAAAATAAAGCAATACGGTCCCAACACAGAAACTTAACATACAAACATCTCCTCAACCAAAAGGACTCAAGCAGGTGACCGAAATAGTAAGGATCCATCATACTCATTCGTTGATCAAATGTGAACTCAATAAATAAAAATCACCTATGAAAACCAAACAACTCAAGAGATACATCAAAAAAAATTCATCATAACAACCATTAAACACGGGGATACACTTAATGAACAACAATAAACAAACAAACACTTTCTATCCATCCGGAAGGATAAAAAATCTAATCACAACCTTATGACACAAAAGAGCTCCCTCCAAAAACAAAACTCAGATAAAATAAAATAAAATACATAATCAACTTGATATAAAGCAACCAGCTCAAACCATCAAATCAACCATGAAACAAGTAAGCATCCTTATAGAGAATTTACGAAGAAGGGAATAAGGAGATAGTCATCATTTAGAAAATCATCTGTTTTACATAAACCCTACATTTATCCAAATATACACAATCAACTCAATAGTAAGACATTTCTTCCACATATAAAATACTAAGTATTCACCAATACTCAAAGTATTCTAAGTTAAATAATCTATCAATTTCTTACACACCTAAAAGACTATATTTAACAAACTACTTTTTTTGATAATCCACAAAGAGTGATAACATTCTACTAGCATTTAAAGCTTACTTTATATCTTATCTCTTCCATTATTGAGGCATCATTTAAGTCGAACTGAAGAAATCCTACCACTATAGGTATCCATATATACATATAAAGACATTTCATCAATTAACTTCTTTAGAAATATTCCAAATAAATAAATAGAGCTATTACCTCTTTTACTCACACATAACCATTACTATTGGGGCAATTTTAATGTTTCTAATTCCATTAATTGAGAACCCAACAAATTCACCTTAAAATAATTTAACAAATACAAGCATTTAATGAAACCTTTTTGATTAAGCAATTATCAATAATTATGACCTTGTCAAGCATTATTCCTTCCCTCAAGACTAATTACTCACAATAGATATCTAAAGTAACAATATTCCCTTGGGGCTCTTATAAATAAATTAATTTTCCATATTAATTATTTTCAAATTTACTCTTCTACCATATAACAACTTAAGAAACTTCTCAAATAACTAACATAACTCTTTAACCTAACCACATAACTTATTTAGTTAGATTCGTTAAACAGTGTTTCAAGGTTTTGTAATGATACTTATTCCAAGAACTACCAAAGCGACACCTAAATATACTAAGTTCATTTATCTTCCTTGCTATTCGAATTTCTCATTATTCATCAAGGAATTACTTTGTTACCAAACAATTTTCATCAATTTCTACATACACAACATGAATACAATATTTACTTTAATATAACTACAGTGAGAAATGAGAACATTTTGTTATTTATTTATATATCTATGAAGAACAGATTATTGTTTGAAATGCCTTCTACCAGATTATTACCTATATATATTATGACTATAGGACTATACTATACTTAGATCACTGCCTATGAATCCTACTATCACTTCAACTTAATCTTTTCACTACTTAAAACTACAACGAACTCAGCAATATCCTGGAACAGTGACTATCATCTGAAGCATATACACATACTAATCAATCCATGAAACTGGAGAGATTATTTAAACTATTAAATTTCCCATTATGACCAGGTGAGACGGCTGAGACAGATTGCAAATAGAATCAGAGAGTTTATTTAAATCTATACACTCTGCCACTGACAGGTTAACTATGAAAACAGAGAGGTTATTAAATTTACTACACCTTTGCTAGCCTAAAGTTGCAGCTGTGATGGAAAGCCAATGATAACAGGGAGACTATTTAATTCTGCACAATACCTCTACTCTAAAAGGCGAAACAGTGACAGGTCGCCAAGTGTATTAGAAAGTGAATAATGGAAATTTGGAAATATCGCTATCTACTAGCATTTTTATCAATTCTCAAATATTATCTACAAGGCTGAAGAGAAGGAGAAAGGTAAGGTACAAAAACATGACTTAAAATAAGGAGAATTAATATACAATTTTTCTGTTTTTGGAACCTGATGCATTTCAGATTAGAGGCGAGCTTCCAGAGATTATTTAAAGCTTTAAACTTCCCATTATATTCAAGTGCAGCAGCTGAGACTGGTCGACAATGGGATCAGAGAGATTATTTAACCTCTGCAACATTCTATTTTCAAATACTACAGATATGATAGGTTGCTAAAGGTATCAAGGAGATAATATAAATTTAGATTACCAAACTATGCGAAGGAGCTCATCTAAACGCTGTATCCAATAACATCAATTTCTCTCAGCTTCGACTGAACGGAGGTAACTGGAAAAGGCTTGAAACATTGCGCAGACCAAGAGAATTAAATAATCTGCTAATTGGTTCTCAATTTCTTCACTTGAACAATCTGCTCAATGACGGCATCAGAGAAGACACACGAACCAAGCTTTCCCCACGTTTGAGATGGTTACGGTTGCAAAAAAACGTGAGTAGCCATTATGTTCAAGCACCAAAACTGAGACAGGGAGACTAAATATTGTACACTCATGTAACGATGATGATGAAGATGATGCAGTCTTTAAACAATAGTCAAGAGAAAGCAGAGAAGAAACAAGGTGCATACTAAGGCGACAGAGACAAGAATTGTGAATGGTTTGACAGAATGTCCCAGAGTATGTTAAAAAATAGAGGGAGGGCACGTGTAATGCTTGACAAAATTCCTCAAAGGAAAGAGGATAATGGACAACAACGCTTCATCCAGATTATGGCACGAAAAGGGAAAGAAGAAAATTAAATATGGCAGAGGATTTGCAATTAACAAAATCAAGATTAATGAGCAGCCGAGGTGGTAAATACAGACATTCATATAATTGAGATTTTCTAAGAGAAAATATCCACATCAATACTCGTACATGGCTATATACATTAAGCATTCTATAAAAATATGATATGGTTGGCGTCTTACCTATTCGCAATCTTTCCTCTTAAGAGTTGGGGGTGGTCTTTTACCTTGGCCATATTGGAAATCCCCATTGTTCCATGACTGTTAAACTTGCACATGCCCCTCGAACTTAAGACAGAGAGAAGTGATCCGTTTTATGCCTTTCTTCATCTTTTGGTGGAGCTGCAAAGCTCGAGCACATCTTTGTAGCAGTGGCAGCCCCCTCCACATAACTGATCCATTCTTCTTTTAATCCTAACATTCTTATACAAACATCTCATAGCTTGTCAGATGATCCAGGATCATCCCCCCCCCAGATGACTCTGAATTCTAAGTTATGAAATCACTGCCTGGAAGATGATGAGACAGCGGAAGCTAAAGCGTTCTTCCAGCTTTTCTTGCCATTTCCTCTTCCCAAAAACTTATCATGATTTATTAATTAATAAACTATTCACTTTCCATTTTCCAATTGCCTTCCTTTTTATTATTTTCTTTTCAAGATTATTTTTTTCATTATTATTATTAAATCAATTTATCTAATAATATCACTTGTGCTTTTAACAAATTAGTTTAATTTGATCATTTGTTCTAGATCATTTGATTTAACTTAATTGATTATGATTTTAATTTCTAATCATATTTTAAATAACTTTGCAAATCACTTATAATTTAATTAATTATTTAAACATGATTACTAACATATTATATTTTCCACATAATCAAATAACATAGTAACCAATGAAGCACACACATATACTCACACAAAAGTTCAGAACAACCGACATGGAGGGGTATTACATGGAAGGGCCCTGGAATCCACGTTTCCAAAGATTGTCCCAAGTAAGACACTTACCTTGGACCACTAGCCAAGAGAAAAAATTACACTTGGGCCAAGAAAATTTATTCCAAACATGCTTCCACCAAGTAACCTGGGAGCTCCCAAAAACCTGTTTATCCAAAACCTGATAACCTGAGGCCACCGAAAATTTTCCTTTCAAATCAGGACCCCAAGCAAGCACATCACTTCCCTAGAGAGAGTTGCAGACACGACTAGATAAAATCTTAGCAAGCTCCTGACGATCTTCCTCCACACCACCATGAGGCCAATCCAAGCGGTCCTTCCATTTGGCCACTGAAATCTGACCCAAATAATTTTGCGATTTGAAGTCAGCCACATGACACCAACCCGCCACCTCGAAAACCTGGCACAGATCATGTAGGTGGGGATGAGAAGAAACAATGGGTGGATGTCCATCCCAGGAGTCATGCCAAAAGAGAGCATCTCGACCCCCATTGCAAATCCAAAAAAGACCATGCTTAACCAGCTTGGCACCCCATTTAAGGGTACTCCAGATCATAGAACCTTTACCCTCCATGCTGAATCTAACCACCTCCCTACTTTCCACTGCTCCCAAATATTTGAAGGTCAGAATCTTAGCCCACAACAAGTGTTGTTGTGAGCACCATCGCCAATACAACTTAGTAGCCAAGGCCTGCCCATTCAAATCTGATTGACGTAGACCAAGACCCCCCTCCTGCTTTGGCCTACAAACAACATCCCACCTCACCAAATTCCATTTTCTATGGAGAAGATTTCCAGCCCATAGAAACTGATGAGACAATTTCTCAAAATCTTTAACAAAACTTGAAGGAGCGGACAGAACAAAGCATCTATAAAGAGGGAGAGCCTGGACCACCGATTTTAGAAGAGTCATTCTACCTGCTGAAGAAAGCCACCTACAAGTCCAATGACTGACCAATATTTGAAACTTGTCAAGAGTCTCTTGCCAAAACCTTTTGGGGAGAGAACGAATGGCAAGAGGGATACCTAGATAGGAGAACGGAAGCGAGCCAATCTGGAAGTGGAGAATACCAGCAATTCTCCTTTGAATAACCTTAGGAGTATGGAAGAAATAAATGAAGGACTTCCCCTCATTAATGCACTGCCCAGAAGCCACCAAGTAACTGTCCAACACATTGCGCCAGTGGAGAGCCTCCTCTACCTTAGCCCTACCCATCAAGGCAGTATCATCAACAAACTAAAGATGAGACTGAGGGGGAATGCCATTTCCCCAAATCCAGCCCTGAAGCGATCCACTAGCAACTTGAGCACGAATGAGCCTTCCCAGGCCCTCCGCAAGAAGGATGAATAAGTAGGGAGACAGGGGATCACCTTGCCTGAGGCCTCTAGAAGCACCAAATAGACAAGTGGGCTCACCATTAATAAGCACCGAAAAGGAAGAAGAAGTGACACAACTCCTTACCCAATTAATCCAACCCTCCGCAAAACCAAAAGCTCCAAAATTTTGAAGAGAAAGCTCCACTTAACACGATCATACGCTTTGGCCATGTCCAACTCGATAAACATCGACTTTTCTTTTGAGGATTCCATAGAATGGATGGTCTCAGCCACAATAACAACCCCATCCATGATCTGCCTGCCAGCAACAAAACCTCCCCGCTCCTCAGAGATTAACCCACCAAGCCAAGGTTTCAACCTTTCCGCAATCAACTTAGTAATAATTTTATACACCACATTACATAAAGCAATCGGCCTAAAAAGATCTAGATAATTTTCCCCCTCCCTCTTTGGGATAAGAGCTAAAAAAGTAGCATTCGGAGACTTCAACATTTGTTTATGCTTAAAGGATTCTTGAACAACCTCTAAGAGGTCCAATTTAACTACTTCCTAGAACTCCTGAAAAAACTCGAGAGGAAATCCATCAGGCCCAGGGGCTTTTCCTTTCTTCATCTGGAACACAACATTCTCAATCTCCAACAAGGAAATAGGGGAGAGCAACGATTCATTCATTTCATTAGACACCAACTGTGGGATACAGTCTAAAATCTTTGCTTCATCCTCCTCCGCAGGAGGTGAATCCTCAGAGAATAAGGCAGAAAAATACCGAATGCATTCAGCAGATATAGAAATGGAAGAGAACAAAATTTCTCCATCAGGAAGCAAGAGGGAAGAAATAGCATTACCTTGCCTCCGATCCTTAACAGAGTTATGGAAGAAAGAAGTGTTCCTATCACCAGCCTGAAGCCATTCAATACGGGACTTCTGTTTCCAAAAAAGTTCTTCTCTTAACTTTAATTGTAGCAACCTCTAACAAACTCAAATCTTCTGAGAGGCCTTGATCATGAATTTGTCTGGTAATTAGATCAAGATGCTCCTGAGCTTTCTATTTTTCTTTAAACAAATTGCCAAAGTGCTGCCTATTCCACCTCTTCAATCTATACTTAACATACTGGAGCCGCTTTGAGAAAGTGTACATAGCAGTGCCATAAGCTGGCTTCCCAAGATCCCACCAGCCAGGGAGTAAATCATGGAGAGATTCATCCGTGAGCCACATGAGTTGAAACTTAAAGGTCTATCTAGCACACCACTGAGGCAATTCAGCCACCAGTTTGATTGGCCAATGATCAGAACCTCGACCATCCAGAATTTTAGAATAGATCTTCCACCTGTCCCCTAACCAAAAACTAGACACCAAGAATCTATCAAGTCTCTCCGAAATAGAGGCATCTTCAATTCTCCTATTATTCCATGTAAATAGACCATTACCCAACTTGATATCCATAAGACGAAGAGTAGAAATATTGTCCTGGAGTAGCAACGCCGAAGCCTCCAGCCTAGCGGTACCACCCTGCTTCTCCGCAAGCTCCATGATAGCATTAAAATCACCTCCAATAATCTAAGGATGGTAAGGGAAAAGGCTATGAACTAAATGAATGTTGGCCCACAAGATGTGCTTACCCTGCAACTCCATCGGCGCATACACATTGGAGAGGAGAATAGTTTCCCCAGAAACAAAACAAGAAGCCACCATGGAAAGGGAGGATTTAAAAGACCCCCACCATTGGGGGCAAATATTTTGTGGATTCCAAAAGCACGCCACCCCACCAGAAGCCCCCTGAGCCCCAGTGCATTGGAATTCACCATTCCTCCATAACTTAGGAGCTAAGTCCATCATACCTTCCACAGAGAGCTTAGTCGCCTGGAGAAAAAGAACATCGGGCGCATGAAGCCTAATCAAATCCTGAACAGCTTTTTGTCTAGGGCCACTATTCAAGCCTCGTACATTCCAAGAAAGAACTATCATTTCAAAGGAGAAGAGAAATGCGAATCAAGAGTCTTGACTGACCCTGATTCCACCAAAGTCTCCCCAATCATCTTAATCTTTTCCACATCCTTCTTCCTACCCAGCTTGGAGGTTTTTTCTGACCCCCCCTTTTTGAGATCTTTTTGCAAAATACCCAACTGAGAGGAAAACTTCAAAATCTTCTTCCCTGCCTATGAATTTGCCTTCTGCAAGAGGTGAGCCTTATCTGCACTAACTTGCCCTGCCTTAGCACTACCACCTGACGCAACCTGGACCCCCAACTGCCGAAATGTTCCTATGTCTGAAGGCCCATCACCATGCGGAACCATAAGCACCTCTAAATTGAGCTTTACCTATCCAGGAACATTCCTGTCCTCCTCTATGCATTGCACTCCCGCAGCCCCCTCTTGTTGAGAAGAAATCATTTCCTCCACTGAAGGGCCATGCTGATCTATATCCAAAGTCCCATGATCAAGATCAAGAAATCCTGGGTTCACCTCCTGTTGACTGAGCTCTTCCAACACCTCGAATCTACTGAAGGTATCCTCCTCCTGCCTATCCTTCAAAGACCTTTTATGACCTTTATTTATGTTTATGCCTCTAACAGTAGTGAAACCATCCTCTCTACCACCAAAACCCTAAAAGGTATCCTTGCCCTTATCCACCCTGGGTGTATTATTTGAAGGTAGAGAAGATTGAGCCTCCAAAGGCTTGGCCTTTGGACACCTGTGCCAGAGGTGACCGTACTCATGACAAAAATGACTGTAGTCAAGTTGTTGCACCCATGAATAATCTCTTGCACTCACTTCCAAAGAGTCTGGCAATGGCTTACTTAAGTCAATTTCTACACAGAATCGGGCAAAAGTCATTACTTTTTTGAATTGTGTATGTTGTGATGAACCCACAGGTTTCCCCAACTTTGAAGCTAATAAGTGCAACACATCCTCGTGCCAACATTCCATAGGGAGCCTTGGAAGATGAACCCAAACTAAAACTTGATTTGGAAGCTCCTCCGCCAGATTGAAACCAGCATGCCATGGCTTAATGAACAAGCCCACCTGGTTGTAAAAATACGGGCCCCCTTCAAAAACCCTATTCCGATCCGCCATGCAGTTGAAAGTGACCATGAAATAATTGTTTTCCAAGAGGCGAATCTCCATTTCCCCCTCAGGCAGCCAAGTCCTTTGAGCCCACAAATCCAAGAATTGCAACGAAATCTTCAAACCCAAAAATTTGCAATAAAGAGAATGCCTTGAGAAATAATCGATATCCTCTGCCAGCATCTCCATCGAAATGACTACATTCGGCCTCTCAGCACACCGTTCAAGGCATCCGTTAATCTTCAAAATTCTAAGCCCTCCTGCCGATCCTGACACAGCTTTTTCAGGCTCCACCGAAAAGAGATTATTATCGAAAACCTTCGAACCCTGAAGAGATGGTTTCAAACCCATCGCCGAGCGGAAATCCATTTTGGGGAAAACCCCAGAAGAATCCCCTTGCAGCATAGAGGAAAAGGCCTTAAACTCTCATACAAGCCCACGGAAGCCCCAAAGGGGAAACACCACACCTCCCTAGAGGAGGGAACACGGGACCACCAGCTGGTGCACCCAACTCCCCACCCCAACTCACCACCCACACACCTTATCCCACACCAAGCCCCGCCTTCCACCGCACCACACCCCACTAAGCACCCTAAGCCCACACGCCACAACAAACAGCCTGCGCACCAAGCCACTGCCACCAAACGCCGCAAAAAACAACAGCCGGTCACAAGCAGAGGAAGAGAACCAACCACAGAGCACCCTCCCAAACGCAATCTGCCAAACACTGAAACCAACAGACCCCCCCTGCGCACAGACAAACACCCACCCACCCAAACGCAACCCAGGCAGCAAGACAGAAACGGGCTAGGGTGCGGATGCCCTAGCTAGGCACAGAGAGAGCGACGCCATCTGCCCAATTTCGGGTGATTTACTCTCTTCATATTATTATCTATTTTGATATTCATTTTATCATTGTCACACCTTTTCCATGATTTCTTTCTATTTTCCATGTATTATCTATGTTCTCTTCTTGTACACAAATGTCATTAACTTCTCATGCTACAGAGTTATTTCATACACTTTCCATGAGTGTGCAATACAAATTCTTATTTTAACGTTTAGTGTGATAATTCAATGTTATTTATAAAAAAAAATTATAACACATTTAGAGATGGAAAAATAAATTAATAATATTTTAATTTTGAATTTTTAAGTATTAGTTTGATTATTGTTTATTAAATTAAGAAGTGTCATATAAAATTGTTTTATATTTTGAATCTATAAAATTACTATTTATATTTTTGACAATTTATAAATTGTGTTGAAAGGCATAACTACATTGATAGCAAAAGGTAGAGTATAATGATATGAGCACGTTAACAAAAATATAAAGAGTGGACTTATTAACTCTAGTAAATAAAATAGAAAATGACTATAAAATTTGATAAATAAAATGATAGATAGATAGAAAACTAATACTTTTAAAATAACTATATTATTAAATATTGACAATAACAACACAGTCTTAGTTTCAAAGTTTTTAGATAACATTCCAAGTGTGGTATTTCAAGAACAAAACAACTCCATTGTAACGCCCTTCTATTAGTTTATATCCTCTTGTAGATTAAATTAGGGATATAATATTTACCTCCATTTATTCCTATTATAATGGAAAATGCATTAGGAAGATATAAGATAAAGAGACAAAGGGAAGATGAATTAAAATTGCTCCAAATGCAAGTCCTATTACTCATTAAAAATATTTTATTACACCCTTCTCTTTCCTATCACTTGCAAGAGAGAATCATAGTCAATAAGTAATACCTTGGATGACTACTACAAGGCTTCAACACAAAGTGTGAATATATATAAATCATAAAATTTCCTTTTTAATATAGATCATATAACTTGTAAGGAAGCAAAGGTGTGTGGAAATAATTCCTATGCTAACTTTGAGAGGAGGGTTATGCAAATTTCAAATAAAATACTATAGAGATTTCAAGAAACACATAATACCATGAGCATAATAACAATAAAACCATAACTCAGTGATTTACGTGGGGAAAACCCTTTTAGGAGAAAAAACCCACACTCCAAAACCTACACAATGTATTATTGAATCCTGAAATAGATTACAACACACTTGCAATGCAAGTTCTTATAGGAATCTTCACCTCAACTCAATTTAGAGGAATTTCAACAACATTCTGGTAGCATATAGACTTGCAAACTAACTATCACCTTTCTCTCTCTCTAAAATGAAGCAGGAGGATACAGAAACATACCCAATTTTCATACAACTATTCTCAACAAAATAAAATAGATTGAAAGTGCAACAAATTAGATCTTAAAAAATGCAACATGAATACTTGATTGTTCATTCATAATCTCCAGAAGAGCATCACAATAAATTTTCCAAATTGACAATACAAATGGTATAGCCTCATGGGCTGATAATAATAGTCTCAAAACTGATATAAAATTGATGTACAATAGAAAAATAATTTAAGGACAACAAGTTCATTCTTTCAAATCTTCTACCAAAAACTGTGAAACAAGATCATCAAACACTTGTAAACTTAAATACAAAATATAGAACAACTCAATCATGGATTCTTAAATCCATTTTCTGCTATGCCTTCACTTCCAAACCTACAAAACATTCATACCAAACTGATTTCTCCTTCCCTCAACTCTCACCAAACTTCCCCTGCAAAATCCCTCTTCTCTTCTGATATTCCCCTTCTTTTCACAATCTGATTTTTTGCACTTTTTTTTGTGCAACTCTCAAGAGAAACCTACACGTTCTTTCTCCAAACTTGCTACTATTGATTTCTTCTCTTTTAATACATTAAAGGTTGCATTTTATATAGATTAAAAGCTTTTTTGAGATACGAAAATAGGAACCCAAAATCTACTCTTTCATTTCCCTCCAATTGTATCTTTTAAATCCTTCAATTTGTGTTAAAATTTATCATTAAATGCTTCCAAATATCGAAAATAAAGTTGCTGCACCACATGCTATGAATTTTTCTTGTAAATTCCTCATAAAAATCAATAAAATCCTCAACCAATTTGTTCTCATTCACATTAATTTGAATATTGAAGTCATTAATTGATTTTTCCCAAAAAAACACTAACTTTTATGCATTAAAGCAAAAATCTGTTTTTCTTATCTTGGGTGTCCACTCTCACCTCCTAAATCACCTCCTACACCTTTTCTCACTCCAAAAATATAATATTTAAATAAAGACCAATTATTTAATAAATTATTTTGGCCTCAACATCGCAATTTATTTACCTATTGCACAATTAAACCAAACCTTAGGAAATTAAAAATTAAATAATTTCTTTTTGGTTGATGAGGATAGCCCTTTGACCATGGATGCTCCTACATCAAACACCCATGGTAGAAAAGAAATATTTCATGAGCTGCACTCAGAAATATTTATAGAACCTATGCTTGTCTTGGATCTACCTCTTTTCTTTGTCCACTGGTATTTCTTTGTTCACCAATTTCTACAACTTCACAACATTATCCTCTTTCATCTTTACTCCTCTACCCTCTATTGCTAATTTAATTTCTCCCACTCTTTCCACCATGTCTTCTTCATGAAACTTTATAGTTTCAATGCCTTTTGTAAAACACGTCGCTGCAATCTGATTTCTTTTACTCAAAACAACATTAGTACCATTATCAAGAGACTCATTTTCCATTCCTCCTAAGAAAGAATCATAGTCACAAATCAAAACATCTTCATGTCCACTATTCTCTAACAAATATTTACCAAAAAAAATTCCATTTACCTTCACTTTACACCTCCCCAATTTAACTTCATCAAATTGATCTACTACTGCAATAAAATACTCTATTTCTACATTCTTATTGTCATCAAAGTAAACACCAAAATCTAATTTTACCTCACTTTTACCTGCAAACTTCATCTCACCTAAGATTAACTCATCCCATTCTCTTTCAATTGCTTCCATTCACATCAATAAATCATCCCCTTCACTTTCTTCTATATTCTTCAGAGGAAACTCTTTGCATGCAACTTCATCATAGTCGCATTCATCTTCATAAAAATATTTATCAAAAATGAATTTTTCCTTTGTATCTTCCACTGCTACAACCTTTTCTTCCCTTGCAATAATTTGATCCCATTCTCCTTCAATCTAAAGGAGTAAATCATCCTTCTCAACTTCATACATTTTCTTTAAAGAACTCTCTTCTACTACTGCAATAACGGTAGTCTCATCCTACATGTATTCCAATAGACATCACTCTTCAGGTTCATCAATCTCTTCGTGCTCATACTCTTCTTCTTCCTTTGTGTCACATGCATGACACTTTGTTACTTCTTCTTTCTTTCCTGTAGTCAAAAAATCATTAGAAAGATAAAACTTATCTTCAACTCTTCTCTCCTCTTGTTTCCTCCTTTCAATCTCATCCCTCAATTCATTTATTTGTTGTTGCAACCTTTTAATTTCTCTTTCTATGAATCTCCTTTTTATTACCTCTAGTTTGGGAATCCTTAGAATCCATCTAATGATAATGATGAGGGTGCAGCCCAAGACATAGAAAATAACCCACAAACAAGAGAATAATTTTATTATTCAGAAAATGGAGTTTCTTACATGTAGAGGATCCCAAATCCTCAAGTTCTATAACACATGCAAGTCACAGAAAGCTACAGAATAACCCTTTCACAATATGCGAGCTTGTCCCCAAAAAGTTACCCAAAAATTAGAAACCCGCCCATAAATAGAGCTCCTCTTTAGTTTGGAGTCATAAAAACATTCAAATTTGAGTTTAGGCAGTCTGGCACTGAAAATTACAACTTGAAGTTGAAATTTCAAAAGAACATTTGCAATTGTATCTTCTAGAAAGTGCGTCAAATTCCCTTTGCCATAACTTTTGATCCGAGACTCTGATTCGTGAACCGTTTGAACTATTAGAAAGGTCTCGAAGTCAATAACATGCTAGAAATCCGCTATGCCAATTTTGGCAAGTTTTGGGGTAGTTCCAGGAAATCTAAGTACCTCAAATCTGGGAAACTAAGATTGCAATATCTTTCAACCCAGGAATAGAAAATAAAAACCATAAATTGGAAATTTTATTATAACGAAAAGGGTATCCAAAAATGTAAAAACATCTAAAAAATGAGAAACTTGAAATTTAACTATTTTTTGGGTGATGCAAGATTGCCCTTACACCACTGGATGCTCCTGCAATAGACACCCAGGGTAATTTGAGAAGTGACCCCATCACATCTTAGATGGTTGAGGAAAACCCAATCGGTCAACTGCTACCTTAGATAGCTAGGATGAATCTTCCATAGGCCTTCTTCTCCATTTCACTAGATATTCTTCAAACTACTTGTTTCTGGTACTCCTTACCACACGACTATCCAAGATTGCTTCAATCTCCTCCCTTTCTGAAGTAGTTGTTGGAATTCCATACTACCCTATTGTTGGTGCTTCCTCCATTCCACCTTCATGATACTCTGTCAAATTTGAAATGTTGAATGTAGGGGAAATGTTGATTCCATCAGGCAAGTCTACCTCATATGCATTCCCTAAATCATACTTTTTCAAAATCTTATAGGGACCGAATTTCTTCATCTTCAATTTGTTATAGGTTCCGATGGGAAACCTTTCTTTCCTCAAGTGGACCATTACTTCATCACCAATTCGAAACTCCTTATTCCTCTTTTTCTGATCTGCCTTAGCCTTATATTGCATATTCATCTTATTAATGTGTTCTCGTACCTTCTCATGTATATTCTTGATGTGCTCTGCAAAATCTTCAGCTTTAGCACTTATTTTCCTCTCTTGGTCCATCTTCCTCAATTCTGGAGTTGTTCTGGGGCTACCTCCATACACAATCTGGAACGATGATCTACCAGTGCTTTTGTTGATAGAATTGTTGTAAGAAAATTCTGCCTGGGGTAAGATCAAGTCCCATCCCTTCGGCTTATCTCCTACTAAACATCTCAGTAGGTTACCCATACTCCTATTAACAACCTTTGTCTTCCCATCTATTTGTGGATAGTGTGCAGAACTGAACTTCAACTCTGTCTTCAACTTCTTCCACAAGGTCCTCCAAAATTACCCCACAAATTTGGTGTCACGATTTGAAACAATACTCTTTGGTAGACCATGTAGCCTCACTGCCTCTTTGAAGAACAAGTCAACAATGTGGATTGCATCATGGGCCTTTTGACATGGAATGAAATGTGCCATCTTCAAAAACCTATCAACCATCACAAAGATTGAATCATTCCCTCGTTGTGTCCTTGGCAAACCAAGAACAAAGTCCATACTTATATCCTCCCATGGCCTCTCTGGTACAGGTAAGGGCTGATATAAGCCTGTATTCTGGATCACTCCTTTAGCCATCTGACATACCCTACAGCTTTGTACAAACTTCTTCACATCTTGTGACAACTGAGGCCAATAATAATGCTCACTGATAATGGTAATGGTCTTATCCTGACCAAAATGTCTTGCCATTACTCCACTATGCTTCTCCTTTATTAGGTTCTCCCTCATGGAACTCCTTGGGATACACAATTGACTTCCCTAAAATAACATACCATCTTGGATTATGAAATCTAGCCACCTTGTCCTGTCCACTGTAACGGGTTCCTTGCAAGCTTTCCAAGCCTCTGCAAAATCAAGATCTTCTGCATATAGTGTTCTGAGTTCATTGAACCCATCCACTTCAATCTGCATCTTTTTCATCAATGTATGCCTCCTACTTAAGGCATCTACAACCCTATTTTACTTTCCACTCCTATGTTTCAAAACAAAGGTATAACTCTACAAAAACTCTACCCATTTCATATGCCTATGGTTTAATTTTCCCTAACTATTTAGGTACTGCAAGGCCTGCTGATCAGTATATAGAAAAAATTCCTTCGGCAAAAAATAATGTCTCCATTTCTTTAATGCTTGAACTATTGCATAAAATTCCTGATCATATACATAATACTTTCTCTTGGCATCATTTAACTTTTCACTAAAATAGGCAATGGGCTTACCTTCTTGGCTCAACATTGCTCCAATGGCACAACCACTGGCATCACAATCCACCTAAAACACCTTGTTGAAATTTGGGAGGGCTAGAACAGGTTGCTCTGTTACCTTCTACTTCAAAAGTTCAAAACTTTTTGCTGCTCCAATGCTCCATTTGAATTCTTTTCTATCCCCTCTCATTGTTTTAGTCAGGGGTCCACAAATACTACTAAAGTTTCTAATGAAATTTCTATAAAAGCTAGCCAAACCATGGAAAGATCTCACCTCAATAGCAGTTCTTGGGGTAGGCTATTCCAGAATAACCTTCACCTTCTTTGGGTCCATCTTGAGACCTTCTACTGAGACAACAAACCCCAAGTAGACTAACTCCCTCTTCACAAAACTGCAATTCTATATATTAATCAATAGTTTCTCTTCTCTTAACTTCTCAAAGGCTCTCCGAATATGCATTAGATGCTCATCTAACGTCTTACTAAAAATAAAAATATCATCTAAATACACAATAACAAAACTTCCCAGAAATTCTTTTAGTACCTCATTCATGAGCCACATGAATGTTCTAGGTGCATTGTTTAGCCCTAAAGGCATGACTATCCACTAGTCAAGGAATAAGTGTTTGCATTGCCATGATCATATATAGCTCGCCTATCGAACTCCCATGGCCTCCCCAACAACATGTGACATGCATCGATAGGGATGATATCATAGAGTACCTCATTATGGTAGTTCTTGATCTTGAACTTTACTAGGCACTGCTCATTGACCAAAACTTTGTGGTATTTCTACAACCAGGCAATCCGATACGGATGCGGGTGCCTTTCCCTTTTCAGCTTCAACTTTGTAAACATCTCCTCTAACACCAGATTATCGGTGCTCCCACCATCAATAATGACATCACAACATTTTCCTTCACACTTGCACCTTGTGCGAAACAAATTATTCCTCTGTTCTGGTTCCTTTTCCTCAGTCACCAGGGCTCTCCTAATCACTAGGGCTTCTCCCCTTTCAGCATCATTTGAATGTTCAGATTGGGCCTCCTCATCTGCATGTGCAACTCTTCCATGACCTTCTGGCCTTTTGTCTACCCTTCCTTGGTGTTGTGGACATTCATAGGCTCGATGCCCTTCTTCTCCACACTAGAAACACGTTCCTCTAAAACCACCTCTTCCAGATCCTTGTCCATATATCCCTTGTCCTCTACCTCTTTGATCACCAATGTTTTGATCACGAGGGCAATAGAAGTTGTCATTCCTTTGGCTTCGGCTGGTACCCACATCTTCACTTTTCTTTTCATCATTATTTTGGCTTCCTGAAGGTCTTCCACTGCCCCTTCCACTTTGACCTCCTTGTCCTTTTTGTTTTCCATCAAATATTTTGTTCAGCTTCTCTTCCACCTTCAGAGAAAAATCATACACGTCCTCAATGGTGGTCATTCTGACTAGGCTTAACTCCTCCTGAATGCTTGGTCATAATCCATTAAGATATTGAGCTACCTTCTCCTTATTGGCCTCTGTGTGACCCATTCTGATGATTATCTTGTGAAAATCTTTAGTATATTCTTTCACAGATCTGCTTCCTTACTTCAACCCTTGTAATTTCTTCAACAGATCTAACTTGTAGTCCATTGGTATGAACTGCTTCTTCAGTTTCTCTACCATGCGATCCCTTCTGGTGATCTTGCCTTTTCCTCTTCAATTTCTTTCCAACTAGACCTCTTTCCACCAAATACTGGCATGGCCCTTTAGCTTCATTTTTGCAAACTTAACTCGATCTGGGTCCTCTATTTCGTCATACTCAAAATATTCTTCTAGCTCATTGATCTAGTCGATCAACTCTTCCGGGTTCAGACTTCTAGAATAACTAGGGACTTCTACTCTAGGTTTTTTCCTAATCTTCAAGATGGCCCTTATTAGCCGCATTTGGTTTTGATCAATTGCTTCTTCTTCCTCTTCTACATTTGAACCTTCTTCCTCTCCTTCATTCTCACTTTCCTCCCTCAGGTTTAACCCTCTTCTCAACTGCTCTTGTAACACATCAATCTGTCTCTAGAGGGCTACTAGTGCATCTCTTCCACCAGCATTTATGCTGCCTCGACCACCTCTGGCACCACCATGCCTACCAGGCATCACTCTTGGAGGCATCTTTCTTGACCTTGACCCACAACCATGGTCCTGGTGCAAACTACCTCACAATCAGCGATCTTTCCACATGCTCAAGAAAACCCTACTCTGATACCACTTGATGAGGGCGCAGCCTGATACATAGAAAATAACCCACAAATAAGAGAATAATTTTATTATTCAGAAAATGGAGCTTCTTACATGTAGAGGATCTCAAATCCCCAAGTTCTACAATGCATACAAGTTATAGAAAGCTACAGAATAACCCTTTCACAATATGCGAGCTTGTCCCCAAAAAGCTATCCAAAAATTAGAAACTTGCTTTAGGTGGTCTGGGGCCAAAAATTACAACTTGAAGTTCAAATTTCAAAAGAACATTTGCAATTGTATCTTCTAGAAAGTGCGCCAACTTCCCGGGGCCATAACTTTTGATCCGGGACTCCGATTTGCGAACCGTTTGAACCGTTCGAAAGGTCTCCAAGTCAATAACATGCTAGAAATTTTCTATGCCAATTTTGGCAAGTTTTGGGGCCATTTCAGGAACTCTAAGTGCATCAAATCTAACTCAGAAGATTTTCAGGTGCAAATCTGGGAAACTAAAACTATAATATCTTTCAACCCGAGAATAGAAAATAAAAACTATAAATTGGAAATTTTATTATGACGAAAAGGGTATCCAAAAATGTAAAAATATCTAAAACTGAGAAAATTGAAATTTAACTATTTTTGGATGACGCAAGATTGCCCTTACACCACTGGATGCTCTTGCATCAGATAATGCCCTTTCTCCTTTCCATTTTCTAGGCTTCTCAAATCCTCAACAACACAACTTTTCAAAACCCTCAAGTTTTTCACATTTAAACTTCCTCACATTTGGTGATCTATTTACAAAATCTTCACTATATCAAGATCTAATGGCTTCAATCCACACTTATAGGTCCTACTACAACTGCCTCACATTCAACGCTCTATTACACACTCAGGAAATTTTGCTTTGATACCACTGAAGTAGGAGGATAAACACACATACCCCCTTTTCATACAACTATTCTCAAGAAAATAAAATGCATTAAAAATGCAACAAATTAGATTTTAAAATCTACAACATGAACACTTGATTGTTTATTCATAATCTTCAAAAGAGCATCACAATAACTTCTCCAAATTGACAATACAAATTGTATAGCCTCATGGGCTGATAATAATAGTCTCAAAACTGATATAAAATTGATGTACAATAGAAAAATATTTTAAGGACAACAACAAGTTCATTCTTTCAAATCTTCTACCAAAAACTGTGAAACAAGATCATCAAACACTTGTAAACTTCAATACAAAATATGCAACAACTCAATCATGGATTCTTAAATCCATTTTCTGCTATTCCTTCACTTCCAAACCTACAAAACATTCATACCAAATTGATTTCTCCTTCCCTCAACTCTCACCAAACCTCCCCTATAAAATCCCTCTTCTCTTCTGATATTCCCCTTCTTTTCACAAGCTAATTTTTTACACTTTTTCTTGTGCAACTCTCACGAGAAACCTACAAGTTCTTTCTCCAAACTTACTACTATTGATTGCTTCTCTTTTAATACATTAAAGGCTACATTTTATATATATTAATACCCTTTTTTAGATATGAAAATAGGCACCACAAATCTACTCTTTCATTTTCCTCCAATTGTATCTTTTAATTCCTTCAATTTGTGTTAAAATTTATCATTAAATGCTTCCAAATATGGAACAAAAAGTTGCTGCACCATATTCCATGAATTTTTCTTGTAAGTTCCTCATAAAAATCAATAAAACCCTCAACCAATTAATGCTCATTCACATTAATTTGAATATTGAATTCATTAATTGATTTTTCCCATAAAAACACTAGATTTATGCATTAAAGCAAAAATTTGTTTTTGCTTATCTTGGGTGTCCACTCTCTCCATCCCTATTTTTTAGGGATTTTGGAATCTCAAAAATAATATTTTAAATGGAATAGAAATTCTCCAAAAACCTATTCCAAATTTTCCAATTTTGAATTTCAAACTCCAAAATCACCTCCTACACTTTTTCACGCTCCAAAAATATAATATTTAAATAAAGACCAATTATTTAATAAATTATTTTGGCCTCAAAATTTCAATTTATTTACCTATTGCATAATTAAACCAAACCT
Source organism: Sequoia sempervirens (assembly GCA_007258455.2). Taxonomy (NCBI): domain Eukaryota; kingdom Viridiplantae; phylum Streptophyta; class Pinopsida; order Cupressales; family Cupressaceae; genus Sequoia; species Sequoia sempervirens. The sequence goes on along the minus strand of VDFB02000007.1, from coordinate 101,501,284 downwards.
TAGGAAATTAAAAATTAAATAATTTCTTTTTGGTTGATGAGGATAGCCCTTTGACCATGGATGCTCCTGCATCATAAAATGGCTCTCTCAAAGTACCAATATATAGTATTATATTGCATATGAGAACCTTCTAGAGATAAAGCATTTCTTTTAGAAACATCTAATAAAAACTCATAACAATCTTATCTCTTTCTCCATATAAAAGATACATCTCAATATAGCCGCTTTTCACCTATCAAAAAATCTTCTATTCTTGGCTTGCTTTATTTTTTTATTTCCATGCAACGTTGAGACACTTTCTTATTTTTCTTTTTTCATTTTTTCATTTTTATCTTTTTGTTTTAAAATGATTTATTCCTAACATTCTCCCACATGTCGAACACCTTGTATGAACCAATAGAAAATAGGTAGATAATTGTTGGGGGCCAAAAGACCCATTAATTTGGAACACCATCTAAGCTTTTATGTGCTCACAAGATTTTTTAATGCATCTATAATATTTTTCACAGTCTCTACCTTTTCTAGCTTCAACCTAGCATGAAAATTTGGGTTCTTCGCAAGGGATATTGTACTTTGTCTGTCACAATAGACTATAACTACTTCATGTTTTAATCCAGTATCTGAACACAAATGCTTCAGCCAAATGGCTTCTGTACATGCATGAGTAGTTACCATGTACTCTGCCTCAGTAGTGGAAAAAGCAACTACAACATGTCACTTGCTCATCCAACTAGTTGTACCACCATTAAGAGTAAACACATATGCATTGATGGATCTTCTACTATCAACATCACTAGCCCAATCTTAATCCACAAAACCATGAATACTCAGGGAATGTTGATCTCCTACACCATGAAAAAATATAGAGTACTTTGATGTACCCCACAAATATCTGAAGACCCTCTTAACTGCATCCCAATGCACTCTTCCAAAATTAGACATAAAACAAGAAATAACTCCCACTACTTGGGAAATGTTTGGTCTTGTATAGACCATAACATACATTAAGCTTTCGACTACACTCTAGTAGGGCACTCTAATCATGTATTCAATCTCTGATGGGGATGTAGGACATTGTGAAATAGAGAGCTTCATTCCCAATGCAACAAGAACACAAAGTGGTTTATAATCCTTCATGTTGAACCTTTGTAAAATAGAACAAACATACTTACTATGGCTAAGCCATAGATTTCTGTTCTCATGATCTCTTTTTATCTCCATCCCAACTATGTGTTTTACTGCACCAGCATCTTTCATTTTAAATTTCATAGAGAGCTGAGATATCAATTCTACATTCAAACCTTTTCCTTTCCCAATAAACATGTCATCAACATATAAAGCAATTACCAGGAAATAATCACCATTAGATTTAAAATATACATAGTGATCAAATTTAGACAGAACAAATCCCAAACTCAACACATGTATCAAACTTTTGGTACCACATCTTAGGACTTTGTTTCAGGCTATACAAAGATTTCTTTAACTTACAAACCAACTTGCTTTTCCCTTTTACCACATAGTGAGCTCTAGTCGTGTCATGCAAATCTCTTCCTCCAAATCACCATGAAGGAACACAATTTTCACATCCATTTGTTCCACCTCTAGATCATAAGCTACTGCAATAGATAACAAAAACTAAATGGATGTCATTTTAGCAACATGAGAAAAAATCTCACCATAATCAATACCCTCAACCTATGAGTATCCCTTCGCAACCAACTATGTCTTATACTTTTCAACATGTCCATTTCAACTAATCTTTTTATTAAACACCCAGTTACATCCAATAGGTTTTCAACCTTTAGGAAAAGGTACAAGGTCCCATGTATCATTCCTTTTAAGGGTGTGTGCAGGACCATCATGGAAAAAGTTGGCCCTTAAGTGGCAAAAAATTCAGAAAAAATAGAGTTAGGCAACTTGACATAAAAAATTTGAATAACTTATCTATATTATTTCAAAATATGTAAGAATATAATTTGTAGAAAATTGAATTTAGTTTCTAAACTACTAGGTTTGTTTATATATATATATATATATATATATATATATGTGAAAATTTGAAATTTCAATGTAGTGGTATAAATTTCAGGATAAAATAAGAAGTTGGTGTCTATTTGACCACCCTAACCATAATAAAATGATGATATTTTTTATAATATTTTAGATGTAAGTAGAGGACTGATGCCTCAATGTGATGCATATTTTTTTGTTATTTTATTTCCTAGTAAATAATTAACTATGAATTTTTTATTACAACTTTTTAAAAAATATAAAAACTTTGTCTGACCACTTTAACTTGGTCAAAACTTCATGAAATTAATTTTCTAATTTTAAATCCTATAGTATGCAAAAAATAGAATGTGATGCATGTTTTGGATTCAAAAACTATGATACCGTTTTAAAAGCTATAGATGTTTCTCAATTAGCCTATCAATCAGGACTTTAGTCATAATTTGAATAGAAAATGAATAATAATTACTTATTAAATTCAAATTAAAATAATTTATATTGGTGGAAATATGAGAATCTCCTTTAAAAACCCTTTTTGTTTCATCAATTTTGGGTAAAAATAGTTGTCAGCCACATACCCATCATATTGCCACTTTTTGGCCCATCGTGATCCTGCACATACCCTTAAGAGTTTCCATCTCTTCATCCATGGCTATTTTCCAAGACTCTACATCATTCATACCCAAAGCTTCTTGCACAGATCTTGGTTCATCAATGTTAGTACTCAGATTAAATATACACTTCCAATCATTAGGCTTAATACCCATATCTTTGAGGTGGTTGCCATTTCCTTGTAGACTTTCAAACAAGCTGAGGTGGAGCTTCTTCCAATTGTTCCTCCTCTTCTTCCTCTTCTAAAGATTCAGAGCTGGATGAGCTCTCCTCAACTTCTTGCTATTTTTGGGTCTTGATTCAACTTCCTCAGGTGTAGAAGGAATTTGAACCACATCCTTTTTTTGTTCAATTTCTTTATGCTATTATGGTTGAAGATTAATAGGAGAAGATTTAGTCTCTCAAAAAATAAAACTTCTAGAATAAATTACCTTTTGTGCAATAAGGTCCCAAAGCTTGTATCCTTTCATACCATAGCTATAGCCAATGAAGATATATTTGACAGCTTTAGAATCCAATTTTGTTCTCTTCTCCTTAGGCACATGTGTATGTGCTTCACAACCAAAAACTCTCAAATGTCTAAGTGAAGGATTTTTCCCTGACCATGCCTCCATTGACATTTTATCAACAAGCACTAATGTAGGAGATCTATTTATTAAATAACAAGTAGTGGAAATAGCTTCAACCCAAAATTTTTGTTCTAGACTAGCTCCACTCAACATGCTCCTAGCCTTCTCCATCAACGTTATGTTCATTCTTTTTGAAACTCCATTCTTCTGCAGAGAATATGGAGTTGTCTTTTTTATTTTAATCCCACAATCTATATAGAATATTTCAAAGTCTACAAAACAACACTCACCACCAAATATTGTCAATTCTCAAACATTTAATTTTCTTTCTAGTCTGAGTTTCTACCATAGCCTTGAACTCTTTAAAATGACTGGAAACTTCAAATTTACTCTTTCAAAAAATATACCCATGTTCTCCTAATAAAATCATCAATAAAAGTAACATAATAAAATAACTTACCAATAGAATAAACATTAACAAGACCAAATACATCAGAATGAATCAGATCCAAGATACATGAAGACTTATGACAAGCTGAGTAAAACTAAACATGGTTTTGTTTGCCATAAATACAATGTTCACAAAAATCAAACTCTAGATTGCAATCATTCAAACCCTGAATGAGGTTCTTGTTTTTTAGGGCTTTTAAACCCTTCTCTCCAATGTTTCCAAGTCTTTGGTTCCATAACATGGTCTTCTTTGCAGGAAAATTTGATTTGGTAGAAATAACACCCTTGGGTACCCAGAAGCCATGACCATTTGAGAAGAAGAAACCATCTCTTTTTTTAGCAAATTAATTTTTGGCTTAATCTTATCAGAAGTGCTATTACACTCAATTGTGCATGCATCAAGCTAGTACAATGTACCCAATCTATTTCCTCTTGCTATCAACATAGCACCTCTCACTATTTTCACACCTACTTCAAAAAACTATACATGCACACCTGCATCTATTAGCTTGCTAACAAATAATAAATTTCTTGCTAGTCTTGGGATATGCAAGACATCATCAAATTTTCTAACTCTACCAAACTCTACAATTAGAAAATTTCACATGATTATTACCATGACCAAAAATATCAAGGAAAGAATCATTACCAAAATACATCTTACCACAATCATAGTTTTTATACTTACTAAACTATTGTTTGTTAGGATTCATGTGGAAAGATGCACCCAAGTCTATAAACCATACATTATCACTTGCACAAGTGGCCATGGCTACAATTAAGGCATCTCCATCTTCCTTTCAGACTTAGAATCAGAATCTTGCTTCTTCTTCTTCTTTTTCTTGTCTTCTTTATAGTCCTTTTGGAAGTGTCCAAGTTTTCCATAGTTCCAACATATTGCCTTGGACTTATTGAGAGATTTTGATCTCCCCTTGTTTTTTTGAATTGGAATGACCACGTTGCTTCTCATCTTTGCCTCATTCTTTTGGTCTTCCTCAAACACTCAAAGCCTCTTTGGCACTCATAGATACCATCCTTATCATCTCTTTGGAAAGTAGAGAACCAGCAATGTCCTCCATCTTCAAGATGACAAAAGTGCTCTCAATGGCCATGACTAGGTTGTCCCGTGAGTCTATCAATGAACATAGTAAAGTTTTGGACCTTTCTTCTTCATCCATCTTAACCTCAACTGAGGTCAACTAAGTCACCAACATATTGAATGTTTCCAAATGCTTAGAAATTCATCCTCCTTCTTCCATTCTAAAGAAATAAAAATTCTTCCTCAAGAAAATCTTATTTAATAGAGATTTGGCTTGCTATATCTCACCCAAATTCTTCCAAAGATTCTTTGAAGTGGGTTCTTTGTGGACATTTATCAAGATTGAATCTACAAGACATAGTCTAATGAGACCTTTAGCTTTTCCATCCATTACATCATATTTTGCAGCCAAAACTAGATCCATAGGCCTTTGGAAATTTTCATCCACTACATCTCATAGATCTCGATCAATCAATAGATCTTCCATCTTCAACTTCCACATCTCAAAATTCATGCAAAAAAATTTCTCTACTTCAATCCTCCTAGATGTGCTCTCCATCTCTATTATCTTGCAATACAGAACATGAAATATTTTTCACAACCTCCCACTGAAACTTGATTAGCTCAAAAAATCCTATACCCAACAAATACAACCAAAACTAGCTAGGCTCTAATAGCACTTGTAACGAAGCAAAGGTGTGCATAAATGCTTCCTATGCTAACCTTGAGAGGAGGGCTATGAAAATTTCAAATAAAATATTATAGAGATTTCAAGAAATGCATAATACCATAAGCATAAAAATAATTAAGCCGTAACTTAGTGATTTACGTGGGGAAGACCCTTTCAAGAGAAAAAATCCACACTCCAAAACCTACACAATGTATTATCAAATCTTGAAATAGATTACAACACACTTGCAATGCAAGTTCTTACAAGAATCTTCACCTCAACTCAATTTAGAGGAATTTCTAAAGAATTCTGGTAGCATACAGACTTGCAAACTAACTCACCTTTCTCTCTCTCTAAAATGACTACCTCAAAGTACCAGTATATAGTATTGCATTGCATATGAGAACCTTCTAGAGATAAAGTATTTCTTTTAGAAACATCTAATAAAAAATCATAGCAATCTTATCTCTTTGTCCATATAAAAGATACATCTCAAAATAGCCACTTTTCACCTATCACAAAATCTTCTATTCTATTTTTTTATTTCAATGCAAGGTTGAGACACTTTCATTTCTTTTCTTTTTTCCCTTTTTTTTTGTTTTCATCTTTTTGTTTTAAAACACTGTATTCCTAACATAACCCAACAAATTGTGGCAAAGATTTTGGATGATAAGATGGGGTTCCCAAGGTTAGGTTTCCCTCCACTTTTCAATCATTTATAATATTTACTTGCGAACTCAAGGAAAAATAGCTTTCACAATAAAGATCACTAAATTGAAAATTAAAAAGACTAAGAGGATAGAAAAATCTGCGCAATATGTTTTTTTTTCAAATCCATATCAGTAGAGGTAGAAGGCATAAAATAAGGGACTTTTATTAAATATGGCAATTGACAAAATCATATTGTGTATATTTTCCTCTCCTCTCGATCTTTTTAATTTTCAGATAGAGTGATCTTTATTGAGAATGCTATTTTTTCTTCTTGCTAGAAATGTGATTCTTATGTCAATAGTATTGATAGAATTGTGAGAAAATTGAACGTTTGACACAAACTTTGTATGGATTCCCCTCAATTTGGATGTAGTGCCCTCTATTTCAGTCGTCGTTGATGTTAAGTAAGTTGACCGTTGGGTGGTTATGTCATTTTTGCATGTTTGAGTAGTGTGAAAAGTTGATTTTGAGGTGTCTTGATTTTGTGATTTTGTAATATTGTATAGTTTTGATTATCTTAATTAATTAAATTAAAAAGGATTAAAAGGGAACTTAATTTAATTGGGAAGTGAAATTATAACTGAATGAACTATATTAGTAAATGATACGATAACTATTTTGGATGGTTAATTATTAAATTAAAATAATAACTAAAAGAAGTATGAGTAATTAAACAATGTGATAAAATAAGATTTTTTAATTTCTTTGTGAAATAAATAATTAGTAAATTAGTTTTATAAAATATGAAGTAAAGAATTATTAATAAATAAATTAATTAATTGTTCTTTTAATAATATTGGATGATAATTAGTTAAGTCAAAGGTAATTATCCCCAATGACGTAAAGGGTAAATATTATTGCCAATATATTTTACTAGATTGGCATGATTTGAATTGGTTCAATTTATTCGGTTTGTATTTTGAGGTATTAAATAAAGTAAAAAAAAAAATTAAACAAAACTAAATGCAATATTATGTTAGCCTCTTCGTAACTGAATCTGGTTGGAAGATAGAACATTTGGTAGTGGAAGAAAATGGTAGAATTGAAACGCAGGGGAGCAATAAAAGGGTTGGGGGATTTGGTTTTGTTTTGGGGGGAGGAGAGGAAAGAAAAAGAGAAGGGAAATCAATTGAGAGTGCAAGGGGGGCATTGTAGAAGATACATGAATTGAGAAAAAGCAATCACAGGTATGTTCTGCTCGATGCCCTTCACAGAAAATAAAAATAAAAAAAAATAATAAAATGATGTTTATATGTGAGTCTCTATATATTTAACATCCTTGCAAATGTCTTAGATATATATATTCTTTGAAAATAAAGTAGAACTGTTCTATTTTATATAGTGGTTGTATGGTCATCGATAGGCATCTCTCATATTTTGTTTGCAACTCGGCTCAGAGTATTTTCTGTGGGATAAATACAGTTTAGCATTATTCTGTTGTTGGTTTCGACACGATCAGTCACTATGATTCCGGTTCATATCCCTGTTACTGGCACAATCTGCTGTTGATAGATTCTTTTGTGCTTCGGTTCTCATGCATATGGGTCCATTGAATTCTCTTATATCTTCATAGTCTCTTCCCCTTCATGGTTATCTTTCTCACGTATTTATCCTTCTCAGATATATCACCGAAATTCATAAACTACAGGAGGAAAAAAAAACCACGTCTCTGTGTATGTGCTTTGATGGTTTTCCTAAAGGCGTATGATTCCCTTAGGCTTAATTATTTTTAGAAATAAAGAGGAATAATTTCTTTACCTCTCGCTACTATCTTTCTTTTTCTCGCGTTAAACTTAGTTACTTTATTTTCTTCTCCTTAAATCATTCCTTTACTTTCGGATATTGTTATAACTTTTCTTTTGTTCAGTCAGTCTCTTGGCTGCTATCTTTTAGCATTACTCCTGCTATTTGCATTTGATTAAAAGTTTCTAGCCCTTCGATAATTACCTCGAGTTCATACCCTGCAACTATTACTTTCCATTGATAATGGCACCTAAAACCGCTCTGTCAAACAATCCACACATTTTGCTGTGTTTCTGTATTTGGTTGCAAATTTCTGTATTTTTCTTAAGTCACGTTTTTTGCACTTCGCCTGTCTCTTTCCCTGTAGTCTTGAGGAAATCATTTGGGATTTGATAATAATGCATGTGGATGGCGATATTTCCAAATTCCAAAATTTACTTTCTAATATAAATGGCTTCACATTTTTGCAACCGTAACCATCTCAAACTTGGAGGAACCTTGGTTCGTGTGTCTTCTCTGATGCCGTCAATGAGCAGATTGTTCCTATGAAGAAATTGAGGACCAATGAGCAGATTATTTAATTCTCTTGGTCTGTGAAATGTTTCAAGCCCTTGCCAGTTACCTCCGTTCAGTCAAAGTTGAGAGAAATTGATGTTATTGGATACAGCGCTTAGATGAGCTCCTTCACATAGTCTGGTAATCTAAATTTATTAAGTCTCTCTAAAACCATTGGCAAACCATCACAGCAGCAACGTTTAGACTTGCAAAGAAGTAGTAAATTAAATAATCTCTCTCTGTTTCATTGTCAACCCATCACAGTAAAGCACGTGAACATGGTAAGGTATATAGATTTAAGTGATCCCTCTGCATTCTTTGTTACTGCCTCAGCCGCTTAATATGTAGTTCAAAAGTTAACTGATTTCTTTTATTGTCAATTCTGTCTGCTCTTTTCCATCGCAGTCTCTGTATTTAACACCAGATAGTATGCCTCTTCATGCCCCTAATCTGTAATTTAATTCGCTTAATTTTCTTCTGGTTGTTCTTTTTATGGAAATGACTTAGGGTTCTTTCGATGCATAATTCTTCTCTAGGTGAAAATAAACAAATTCATATAAATAAAGTGAATAAAATAGTTTCCTTTTTAAGTATATCGAAATAAGGGGAAGTAAGTAAAATATATATATATATATATATATATAATAATAACATCATCAATAACCATTGGTATAAATCAATGTTAGAATTAATCGTGAATGTCTAAATTTAATCCCTATAGATCAATCTTGAAATTAATAATAATATTGGTATATTGTTTTAATCTTGTACGAATGTTAAAGTAATACCTCTAGGAAACATTGATAATAATCAAACAAGATTGCATAATAATGTATCCCACGTCTATAATAGCATCACTGCCAGTTAGGATGTGTAACGAATAAATCCTAATGTATAATAACACAAAGGTGAGGTGTAAATAAGTGTTGTGAACATTGGACAAGTGCTCTTAAAATTAGTTTTAATTACAAGTGCTTTCAAAATTTAGATTAATTATTGATATAATAAATAATGTATTATTAAAATAGGTTAAAAGTTTTAACATGAGATTTAAATTAAGGAAAATTATAATATAAAGTATATCTTGAATTTCTTAATTAGTGATTTAATTTTATAGTATTAATTTCATGACATCTTTTAATTGTTTTATATTTCTTTTAGAATGAAATAAATGTTATCTTAATATCTAACTCCTCGCATGTTTTTAGGATTGGCTAATGGATACTCTGGGCAAATAGGTAGTTGGTTACTTGGAATAAAATATTGCTACAATTACTTGTGCTAGGGAATGAATTAGGTAAATAATTAAAGTGAAAATGGTTATTTCGATAGGTTGCTTAGTAAAATATTATTTAACAAAATATTTTTTTTGAATTAGGTATTTAATTTTGTTGTAGATAAATGAACTGTGTATTTAGTTAAAGAAAATCGATTTAGATGGTTAATTAAGTTTTAGGGTTCACTAAGGGAGATAAGTGATTCTACATTTATATAGTTCTTTTACTTGAAGGTTAAATGATAAAGTTATTTTTAAGTGAGGATAAATCCCAGGTTCATAGGTTAATTAATTTAAATGATACTGATTAAATGTTAAATGGTTTTACCTTTTTTGTTATCTAATGAGTCTGTGAATAATAATTATTTATCAAACTACTATGTGAAATAATTTATTAGTATCGTCACCTTAGGATTATAATAAGTTGTAATTTATAGAATTGTCATCTTAGTATTACATTTTAAAGTTATAATTAGGATTCATATTAAACAGTCGATGGAGTGGAGTTGGTTATCTTATAAACGATATAGTTATGTTAAATATAATTATTTGTAGTAAATACTCTTTTAATTAAATTAAGTGGATACCTTAAAGTAAGTGATAAGAATGTTGAAATAATGCCTAAATTAAAGGAATGTCTTTATGGTTATAAGGTGTGAGTGATTGTTGTTTTAAACAAAGTATTTTGATTATTGGTTTAAGTGTTATGTAATTGATGGGTGTGATGTGTGGGATATTTATGGAGATGTCTCGATGGCCTGTTCATGGTAAGTGTTTTAAGATAGTGTTCTTCAAGGTTGATGTGTCTAATGGTCCTTGTATGTAATTATGTGTGTAAAATGGGAACCCGTATTATTGTTTGTGATTGTTTTAATTTGTGTTGGAAGAGTATGCTTGAGAATTAGTGCCTTGTGGCTTATAACATCAGATTATATCTTCACTTTGCAATATTGTGATATCCTTAAATGATGAAAATGTTTGATCGTTAGAATAATGTTCTTTTTAGATGGTTTCAAGTTACTTCTTATTGAATGAATGGATATATTATATTTGAATGAGTGGTTTTATGTATTGTCTCGATAGGTCCTTTCAATGTGACTTTTCGTGAGCTGATTTTGAGTTAGGGACTTTCTCTCATTTAACTTACATTTCTATATGATTTCTTTTGCTCTCTACCTAAGTGGCAATTTGGTTAAGGTTATCTTTGTCATGATTGACAGTTCTGCTTGAGTTGTTAATGAGTCAAATTGAAAAGTTCTTGAGTTATGGGTATTCCGAGAGGAGAAAATAGAGGTTTCCCTTGGATTCCCAATTTAGTTCGTATCGAAGTTGTTGGTGTCGTTGAGTGGAGTTGTTGATCTTATTTTGGTGTATTTGCTAATTATATTTATATTGGAAATAGTTCTTTGAGGTCTTGCAATTATTGCTGTCAGTTCTTTGATGGGGAAACCTTAGTGTAACTTTATGAGAATCTTCCAGAGGTTTATTTTACTATTGGTTAATGTTCCTCCTTTTATGTGCCCTTGTTGTGGCAAGTGTTTTGGTTTCATGTTTTGAAAGGGTTGTACGGGAATCATGGAGATTTTGATTATGTATTTATGGCAAGATGGGTAATGCCTTGCATGTTGCTCTATTGTGATATAATGTTCTTGTTATGTTGTACAACCCTTGGATTTTGGTCTTTTGTGTTTTGAGTGTCTAGAGTGAGAGTGGCTCTAAGTGGGTGGTCGGCGCACAAAGGGGCGCCAGGATAGCCCTCGTTAGAGTGAAATTAATAAGTGATAATTTAAATAATTAATTAGGGGGTGGGTAGAATCACATTAAAAAGATAATTGATGCCTCATCCGTCGTTTAGTGCTATCACAGGCTAAAGGGGATTGAGAAGGCCGTGGTTGGCATGTTCGTTGCCTTGTCTTCGCGAAGGGTAACGGATCTGCATGAGCAACCCTATGGGGCGGCGCCTTGAGACAGGTAGTCTGGATAACCATAGATGGAGGCGGCTCCTAGCGCTCGGTTTTGTCTGGATAATTCATCAGTAGACGGAGGCGGCGCCTTGCGTTAGTAGTAGTCTGGATAATCCATGTAAGCCATGCGATGACACTCTCCTCTAACACTCCTTATTATGTTGCTTCTTTGGAAACCCTCTGGAAGTGGTTCTTTGTCTTGAACTGATGAAACATAGTTGTTTTGAATTGATTTATGGTTTACCCTATTTGATCTTTGGTGTATTCTTTGGTCTTGTATAAATCTTGTGGATGTTGGGTTTTGACCTTGTACTCTTATGGTACTGTGATATGATGTTATTGTATTGTGTCATTGTGATTCAGAATTGTGTTACGTTTATTAATTCAGTTTGATTTGAAAGTGTTTTATGATCTTCCTTTGGTTCCTTGTTTACTGGCTATTGCCTTGAATTATGTGATGAGATTTATGACTCTTGGATGTGGTTGATTATGTAAATGTAATCCTTGAGTTTTATGATACTTTTGTATGTTGTTGAGTCTTGTGGTTCCATGTTTGGACGTTCTTGGTTGAGGTCTCCTTCTTGTTAGCTCCTAGCACGGGGGGTGGGTCTTCGGACTCACATGGTCGGGTGGAACGTGCTAAAGCACCCCATTGGGTCCCCAGTCGAGGATCGAGAGGAGCAGATTGGTGTTGTTGCAACAACTCTAGAATTGTATTTATCTTGGAACCAGTTATGATAATGTGCATCATGTTATCTTGTTGTATGGTTTCCGTTCATGATTGGAAACACTTTTATATCATTGTACTTCTTAAACATTGTACTATAATGAAATGTTAAACTTGGTGTGGATATTGGCTATGACCGTTGTTATTCAATGTGTTATGTTTCTGTATTTAGATGGTTTCTTATCATTGATCATCATGTATGTGTTATATTTGTTAATGCTTACTTTATATCTTTAGATTTTAATCTTTATGGTTGTTGTGTGGATCTAAGTTGCGTAATGACTCTTCGTGTACCCCAAGGGATGTATGTGTTAATGAATCTATTTAAATAAAATTCATGTTATGACTTAGTGTGTATTACATGTATGTTGTGTTTACTTAAAAAAAAATTTGTTGTAATTATTGTGCTATTGTCCTTTGGGGTTCGCACGGCGGGGCATTACATTGGAGGTCACATTTGCTAATAATGGAAGTCCATGATTTTCTTGTATGTGAGGATAGGTTTTGATGTCAATAATCGTACCTAAGCTCACAACTAAAACTAGTATTGGATAAACATGGACACATTATTATCTAAGCTCTACTTGGAATACCTCACAACTAAAACTTGTATTGGATAAAGATGGATACATCTCCGAAAATGTCATATTCTATGACTATGGAGGGGTTCTCAATAGCTGCCTAAGAACTATATGTACTGCTACATGCATTGGATTCATTTCTAGATATAGAGAACAACCCATGGTGAGTTTAGTTTCAACCTTTCTATTACACTTGCAGATTTTATTTCTATTTTAAGACTTTGTTTTGGTAGATGACCATCTCATGTGTCATATGCACCAAAATGTGATGTATTGGATGTTAAATCAACATGTAGTATATATCATGTTATATGTCTTATCAACAATGAAATATTTAAAAACATTCTTCAATGAATTTCACAATTACAAGATTGGAATTTAGCAGATCTTAAATCATGGTGTTTTCTAACAATATAATCCAAATTTGGGATGTCAATTATAGATATACTTGAAAACTAAAGATCTATAAGCTAGCATGAAGTAGAGTAGTTGGCTACCAAAGGAGTTTTCATTATAAACCAAAAAAGAAATAGAATTATATTACTAACATATTCATACATACAAAGAAATGAAAGTAGAGAATCATAAAGAATGCAATAACAACCATTCATAAAATTGCTATATTTATTATTCAAAAAACAAATATTCCATAAAACAAAATAAAATTAGTTATCAAATAAAAGACCCTTATGATTTTTACAATAATAAAATTTACTATAAAAAAAAAATTAAATAATAAGTCAAAGCCTCAATAATTACCACCAACGTCTAAACTATTTAAAAAATAGAACCCAATATTAACTTTGAATATGTAACGCCTGTCATGCAAATCCTAGAGAACACACACATTGCAAATAATTTTTTTTAAAACAATTAAATTAAACATGCAATAACATTAAACCATAACCACATTGCATTACATCATCACTTAGTTCTCTAGGGCACGCGAGGTTACATCGCAACAACTAACAATGAAAGTAAAAGATAAAGATAAACAACATTTCCATTTATATTATAATAACCAAAAAATAAGAATACATCCATGAACCAAGAGTGATAGTATTGCTACGTCACAATATTTACAAACATAATGAATTTCACTTAATAAAGTTACAAAGGATCCTAACTATTACATCATCGTTAAAATATTATATTACAAGCTCTTGATAAATGAATTACAATGAATTTCCCAAACATGTGGGATGATAAAAGTACAATAAATTCTAAATTACAAGGTGAACATTGGTACAAATCCAACTGCAGAAATGCTGAGAAGATAGGATGCTGATGGGGAACCCAATAGGTGCGGAGCATGTTCCACCCAACCATGTGAATTATAAATAACTTATCCCCCATGCTCAGAGGTGACAAGGAAGTTAACTCTACCATGATTGTCAAACCGACTCCATGAAAAAATAGTACAACTCAAATACAAACACAAAGTTTATAATTACATAATCAACAACGTTCACGAATCAACATAATAAGATAAAGCTATGAAACTCATCACAATTAACCAAAGCAATAATAGTTAAACAAGTCACCAAAGAACATTCACAAGTCATCTTCAAAAGAATATGCAACAATCATTAAGAATACAATTCCAGAGGCAACCAAAAACCAAGCACAAGGGTGTCTAGTGGAGAGTGTCATTGCATAGCTCTCATGGGATCTCTTGGCCCTTCCTCCAAGTGAGGCACCGAAACCCATCTATGGATCTCCTAGCCCTTCCTCCTAACTGAGGCACCAACACCATAGGGTAGCTAATGTGGAGCTGATAATCTCTCATGAAGACGAGACTACGACTTTGTTGACCATGGCCTTATCAGTCTATCATTAGTCTATTGTAGCCCTAATGCATAGACAGGGTATCCAATGTTTATTATCTTGTGTGTTTTACTACCCATCCCCCTAAATTCTATTGTTTAGGTTATCACTTGATTAGCAACTCTTACGTGGGTTATCTTGAGCTCTTCCTCATTCCGAGGCACTGACGCCCATGAAGAGCCATTCTCCCTAAGACCCCTAACATAAATCAAAACTAGTCAAGGGTTGACGATAACATATAAAGCATAATACTCAAAACCATAACATGTGAGGCATTAACCCTCTTGCAACAACACATAACCAAAAGTCTTAACAAAACCGTTCAACCCTTCCAAGCATAAAACCAATAAGTTTTCAACTCCAAAAGTATAACCAAGATGAGGATAACATTGAAAGAAATAAATCATGCCTCTAGAATAAAGTTTCACAAATTAGCAATAGGGTCCCCTCATCGATTTAAAAGTCAAAACAATAAAGCTAGAACGGAAAATTAACAACAATCTCCAATCAGGTCTAACTCGATATAAAATTCAACAATAATCAAGCACAATTATTACATTGCTTTCATAAAAAAAAAACATTAATTTCCCAATTAATCATTGAATATTTAAAAAAAAACATTATAATCTATTCATCGTAATAAATGATAAATAAAATTCCTTTATATATATATATATATACATATATATACATATATATATATATACATATATATATACATATATATATAAATATATATAAATATTAAATGTGATATTAAACAAAATACCATTTATTTATTAATTGAAATATTTAATTAAAAAAAAACTAAATAAATAAAATACACTACACACACACACACATATATATATAAAACCATAAGCCAATACACTAGCCGCCGAGCATACTACATGTAGTAGTCTTAATGGCTACTACTCACAGCAATCAGTAAGACTGCTACGACAGTATTGCCACGATAGTGGGGTTACGGGGAGGGGTACGGCTTCAGCCGTCCTTCCCCAAACCCCCAATAAATTTTTTTATTATTATTTTTTTTATATTTAAAAATAAAAGACTTTGCCAAAGCGTCGACAGGTGTATAATTTCGGCCTCAAGAAAAAAAATGAACCAGAATAAAAAATAAAACAATGATAAATATTTATTTATATAAAAATATATATATATATATACATATATACATATTACCATAGAGAACACTTAAAACTATGTAGAACACATAATATTATATATATATATTTTATAGGAACAATATTTCAAACCCATTAAATAGAAAGATCTTTTTCCACTGTGAAGAAATAGAGAGAAATTGAGCATATTTCAAACAAAATTTGACATAATTTCATTTTGTTTGTTTTCAATTGAATCAATTTCACATATCTAAAGAAATTTCTTTTCTCAGAGAAATCATTTTTATCTAATTCTTGGAAAGATTTTCTTCTACAAGCAAAGATTGAATCAAACACATTTCTATTCTTTTTTACAAATTCAGAAACAATCAAGAGGAGAGGGTGAAACCTGGAGTCCTACGCTCTCGAGAATCTGACAAAGCTTGCTTGATCCCAATCGGCCTCTACATAGAGCTTCTCGTTCCTGCTTCGAATCTCCTCTCCAGAATACCATACTCAAATTTGAATCTCAACCTTTGTTCAGAAGACTCTCTCCAAAATAATACCAGCAAAAGATCAAAATTCCCTTTCTAAAACTCCCCTCAAAATAAAACAAGCAAGAGATTGAAATTATCTTTCCCAAAAACTTTCTCCAGATTCAATAGTATAGAACAATTAACTTGTGCAACTTCCATCTCAATAATCCTCTGTGTGTGAAAAACTCTCAAAATTTTTAATTAAATAGAAGATATTACCAATTTCTTCCAAAAGCTCTCAAAAATCCACAATAAAAGAAATTATATCTTTGAAAGCAAGCTTTTCAGTCAAATCTCAATTCTCATTCATTCACACAACCTTTTTCATTCTTTTATTTATTTATTTTTCTATTCTTCAATACTTTTGTTTTAATTTATGCTTTTACAACTTTACTTGCAAAGCACAATATCTAATTAATTTAAATAATTTATTCTAATAATTATCCTCAACCAAATAATTAATTAAAATAATAAAACACAATTTAATATTTTAATTATCATTTAATAAAACACATGACTTTTAAAATCAAATAAACATTTAAATATTTAAATACAATTTAATCTAACATTTTAATAAACAATATTACCATCATTTAAATTAAATAATCATAACTTATAAAATACCAACATTAATAAAATATGACAATACACAGACACAAACCACAAGGAACAACAACTACAAAAACATACAATACTATTCAATCAAGATAGTCTGACATCATGGGACATGATGACTTCATTGTCACCTTTGTTTCAGCATTTAACCATTGGGATATTGGTGCTCACCCTGTCCTGCCGAAGCAGGTGGAATCGAGACTCTATACTTGCAAATCCTACATACAAACAAGGTTGTGTACATGTGCATATATATATATAAAGTCAAAGCATTGCATTGTGAGAAGGAATCGCAGTGTAGTAGGACACTCATGAATGAGTGATGCTACACTATCCTTCATCACTCGTATTCTATCAATATTATATAATTGATAAAATAACATTTCTAAACTAACAAATCATCTCATAACATAATTTATTAAATCACTGCATCATAACATAATTCTGAAAATCAACTAACATCACCAACCATAATGTCATATGGAATAATCATGTCCACTAATGGAATAACAACATCATCAAATGTCTAACTAACCAAATCAAAAAATAATAGTACCATCATAGTATTAATGTATCAAATCAAAGCATAAAAACTACTGAGTCCAACTAGCAAACAGGAGGGTTATTACAGAATAATTATCACAAAAGTTGGAACCCATTAAACAATACAACCCAATATTAAATCTAAATAAATAACACCAATGTTAAAACCCTTAACACAAATACAAACCAATCTTAAATGTTAAGGTGAAGGTTTATTAGGTGCAACAACATTCACATCTTTTGCTACATATGTGAATTGATTAAATGCTACATTATTTAGTAGGTTTAAATCTCAATAATGTTAGAAGGGTTGGTTGAAGTAATCAAATTCTAGGAGTTCTATTCTCGTATCCAATGGTTGGGTTATCACTTCTTTAATTATATTACTTGTGACTCAAAGAAATATTTTCACAACATCTACATAATGTTTGGGAAGATTTTTAATCTGAAGATAATTTAGCAAGGATCTAATTTCAATGATAATCATTTTCTTAAAAACTATTCTATAAAATTTATGAAGAATAATTCATTATCAAAGAAACCTTAGAACTTTACAAATGTTCCTAAAGTTTTATCTCCAATATGAATTATGAGAAAGAAAAACTGATTAACATAATAGTACCATTCAAAAGGTTTATGGATTAGAATCATACAGACATTTGAATCTTAGAGACAGCCAAAGCTGGGATATCTATTTAAAATTATTGAATTGAGATAAACTCGATACTTAAACACAGTGATTATTCTGTTAAATCTCTGCAGGGGTTCTTCAAAGAAGTTATTCTCAATACAGATAGAAAAAATATGAAAGGGTTGCATACAGATTACTACCATGGCCATTGTTAACTGATATTAACATTCATCCAAATTATTATTACATATTATTGACATATCTTAGCTTTACATACGACTGGATAGTGCCCTCGTCCCCAATCGAGGATGCTTTGTTAGCTTTTTTTGAAAAATAAGAAAACCCATGTTCCCTGTGGAAGGTAAAAGTCCGTTTTCCTTCTCCATGCTCATTTGCATGTTTTTATTTGGGTGGGAGGAGACAATTTTTTTTTTCAAAAAAAAACATAACTTAATAGTGTGACTGACGATAGACTATTGCGAGCACCCATTAACCATTAATGTAGAAAGGATTGGTTATAAGGACAATGGGTTAAAAGTAATGATTTATTCTAGATTAAATGAAAGATTGCAGAAAAATATATTTAGATAATTTGACAATATATAAATATGAAACACAGATTTATAGTGGTTCAAAAGTTCGTTTTCCTTCTCCCTGCTCATTTGCATGTTTTTATTTGGGTGGGAGGAGACAATTTTTTTTTATTTTTATTTTTAAAACATAACTTAATAGTGTGACTGAGGATAAACTATTGCGGGCACCCATTAACCATTAATGTAGAAAGGATGGGTTATGAGGATGATGGGTTAAAAGTAATCATTTATTCTAGATTAAATGAATGATTGCAGAAAAATATATTTAGATAATTTGACAATATACAAATATGAAACACGGATTTATAGTGATTCATCAATTTGTCTACATTCATTTTTAAACAAGGATTTCTCACTAATATCTCATTGTTCAAATACATTTACAGCAACATCTATATGTAATCACCATTGCATAATAATCAATTAAATTATCACAAGATAAATCTTGAGAAAATGAATTATCACATCACCTAAGAGAAGAGTGAGAACTTAACGTGTGTTTTTAAGTCCGATCAGTTTTGATCTTATGTCAAATAGCTTAACGCCACAGAGATACGAAACCAACATCTGACTTCAGAAGAGCCAGTAATACAAAAACAATTTTCTTTCCAATTCCTTCCATCCTTACTTAATCAAGCGATACTTTAATAAAATTCACACAAAACATTAAGATAACGAGAAATTTAAAGTCACTTCGAGAAGATACTGTGGAGAATCTCTTCATTGTTGTATGGTATTCTCCATTGCTGTATGGTTGAATATTCGGGAGAGATGATGTTATGCACTACTATATATTTCAATCTACTATTTATAATTCATTTGGTGAAAATAAATCAAAGGGATGAACCGCATAATACAGTTATTTCAACTCTCTTCGTATTACTAGCTAATTTGATATTCATTTATCATTGTCACGCCTTTTCCATGTTTTCTTTCTATTTTTCACGTATTATATATGTTCTCTTATGGTACACAAATGTCATTAACTTTTCATGTTGCAGAGTGATTTTGATGTACTTTCCATGACTGTATGCAATACTGATTCTGATTTTAACATCCACAGTCATAATTCAATGTGATTCATAAAACAAATTTATAACTGTCATAATTCAATGTGATTCATAAAACAAATTTATAACAAATCGAGAGATGGAAAAAAATTAATATTATTTTAATTCTGAATTTTTAAATATTTTTTTGATTGTTAGTTATTAAAATAATAAGTGTCATAAAGTGTCTTATATTTTGAACCTGTAAAATTATTATTTTAATCTTTGATAATTTATAAATTCTGTTGAAAGATGTAATTACAGTGATAGCAAAGGGTAAGTGTAATGATATGAACATGTTAACAAAAAGTTATAAAAAAAGGGACTTATTAACTCTAGTAAATAACTATACAATTTGATAAATAAAATGGTATGAAAATACCAATGAAGCCTTAATTTCAAGATTTTTAGATAACATTCCAAGTGTGGTCTCTCAAGAACAAAACAACACCATCATGAGGCCCTTGTATTCAGAGGAGATAAGAAGTGTCACATTTTAGCTTGCATCTAACAAGGCTTCAAATTCAGATGGATTTCTAGCAAAAAAAAATTTAATAATATTTGAATATCATTTGCATTGATCTCTTGAATGTGTTAGAGAAATATATAAAGAAAAAATAGTTCTAAAAGATTTAAATAACACCTTTGTTGCACTAATACTAAAGAAAAGCATTATATAATCATTACATGATTTTAGGTCCATTTATCTGTGCAAAATAGTTTATAAAAAAATATCTAACTAAATAAAATGAATTCTTCGAAAGATAATTTCAGAAGTACAAAATGTGTTCACTTTAGAAAAATCCAACACAAATGAAATAATCATTGCTCATGAAGCTATACATATGCTCCATAAATGCAAAGAAAAAAGGATATTGGTTAAAGTAGATATAAAAATGGCATATGACCATGTCAATCAAAGCTTCCTTTTAAGAGTTTTGGAGAAATTTGGCTTTAATAAATATCGATGTATTTATGGGATATGAAACTTGGGGGAGAAAAAACAAACAAAACTAGAAATTTTATATTGACCAAAATGAAATATTACATACTGTTTGAGGTTCGGCTCTTTCATACAGACATGAACATACTACTGTTACAGCTTTTTCCTCTTACAAACTGGGCTTCATCTCTTACATAGACAGAGACACCATTACTGACTTCTTATAGCGTTGGGAGCTACTACTACTCCATGACAAGCATCAACTTCCACCACCTTACAGCTCTGCGGAGCTGGACTCTTCAGATAGAGTAGTTACTAAAATGTAGACTGAAACAATATATAGAACTATGCATATACGAAGGACAAAGAACAATAAATGGAATATTAAATTTTATGGAAAACAAAAGATATGTATATTTGAAAATTAAAAAGACCGAGAGGAGAGAAAAATCTGCACAATATGTTTTTGCAAAAGCCTCGACACACATGAAAGCAGAGAGAAAATAAAACAGAATAAAATAATTGATACAAATGCTACAACAATCACACTTTTTATTCACTCTAAAACAGCTTACATTTCTTCTCTATTTATAGAAAATTTACAACACATGATCTCAACTCGGATGAGGAGACAAAAACAAAATAGAAAACAATAAGATAACAAAATGTAAACGTGCAGAATAGATAATGAGACTTGGAAACTATTCTAACAAAATTATAGGAAACGTGGGAAACTTGTTGAGACGTGGAGAACTGAGTATGAGAAGTGGAGGAAGGAGTAACAAATAGTTTTAATGGATGGACAACAAACTCCAATTTAGTTTCAACACTCTTCCTTAATTTCCACCATTAACAATTTTAACATCAATTATTTCCAATTTTTCTCTTAGATACTCAAAGTTATCCTTCAGTAATGCCTTTGTCAAGATTTATCCTAACTGATCTTCGGATTTGCATAATTCCAAATGAATTTCTCCATTATTCACTAGTTCTATGATGAAATGGTAACTTGTATCAATGTTCTTGCTCCTTTTGTGAAAAACATGATTCTTTGATAATTCAATCGCTGAATTGTTGTCACAAAAGATTGGTGTTGACTCCTCTTGTGCTTGCAATAAGTTTATTGATACTTTAAGACTGCTATTCGAATTCTACTTAATTTAGGTGATTTATTCTAACACTCGCTCTTAAAGAACAATTGAATTATGATGCACTTCATTCTTTTATTGACTCATTCATTGATTTACAGTTAGTTTAACACTTTTATTCGAACTCTACTTACGTGCATAATTCAGGAGTGATTTATTCTAACACTTCCTCCTAAAGAAAAATTGAATTATGATGCACTTCATTCCTTTATTGACTCATTCATTGATGGTGGAGCATTAATTCCAACAACCTCTCTTTTAATGCTACAACACCAAACTAATTGACTAAAAAATTATAAGAAATACATTTTGAAAACAATTCTTATACTAGTAAGAATTCTTCAAGCTGCTCCCCAACTACATGTGTACTCACCTAGCTATTAGCCAGCTTCCCAAAATCATTGGAAACCATTTGCACATGAAATGTCTCATCAGCTTCGTAAAGGTATGATGTTGAACATCTAGATATTGGATCCCCACTTTGAACTATTGGACACCAATCCTCACATACATGTCTTGTAACCCCAATGAGGTATAGTTCTTCATCCACAAGCATCTTAGACTATTGAGCATCTATCTATTCGCTATTGCATCCTTCCCTGTCTTCAAAGTATTGACCACTTCAAAATAGAACAACTGCTTTAGTTTCAATAAAATCATATTGTGTTGTTGTTTATATGTTTAATCTAATTGAAAACACAAACACAAATGAAACATTATACTAAAGAAAACTAAATGAAATCAAATAAAACAAAGTTTCTTCAGAGTCGTTTCATCTTCCTCTATCTCCAGGAATTTGAAGTTGTTGCTCTCAGATTTGATGTAAGCTTCTCCAAATGGTTGCTGTAGAATGAGTATGCAAATGAAAAACCTCTATTCTATATGCTGATGGAATGGAATTGCTAATACGGATATGGACAGGGGCTGTGAATGAAAAATATCATGATTCTATACTGCTATTGCTATGATTCTATGCTATATTATGCTATGATTCTATGCTATGAAAGTATGAATGCTATGAAATTTGCCTATAATTTACTTGCTTAAAACTTCTATATCATTTGGAGTTCCCAGCGGTCGTATTTATAGATTTTTGCAGGCACAATCCCGGCTGGCAAAAATCTACGGCTATGAGATTGTCTGGTAGGTTTGAATGGTGAAAGATGAAGAAGTTGAGAAGAAAATGGGAGAGGTTGAGAGGTTGGAGAGAAGGAAGGATTCCTGTCTTCAACCCACGGGAACAAGCCTGCACAAAAACAGAGAAAATTAATTTTCTGTTTGGGCAGTTTGTTTCACGGGTGTTGAAGATAAATCCCAAAATTAATTAAATAAATAAATTTATTTAATTTCATTTATTGCATTTTGATTTTTGATTTTTATACTATGGAAGATTTAATTAAATATTTTGTAATATTTAATTGTAATGTGACTTTAGAAGAATATGAAATATTTAGAAGAATTAATTAAATATTTTATGAATATTTAATTATAAATAGATATATGAATCGAATTAGAGGAATTAATTAAATATTTGAAATATTTAATTAAATAAATAGATATTTAGAAGAAGAAGAATATTTTAATCTTTATTTGAATAAGATATTCAAACTAAGATTATATGATAATTAATATAAATAAATCATAATGTTTATTTAATTAATTAAGAAATGAATACAAAAAGATGATTAAATAAACTTATTTATTTAATCAAAATAAAAGAATGAAGAAATATAAATAAATTATTTAAATTTATTTATACGCAGATAGAATTCGAAGATTTTAATTAAATATTAAAAATATTTAATTAATTACCAGACAATGTGATGTGACCATTTTTAAGTGTATACATTTTGCCCCTCTTTGAAGTGATGTGTTTTACGCATTGCTTCAAAGAATTTTGAATTTTGCCCCAAATGTTGACTGTCGAAATGTTGATAGGTATATGCCCCCACGAACGATGAATCGATTTTGGAATTTTTTTATTTTATTTTATTTTTTTATGGAATTTTTCATTTTTTATGGATTTTGAAGATGTCGATTCATCGTTCGAAACTAATGATTTGAAGAAATTGACCCGAAGAGACATGAAATGAAAATTTGATGAAGAAATTGCCCCTGCTATGTGAAAATATGATAAAATGCCCCAATTTGACCATTATATAGGTTAAAAATGTCATTTTCCATGTCATTTTCAATTTTAACCTAGTAAAATTTACAAATTTTTGAGCTCTGAGTTGATAATTATGGCACTTCCAGTTCACCAGCACGTTTCGAGTGTATCCGATGACATCAGTGGCCAGCGCACTATGGACCTCCGGTATGTTTCTCGTAAATTTCTTGTCTCTCGAAAATTTTCTGTTTTGCGCACGTTTTTCAATGTTTTAGTGTAGAAAAATGTGTTTTAGCGCCTTTGATGTTTTTCGTAGTGCCTTTAATAGATTTCATAGCGCATTTGATTTCTGTAGCACCATTGATGTATATCGTAGTGCATTTGAGATGTTTCGTAGCGCATATGATTTTGTAGCGCCATTGATGTATATCGTAGCGCGATTGAATATTTTCGTAGCGCATATGATTTCATAGCGCATTTGAGATGTATCGTAGCGCCATTGACAAATTTTGTAGCGCAAAATATTTCATAGCGCATGTGATTGATTTTGTAGCGCTATTAATATGTTTTGTAACGCATTTAATTCTATAGCGCTGATGATGAATTGTGTAGCACATTTAACCAATTTTGTAGCACCTTTAATTTTATGTTGTTGTAACCGATAAATTTGTTCCCAAAGTTGTTGGAGAACAAATAGTAGCTGATAAATTTGCTTTTAAAGTTTTTAAAAAACAAATAGGATAGATAAGTTTTCTCCTAAAGTTGTTAGAAAGAAACTTGATGTTGATTATTTGTGTTCCATGATGATGAAAAACAAATAGTTTGATTGATTCGTTTGCTTCTAAGGTTGTTAAAAACAAACATGATTTTGATATTATTCGCATTTCATAATGATGATGAAAAACAAATAATTTGATATTCAGTTTTGGATTGATACGTTATGATGATTTGATATTGATGTTGCTTTGATGATGTATGTCAACAGGAGAGACTAGGTGTCTTGCAGTTACGAGAGACATTTCTGAGCACATGGACATTGATTCCACATTTATTACAGTCAGATAGAGATGTGATTGATGCATGTGGTTTGAGTTCATTACTTGATATGCCCGAGGTTCGCCTCAACAAGGCCCTATTGACAGCACTTGCAGAGCGGTGGCATAGTGACACCAACACTTTTCATTTCGAGGACGTATATACCGACAAGTGATGAGATTACTGAGGAGGAGGACTTTCTTTGAGGAGGATTTTCTGAGATGATCAGATTGCTGGATACTTCATCCCCTGGGGCGAGATTACAGATACCTATCCGCCTTTACCAGCTGTTCTTGCAGGATTTATTGGAGGTGTGTTGTGCCCCGACCATAGGTCGAAGGGGTTTGCGATCGGATGGGGTCGTGTTTTGGAGAGCATGGTGATGCAGGGGACACGATATGCATGGGGTACATGTATGCTAGCCCACCTATATGACGAGTTACATCATATTGTGTATGGTAGAGGCCGGAGTTTTGCTGTTGGGTGCTCTTTATTATAGATATGGGCATGGGAGCACTTTGCTATTTTACGTCCATTGATCCGAGGACATCGACTAGCTGGTCGAGCATACAGATGGAGATATGCGCATATTATTGCTCAGCCGAGACTGGGCAAACTAGTGTATTGGCAGCGGCTTTTAGATAGTTTGGATACAGTATGCTGGAGACCATATTTGGATTGTGAGCCATGGCTAGAGGGATGCGAGGAGATGCCTTTTGTATGCACTTCCAGATTTTTGATTGGGCGGATGACATGGATCCTAGAGAGATTTCTTGCTGGGCGAGTATTGCGACAGTTTGGTCGGATTCAGGGTATGCCTGTGGGTTCAGCCATTTATGCACAGCGACAGCCAAAGCTTGCAGTGTGGGGACCACAGATTTCTTATGAGGCAGCGGTGGCAGAGTTCACCAGTTTAGGAGCACAGATGTGGGATTACCGGGTGGATGTTCTTGATGCAGGGGCAACACCAGAGTATGTCTAGTATGTCCCAGAGTATCTAGCGCCATGTATGTTTGATCCTGATGAGGCTATTGCTCCTATTATTGCTCAAAGACATTGACAGAGGGACTCAGAGTTAGGGGATGATGATTCAGAGGATAGTGACAATGATGAGAGTGATGGAGATGACGACTCAGAGGGAGATGATGGTGGTGATGGTAGGGGAGGAGATAGAGGCGGTAGGAGAGGTGGTAGAGGTGGTAGAGAGGGCAGAGGTGGACCATGGATGATACATACTGACCCATCCCCTTCAGTAGATCTGACAGTATCTAGTCAGATATCGTCTCTACAGAGTACAGTACAGAGCTTGCAGGCTCAGCTATCACAGGCATAGGCCTTGATTACATAGTTGCAGGGTCAGGTGACTTCGATTACTGCTGAGAGAGATGTAGCTAGATAGTGGGGTGAGCAGGCCATTGCCTTGGCAAATAGCCTACAGAGAGTAGCAGGTAGCACCTTGACGGGTGATATGATGAGAGAGGTTACTAGAGCCACCCGAGAGGCTGAGTTTTACCAGACTCGATATCACGATGCAGTTCCACCTGAGCAGAGAGAGAGTTATGCGCAGTCACGATCTACCCATGGTTGGTCTCGTACTACTAGCAGGGGGTGACATAGCCATTACCTCCAGGAGGGCCATCAGGGACAGGCAGAGTAGGTCCATCAGGGGTAGGTGGTACAAGTCCTAGGCCAGCTCCATCAGAGGATAGCACTGCCTAGTGCATTGTATATGATATTTTCATGATATTCTATTGAGACATTTCATATACACCGTGAAATGATCACATTTTTGATGATATTATATCATTTGTAGTTGACATCCTTGTACATTTTGACATTCATTTTTGAGATATATGAAATGCAGTGATGATTTTACATGATATATGATGTATCCATATGATGTATACTATATGATGGTTTCATAATGCATGTTATTTATATTCATGATTGTATGAGATGAAGTTTATTTGATGAATGAATGTATATGGTAATGATGTATGTAATGTATGCTTTGATTTTATGAATTTCTAATACAAATATATATGAAAAATGTATGAAATGATATTTTTATGAATGTCAAAATATACTCAGTCATGGTTTTGAAAAGATATAACCATTTGATTCTTTGCTAGCTTTTAGAAATCTATAAATGCAAAATGCAAATTCTAACATAAATGCAATCTATACTAACCATGCAGGACATTCATACAATATTGCCATTTGGAAAGCTTATTCATGCTTTTTGTATCATCATAGAGCTTTGAAATGTTGAAATTTAATACAAGCATCAAAGGGTATGTTAGCACCAGTGATGACATGAGTATTGCTTTCATGATTTTTAATATAGCAAGTTAATACAAGCATCGAGGTATAATTGAACCGAGATGACCTGAGTATTGCTTGCATAAACAGACAAGAGTTAACCCGTTTCCCATGCAAATTCCGAAATGTCATCCATGATACATAATAGAACATGTCTCGTGACCAATTTGCATAGTACTAATGATTTCCTCACAAACAGCAGACAAAGAAAAGTCATACTCCTTCCTTGCTCTTCTAGTTCAATACATCATTGAATTACTCCAGAGATATGATAGAAAATTAAACAACCATTTAAATCCTGCTTAAAGTATTTCAAAAATTTATTTAGATTAAGATCATCCAGTTTTTTAGTTATCATCATTGATACTCTCATTTCAATAGTTGTTTAAATTTCCATTGGCATTGAATAAACTTGTTGTGATTGATTTGATACGACAATATTTGATATGTTTTGTCAAACTGTTATTTATCTGTTTGTGATATTCTGAAAGCTTGTTTCCCCTCTCTTGTTTGTATGTTTCAACGTTTTTCCCCCAATGTAAACACAACCTAAGGATAAAAGATATGTACAAATTTCATCAAGCCATGATGAAACCTAAAGATTCCCACTACATGATATGGATAATGAAAGATATATACAGATGATAGACGCGGATGGATGATGCCGAAAGTGAAAACAAGACATAAACTAATAAATGGAGGAAGCCCATTTTGATCACAAGTAGCGTTGTTTGCCAAGTTTTCACCACTTATTTTTATTGCACTTTTTCAAAAAAAATTTGATTTTTTTGATTTTTTTTTAGGACTTTTTATGATTTTTTTAATTTTTTCAGGACTTTTTAGACATAGAACTTCTTCAGATGAATAATATTGATTGTCTATTCAAACAGGTCCCCCTATGATGTGGATAACTGATATGCACCAGAACCGTATGCTGCTACGATAACAAATGGACCAAGCCAATTAGGTTCAAATTTCCCTTTCTTTTCTCTGTCTTGCTAATTACGTGGATTTTCTCTCAAAACTAAGTCACCCACTTGAAATGCCCGTGGTTTAACTCTGTGATTATAACTAGGGGACATAACTTGTTGATAACCTTTCAAATGATCAGCTGCATGTTGACGTCTTTCATCTAACAATTCTAGTTCCAGAAGGCAAGAAACTCTGTAGTCTTCATCACTTATCAATCCCTTGAGTGAAACCCTAAGCGAAGGTATTTCAACTTCTAATGGTAAAATTGCTTCTACTCCATAAACTAAAGCATATGGTGTAGCTCATGTTGGTGTACAAACACTGGTTCTGTATGCCCACAGAGCTGGGTTTAATTGGACATGCCAATCACGTCCAGCGTCATTTACTGTCTTCTTTAATATCTTCAAGATATTTTTGTTAGAAGCTTCTGCTTGACCATTACCCTGTGGATAATAAGGTGTAGAGAACCTGTGTTGGATGTGAAATCTTTCACAAAGTTCATCAACATCCTGATTCTTAAAAGGTCTTCCATTATCAGTAACAATAGAATTAGGAATTCCATATCTACAAATAATGTAATTCAGGATAAATGAAGATATTTGTTTACCATTCACTGTTGTTAGAGGAACAGCTTCAATCCATTTTGTAAAATGCTTCGTAGCTATGATGATAAATTTATGACCATTTGACGATGAAGGATGTATTTTACCAACAAGATCTAATCCCCATTGAGAAAAAGGCCATGTCAAAATGAAAGGTTGTAGTTCTTGTGCAGGTGCATGAATAAGATTCCCGTGAATCTGACATTTAGAACACTTCTTGACAAAAGTAAAAGAATCTTTTTCCATGGTAGGCCAATAGTATCCCATTCTGACAAGTTTCTTGGCTAAAGTCAAACCACTCGAATGAGTTCCACAAATACCACCGTGAACCTCTTGTAAGGCTTTTTCAGATTCATCACATTCAAGACATCTAAGGAGTGTACCATCAAGACCACGTTGATAAAGGATATTGACAATTAAGGTATAACGGGATGATTGGCGAATGAAATTCCATTTTCGGTTGCGGGATAAATCTGAAGGCAAGATGTTATCTTTCAAATAGGTATAAGTCTTGCCATATAAAGGTGAATCTGAACCAGTTAAATGACATATAACTTTGGTTTCAGGATTATCATAGGCGGGAGAAAACAATTGTTCCACCAAGAATTCATACTTGGTTTGATCTTTAGATATTTGTAATAAAGAAGCAATGGTAGCCATTGCATCTGTAGCTTTATTATCAATCCTTGATATTTGTGAAAACTTGATTGACACAAAATATTTCTTATAATCATCCACCATGTTCTTGTATGGTAGCAACTTATCATCTTTAGTTTGATAATCATCATTAATTTGATTAATGACAAGTTGTGAATCACCATAAACTTCTAGCTCTGAAATCTGCCATTCCAAAGCTATCTTCAATCCTATGAGTAATGCCTCATATTCAGCTATGTTATTTGTGCAAGGAAACATCAACCGATATGATCGTGAAATGGTATGTCCTTCGGGTGTAACAAAAAGAATCCCTGCCCCCGAGCCATATTGTGTATAAGATCCATCAAAGTATAATGCCCATGGTCTCTGAATTGTTGCTATAAAGACATCTGCATTAGGAAACTCAATGTGCATTGGATTTTCTTCTTGTAAAGGAGCTTCAGCCAACTGATCTGCAATGACCTGTCCTTTAATAGCTTTTCAATCTACATAGTGAATGTCAAACTCACTTAAGATCATTACCCATTTTGCAAGTCTTCTTGTTAAAGTAGCTATGCTTAATAGGTATTTCAATGGATCAATTTTTGTTATCAACTTAACTGTATGAGCCAACATATAATGTTGCCACTTTTGAGAAGCAAACACTACTGCAAGACAAGCTTTTTCAATGAAACTGTAGTTTAACTCATGTCTTGTTAAGGTTATGTTGATATAATATATGGCCCTTTCTTTACCTGTAGAATCTTCTTGTGCTAGCAATGCTCCCAAAGATACTTCTGTTGCTGAAATATAGAGTATGAGTGGCTCTCCTGGAATAGGTGGAATTAAAACTGGTGGATGCGTAAGATATTGCTTGATCTGATTGAATGCTGCTTCACATTTGTCATCCCATTTGAATGGGACATTTTTATGCAATAAATGTGTAAATGGAAAGCTTTTGTCTGCCAGTTGAGCTATAAACCTTCTAATGGACTGTAATCTTCCTTGCAATGATCTTAATTGACTGATATTTCATGGTGGAGGCATGTCCATTATAGCTTGTACCTTTTCTGGATCAACTTCTATACCTTTTTCTGAAACAATATATCCTAGGAGTTTTCCAGATGTAACGCCGAAGACACATTTCTTTGGATTGAGTCGAACATTGAACTTCTCCATTCTGATAAAGATTTTTGATAAGATTTCCAGGTGTTCATCTCGTGTATGAGATTTGGCAAGTAAATCATCAACATAATCTTCCATGAATGTATGCATCATATCATGAAAAATAGTTGTCATTGCTCTTTGATAAGTAGCTCCAGCATTCTTTAACCCAAATGGCATTACATTCCAGCAATAGGTACCCCAAGGACATGTGAACGCTATTTTATCTTGATCTTCTGGTGCAATTTTTATCTGGTTGTATCCTGAAAATCCATCCATTAATGAATACATTGCATGGCCAGCAGTTAAGTCAACAATCATGTCTATGTTGGGCAAAGGAAAATCATCTTTGGGGCAAGCTTTATTTAAATCCCTGAAATCTGTACAAACTCTGATCCTTCCATCTGGCTTTGAAATAGGTACAATATTGAAATCCATTCGGCATAATCAATAGTTTGAATGAATCCAACATCCAAAATCTTTTTTAATTCTTCTTTGACTAATAATGCAACATGTGGATGCATTTTTCTGAGCTTTTGCTTTACAGGCTTTGTCCCAGGTTTGATAGATAAATGATGCATTATTAAATTAGGATCTAACCCTGGCATATCAGCATATGACCAAGCAAAGTTAATTTGATTCTCCTTCAAGAATTCCATGAATTTCAGGACTTCTTCAACTATTAATGATGCTGCAAGTTGCAAAACTTTTGGTTGTTCTGTTGTACTTATGTTGATTGATTTTGTTGGTTCAATCAAAATAGAAGATCTTTCATGATGATACTTGGGAAGAGTGTCAAGTTTCTCATCTTTCAGTGCCTCAGAAAGGTTTTCACTGTTGGATTCGCTCTTTATTTTTCTCTTGTTTTGATCTATCACTGCCATTTTTTGGTTTTCACCAATAGATCCATCTTTTATTTCATTTATTTTGCAGCAAAGAGACTTGACATCCTCCTTATCAAAATCATGAGTATCAGATTCTTGAATGAAACAATTTTTTTCTTCATTTGAGGAACAAAGGAAATTTATAATGTCCTCATCATTACTGAATGTAGGAATATGGATAGGTGTGTCAATGTCCCAATCTATAAGTTCTGGATAAACTAAAGGCATAGGATCATTAGGTTGGGTAAGGTCTTGAATTGTCAAATTCATGATATGGTTATCATCCTCATGATAGACAAGGTCTATAATGGTATTCTCTTGTTGATTGTCAATCTCGTTAGAATTTGATTCTTCCTCACTTGAGTCATGATCGCTTTGTAAAACAAAATCAAGTGGAGACCTTGAGCCTTCTCCTTGCATAAGAACAGGTGCATATTTGTGTATGGTATCAACTTGTTTATCCCTCCAAAATTCATCATTATAAATGGTGTCCCATTCATATTCATTAGAATCAGTATCTGAACTATTTTGCAATTGGAAAACTGATTCATGAGATTTATCTGACATAGATCCTCCTTCATGAGTTAATTGTGTCTGCTATGAAGTAGATTCTTCTTTATCTTTACCATATCCAAGTCTTGTTTTATCACTTGAATGCTTTGAAATAGGTTGAATTGGTTCCACAATTCCTTCTCTTCGTTTACCTATAGGACCATTCCCTTCATAGCCCATCTTTTGCATGATAGCGTACCCCTTACCATATTGTTCTTTAGGAAACTTAATGTGCAAGAGAGATTCATCTTCATCTTTGTATAGCCAATTTAGGATGTCACTATCTTCAGCTTCTTCTTCAGTGGTATTAGCTCTAATGAATTTTCCATCAAACTTTCTGATTGGCACGGAAGCTTGAGATGTAGAAGCGGTTGCAATCTTTTGATTTGATAAAGTTGGCAAACCATGTGATCTTGGAGAAGGAGGTAAAGTAGAGAGAGATAGTGAATATTCACCTACCCCTTTGTCTTCAAACTTCAGCTTAGTATCAAGATTCTTTGTCAATTCTTGCAATTGGACTTGTAGATTGGAAGAAGAAACAGCAAGAGCTTCCCTATTGTGTGGCACAAAGACATCTTGAGTTACTCTAAGATTTGAACAAGTTTGGGTACTATTGTAATCAACTTGTATAGTTATTTCTTGTCCATGATATGGAAATTTGATACATTGATGATATGTTGATGGTACTGCTTGCATATCATGAATCCATGGATGACCCAAAAGTATGTTATAAGATAGATCTCGATCTAGAACCTGACAAAATGTATTCTTCACAATAGGTCCCACTCTGATAGGTAGCAATATTAATCCTTTAGAAGCTCTTTCTTCATCATCATATTCCTTGATGGTTATCTTCCTTCGTGGGTCAATTTCATTTTCTGATATTCCTAAGGCATTTATTAATTTTAAGGTACAAATATTCAAACCGGCTCCTCCATCTATTAAGACACGTCTAATTCGATGTTTATGGATCATGACTTCAAGATAAAGCGAGGAATTATGTGGATGTGTCATGGAAGCATCATCTTTTTCAGAAAATGAAAGACAAGTGGGGGAAGATAAATGTCCCACCATGGGTTGAAATTTGTTTGCATCTAGATCAGTATCAACAGTTGTGTTTACAAGAGCTTCTTCTAAAATATTCTTGTGTATGGGGGATATTTTAAGAAGTTCAAGAATGGATATTTGAGCTGATGTTTTTCTCAATTGATCAACCAGATTATACTGACTTGGAGAAGAAATAGTTGTTTTAGATGAACTTCCTTTTAAAACAACCTTTGCTTGACCTCTTGTTGTTACATTAACCTATTGATATTCTTGTTTTCCTTTGATTTTGATAACATTAACCCGATTATCATCTGTGTGAATGTGACGGATTATATTGTCTTCAACATTATGTATGCTTTTGGCTTTGGTATCCAATGCTTCCCCCTTTTGGTAGTTTGGCAAAGGATCTTTGAATGCTTGATGATCATCATTGGTATGATGTCCCTCAATTGTAATGGTACCATTGTCAATTAAATCTTGTACTAGATTTTTCAAAGCTTGACAATTGTTTGTTCTATGACCTTTACATCGATGATAATTGCAATAATACGAGTCATTCCATGATGGTGGTTTGAATCGTGGCTCATAATCTCTTTGTGGTGGTAAGGTGATAACCTTATTATCAAGAAGCTCCTTGAGAGCAGACTCAAGAGATTGACCCAAAGCGGTAAAAGTCCGTCGATTTGAAAAGAATGAAGGTCTAGATGGATTTGATGTTTGGGCATTGCCAAGATTATTATTGAAATTATCATGATTTTGATTGGTATTTTGATTGGTCATGTTTTCTTGCTTGGAAATTTGTCCTTGTTGATTGTTATTTCCTTGTTGAATTGTATTTCCTTGTGGATTGTTTCGTGGAGCACTTGATAGATTGAAAACAGATGGTCTTGTTCGTAAATTATTTGCATCTACTATACCATCATTGACAACATTTTTGTTTCTATTCCAAAACCTTGTTTTATCGTTGTTGTTTTGATTTGAGGTATTTGGATTATCAAGTTTTATCACTCCCCTTTTAACCAAGGCCCCTTCAATGGTGATTGCGTTTTCAATCAATTTTTCAAAGTTATGAGGACAATGAAGGTTAAGCCTATAGCTTAATTCTAGATCAAGGCTATTTATAAAGATATCCATCTTTTCCTTTTCAGGAATAGGACGAGAATATCGTGCAAATAACCTTCTCCACCTTTGCAAGAATGTTGTGAAGGGTTCTCCTACTTTTTGTTTCACTTTACAAAGATCAAGCATTGTTATTTGGTGTTGGATGTTGTAGGAGTATTGTGATATAAACTAATTTATTAACTCCTCAAAAGTTTTGATAGGTGGAGTGATTTTTGAAAGCCACTCCATGGATTGTACACCTAAACTTCATGGAAATAATTGCATCAAGTAAGTATCGTCATAGGCGAATTCAAGACTCATGTTTCAAAAATCCCAAACATGGTCAATGGGTTCAGTTTTTCCATTATACCTATCATACTTAGGAATTTCGCAATGTGTTGGAAATGGGATCATTTGAAGACTCCTATCAAATGGATAAGGAGATATGTCTTCCAAAACATATTTCTTTGTTGTACCTCCTTGCATTTCCTTTATTTGCCCTTGTAATTCTTTTATCTGTTGGTTAAGAGCACTAAAGTCATTAAGAGGAGTTTCAAGATTTTGTTTAATCCCTTCTATGTCAAAAGTGTGAGGCAACTTAGCTCCTTGATTATCTAATGAAAGAAAATATTTTTCTTTGTTATGTTCTAGAATTCTTTCCATAAGAGTATGGAATTGGGGATCTTATTCCGCTTCTTGAAGCTTTTCTTCTATTAACTCATCAAGATTAAACATTTCCTCTTCTTTTTCATTACGGTCACCCATTTTACTGGTAGCGGTTTCTCCCTCGTCTTTTTCCATTTGTTTTTGAGATCTTGTGAAGACAGGTATAGATTTTACTCCAAATCCTACTTACTTTTGATCAAAAGAGTGAAATAGTGCAATTTATGTGATATATATGAAAGTCAGGATAGAATGAAGATTCTGTGACTTACACAAAATTTCTAATCTTGTAGCTTGTGTTATTCCCTAAGTGAAAGGATGAAAATCCTATTTAGCAAGAATGTAAGCAAAAGATCAAGAAAAGGATGATTTTTCACTTTATGAAGTTTTGATCATGGCTTTGTAAAAGGATGGATTTTATGATAGATCCCTAATGTATTCTAAGTTCTCTATTGCAAAATTTGATTTGGACGAGTAGAATATTCGATTGCAGGTTGGGGAATATAACTGAAACGAATGCGTTGACTATGGTTATGCCTTTGAGAAAGGGCTCTTCTTTGAAAGTAAGCTTGTGAATATAAGGGCTCTATAGCATAATCATCTGAAAGACCTCTAACACAATCATGATACCTATGAAGAAAGGTTCTATATTTGAGTAAAACTTTTCGACTTTGATACAAGAATCGTTGCTTCTTCAATAATTTCTTGTGATTGAGGGGTTTCTTTGGCTTCTTAATCCTTTTGGAAACAGATTTCTTTACAAAATTTGTGGATTTCCAATCTCGTAACATGAGATTGATCAATGTGATAATGAGTGTTTTGGATGATCTTATCTAAATTAATGTATTGAAAACACATCAAACAAGTTTTAAAGCGGTTGTCTTAAGTCCTATACTAAACATCAAGTGTATAACCAAAATGTTGTTCAAAAAGTGTTTTAACGGGTTTTACACATGATAAGCACTTCAAACAGACTCACTCTTAGTTCTCAAGTAGGTCATCATAGCAATCAACAGCCCACATCTTAGAACTGTGTTGACTCACACAGCCATGTCACCCCGAAAGGGCCCGTGTTTTTGTCTTTTCCAGGTGCGTACTCAGAGTGACAGTGGATATCGGATCCCCTGAGCAAACAATCCTTGGCAGTTATATGGTGAGTATCTTGGGGGTAGATTCTTCCCTCCCTGCACTGTGATTGAAATGATGTTCGAAAACTGACTCGGTAAGATACTACACTAGTTCGTAGTAAGGGTTTCCGTTCGGTGCGGCAAATGATAGACTCCCTCAAGAGACCTCCCTACCTTTAGAACAAAGGCTTTGGGGATGGTTATCAATTCACACTACTATCGAATGGGATTTTCATCAATCATCCGCATTTGATTATAGTGGGTTGGAAAACTTGGCTTTAGTTGTTCCCACTTAGGTCGTTCCCGTAGGGTGAGTACTTTTTCCCACTACGGTAGACCTTCTAAGAGGTTTTAATAAAACTGTAAATTGCATAAAGGGAAATTGATGAGTTTGGCATTTTGATCACCCAGTTAAGGGGAGAG
This sequence comes from Sequoia sempervirens, assembly GCA_007258455.2. Lineage (NCBI taxonomy): Eukaryota > Viridiplantae > Streptophyta > Pinopsida > Cupressales > Cupressaceae > Sequoia > Sequoia sempervirens. The sequence continues at coordinate 101,464,745 of VDFB02000007.1, read as the reverse complement.
CATAGGCCTATCACCATTGAAGCAAAGCAAACAAAGATTCAGTTTTTAAGCACCAAATGAAAATTTTCTAAACTAAGTGAAGATGTTGCTTCACATAAAAAGAAAATTCTTTTTAAGCCCAAAACGAAACATGAAGTGTCTACCCTAGGATTGATTCATTTTACCTTAGATGACTACCCTAGGATTGCTTCTTTTTACTTTAGATGACTACCCTAGGATTGGTTCTTTTTACTTTAGATGACTACCCTAGGATTGGTTCATTTTATCCTTAAAAATTTCTAACTGTCCGCGGCTGCGTCGGAATCAGTTAAACTATTTTACAATTACATATTACAAAATACTAACTTTTAAAAGTTGCACTGCAACAGACATTATAGGCGCTACAATACTAATTACAAGCACTACAATATCTCTTATTGACGCTGCAAAATTGATTAAGGGCGTTGCAGTACTGATTATGGACGCTGCAAAAGTGATTAAGGGCGCTGCAAAAGTTATTAAGGGCGCTGCAATAGTTGTTAAAGGCGCTGCAATAGTTATTAAGGATGCTACAATAGTTGTTAAGGGCGCTGCAACAGTCTTCAAATGCGCTAAATTGGAGATGAAATTCCCGAAACGTGTTGTCTGCGCTATTCCGCTGTTTTTGTCTGTAACCTGTCAAAAGAAACTACAAACAGATATTAAAAAAAGGGGGCAAGAGCCCCATGGTGGGCACCAAAAATGTGTTGTTGTTTATATGTTTAATCTAATTGAAAACACAAACACAAATGAAACATTATACTAAAGAAAACTAAATGAAATCAAATAAAACAAAGTTTCTTCAGATTCGTTTCATCTTCCTCTATCTCCAGGAATTTGAAGTTGTTTCTCTCAGATTTGATGTAAGCTTCTCCAAATGGTTGCTATAGAATGAGTATGCAAATGAAAAACCTCTATTCTATATGCTGATGGAATGGAATTGCTAATATGGATATGGACAGGGGCTGTGGATTATGCACAGGGGCTGTGAATGAAAAATATCATGATTCTATACTGCTATTGCTATGATTCTATGCTATATTATGCTATGATTCTATACTATTAAAGTATGAATGCTATGAAATTTGCCTATAATTTACTTGCTTAAAACTTCTATATCATTTGGAGTTCCCGGCAGTCGTATTTATAGATTTTTGCAGGCACAATCCCGGTTGGCAAGAATCTACGGCTATGAGATTGTCTGGTAGGTTTGAATGGTGAAAGATGAAGAAGTTGAGAAGAAAATGGGAGAGGTTGAGAGGTTGGAGAGAAGGATGGATTCCTGTCTTCAACCCACAGGAACAAGCCTGCACAGAAACAGAGAAAATTAATTTTCTGTTTGGGCAGTTTGTTTCATGGGTGTTGAAGATAAATCCCAAAATTAATTAAATAAATAAATTTATTTAATTTCATTTATTGCATTTTGATTTTTGATTTTTATACTATGGAAGATTTAATTAAATATTTTGTAATATTTAATTGTAATGTGACTTTAGAAGAATATGAAATATTTAGAAGAATTAATTAAATATTTTATGAATATTTAATTATAAATAGATATATGAATCGAATTAGAGGAATTAATTAAATATTTGAAATTTTTAATTATAAATAGATATTTAGAAGAAGAAGAATATTTTAATCTTTATTTGAATAAGATATTCAAACTAAGATTATATGATAATTAATATAAGTAAACCATAATGTTTATTTAATTAATTAAGAAATGAATATGAAAAGATGATTAAATAAACTCATTTATTTAATCAAAATAAAAGAATGAAGAAATATAAAGAAATTATTTAAATTTATTTATACGCAGATAGAATTCAAAGATTTTAAGTAAATATTAAAAATATTTAATTAATTACCAGACAATGTGATGTGACCATTTTAAAGTGTATACACATATCCATCATCTTTTAATGGTTCTTCATTAATGGTTGACATTCTCTCAATTCTTACAACTCACCAACAAACTTACACTTTCACAGAAACAATATCCACCATTAGCTCTAATAGCATGATAAAATATATAAAACAACAAAGGAAAACAAAAAACAAAGCAACAAAAAAGAATAGAGAAATCAAATGTAGCATATATTAACAGCATAAACTAATACATATTTATAGAAGAAATACACTAAACTACTTTCCTAAATAACTGGTTTCTAATTCAACACATGTAGTTGTAGCTAGTTGACAACATGTTGAGTTCTATTGACAATAAACTATAAGATGGACAACTAACTGAAATCATAAGGGACAAATCATACAATTGATTTAAGAATCCTCTTCAAACTCTACACACATTCATAATCCAAGAGTGATTTATTCTAACAAACCCTCTTCAAAACAACTGAATTATGATGCACTTCATTCTTTTATTGACTCATTCATTGATGGCGGAGCATTAATTCCAACAACACACACCTCTTTATTACTAATTGGATTCCAAATTTGAATGAACTCCAAATAGAACACCACCACACATACCAATATGATATGATCGAGCCACCATTCTCAACAAAAGAAATAAAAAAAAAAAATTTATAGACTTTGTCAAGGAGATGATTTTCTTGAGTCTGAAGAAATTGGTAGGAAAACTATGGAAAGAGAATATGCAATATTTAATACAACTTTTAAATTTTATTCCTTCCACAAGTGTCAATTTTTTTTTTCAACATAATTGACATCTAGATTAAGTGCCTTTCATTACATTTGGCGGCCATGTAAATGCTGCTATAGTTGCATATTTTACGCAAATACTTCTCTCTTTAATTTTATATATAGAATTTAATATCTTATTATAACAACTTCATTATTATATGGATAATGAATAAAAATAAATTCTTAAACATATGAATTGTTTTAACAATTCATAAAATCAGCAAAAAATTATAACTAACAAATAATTATAATATGACACACTTAACAATCTACAAAAATGATTTCATGTTGCCAACAGATAAACTCCCCGCAATTTATGTATGGATTGTTTTTATTGTTTTAAGTTTAAACAAGTGATGAATATGTTGGGATATGGTGTTGTACACCATTGCATACATTTTTTTATTCTATTATTGTAATTAAATAATTATTTAGTTGTGATGCACCTTGGTGGTGTGGATAATCACACTAGGTAATTATTTGGTCCCACGTAATGATTGTATTGTAACATTGTATTACTATTTGTAGAAGACATGTGGCAGTAATTTAATATTGGGGAATTAAATATTGTAACAACTTAGTACCCAATATTAGAAAAGGGGTCAGTGGTTTTGTATTCACATGGTTTTGTGGTACATGGTTTTACCTTACCACCAGTTGTATTTGTGTGAGCTTGTGTCTATAAAAGCAAACACAATGTAGTGGTTTTAGGTGGGTGTGTGAATAGGCTGAACAGGTTGGCTGTGATTATTGAGTCCTCTTGAAGAGTGCATTTGTGAAGCATGGCATGGGATGTGTGGATTCATGCTTGGACACATGAAAGTGCATTGTAGGGCTTGACGTTTCAAAGGTATTCATTGTAACTCTTGTATTTACTTATGGCTGATTAATATGATGGAGTATGGATGCTTTTGGAGGTTGGGTTTTTCCCTCTTGAGGGTTTTCTCAGGGTAAATCTTGTGTTATCTTGTGGCTTGTCTATTTGATCTTTGTATTTGGAAAACTTGTATGCATGTTAATCTCTTTTAGGTTATGTGGGAAATAATTTGTGATTCTGGGTTTGAACTCAATATTTCCTCACAAGTGGTATCAGAGCTTTCATGGTTGAAGAATTTTTATTATAACCCTGGTTTGAGAGTTTTTGCAAAGTTGAAGCCATGGACATGCATGTAGGATCTGAGCCATTACAAGGTATGAAACACATGTTGCAAGTGTTTTCATGCAGATTTGGGCTTTTGGGTTGTCAAGATTTGTTGGGTTTATTGCAGATCTAAAGTTTTCCAGTGTTGGGTGAAAAATGGTTTCTTGGTTTGAGTTTGCATGTGAGAGTTTTGTTGGGGAAATTTCACAAATAATCTTCTGGAACAAAATGGACCTCATGGCTGGATGCAGGCTAGCTAAAAGATGAATTTTGACACCTACTTTGGAAAAGTTGAAGAAAAGGAAAAAAAAAATTAATAAAAGGCCTATTTTGCATGTGCAGAAAAATAAAATTAAAAATCCCGTCCTTTTTTGAATAAATTATTCTTAACTGTCGGGTGAAATATCTTATTAAAAAATCCTGCAAGGAGAGGAAAAGAAAATGTTAGAAAATCATATTGAAATAGGGTTAATAAAAAAAAAAAAATCCCATTGAGCATGGAGTCCGCAGACCCCGTACCCTTTGAGACAGTCTGGCGTACTTTCTTGTCTCACCCAGTAGTACATTTTCAATGCCTTTGTTAAGTTGTCGGCCTTTTTGAAGATTGAGTTTGAATCAAATGAAAATTGAAATGACGGCCAATGGGTTAAGGTCTTAAATGGGGATCATTTTTATATTTAAAAAACTTTAACTTAAACTTCTTAAATCCTACCACCCCCTTCATACTTTTTGAAAAGTCTAAAATATTAAATATTAATGAAGAAATCCGCCACTTTAAAGTTGCACAAATTAAATTAATTTTTACTTTGAAGTGGGGTCCACCAAATTTTGACCATATGGGAAAATTGGACAGTTTTAGTTTCTAGAGGCATACCTTTTACTCACGATGTTGGATTTGTGACTTCTTATAGTCGTTGGAAAGTTGGTTCTGAGTACTACGCTGTGGTATAGGTTTGGTTTCCTAATTTTTTCATTTTGACATGTTTTGGAGCCTAGAAGTCAGATGTTCTTATTTGCACGGTTTTGATTACAAATTTTGCATACAAAATCAGATTTTCAATTTCGAAGATGCGTTGGAGAGAATTTACAGTGTACTACATAGTGGTTTAGATTATTTATCAGTTTGTGGTGCAGGGAATGTTTGGTACTTGTTTGATTGATTGTAGGAGTTTGAGATTCGGGGTGTGATTTTGTGAGCATCTGGACGAGTCAAGAAGTGAAAACTTGAGGGAGTACATGTTTATATATGTTATTTATGATGATACTGCTTATTATCATATTGGTGCTTCCTAGTATAGGTTTACAGGTGATTTTTAGAGTTAGGAATTTGATGGTGACAGATACAAAAGTTGTTTTCAGTTTTGAGGGCATGGTTGGACATGGTTTGAGACTTGGAGTCTCGTATGGGTGATAGTTGAGTGCAGGTACATTGATGGCTATGGTTATGGTGCCATGGATATGCTTGTACATTTGATGCTTTGGCACGACATGATTATGTATGTGGTGTTTGGTGGTGATATGGTTTGATGTTAGGAGATTGGTATTATCTTCTTGATGCTTATTTGATTCCTTGACTATGATTACTCTTTTGTGGACATGGTTGGCAAATCAGATCAGTGGTTGATCTGGTGTTTGAGTCTAGATGTCTACATGGTTATCTTCTTTGATATCTTGGTTTGCAGTTACTAATGTGATAATGAGTTTGCATATTTCAGTGATTGGATCTACGAGTTATGTAGGTGTGTGGGTTGGCCACTCATTCATTTGTAGTGGGATGACTAGAATGTGGACTATCTATATCCACCAGGTTTGATTCATTGTTGTTACAGATTTCATTAGTTGGCCTTGTCTGTGGTCATTTGTGCATTGCTATGTTGTTTTGAGATTGAGAGGATGGATGTTTTAAGTACTTGATTAGTCAGTTCATGGGACTTGTAGCATGTGGTTTAATCACAATGTCATGATAGCTTGGTACATTCATTGGTTATACACTTTCAGTGGGAGCTTTTGACAATGATGATTTGGCAGTGTTGGATTGGTTTGTGATGTTTTCATGGAAATTGCATGTATCTTCTTGGCTTGGAGATCTTGTTTTACTTGTATGTTACTGACTTTGTAGTTGAGTGCGTGTAGAGCTGGATGATCTTCATGAAGAGGATGGTTGTCATGATGCCATGTGTAGCTCATATCACGGTTTAGTGGGAGTTTTTGGCAGTGACGTGAATGCATCATTGGTATGGTTATCTTCATGTGATTGGGGATATGTTTTCTTGGCTTAGAGTGTTTGTTATGATGTCATGATATAGTCTTGATTCTAGACTAGAGTTTGGAATTTTACATGTTCTCTTGAGACCAAGATATATGTTATGGTGCATGTGATCTTCTAGGAGGAGATGGTTAGATTATGTTGTCATGATAGGTTCATGATTCTGTAGTTGGAGCTTTGACATTGATTGTGTGTGGTTCTCTTTGTATTGAGTACATTGATCATTTGCTTGATTACTTCATGATGGTGCTATGTTGCAATTGGAGTTTGGCATGGATTGATCAGTTATAGGTGCTCGTGGATACTTAGAGATGAAGGTGATGGTTGGAGTTCTCTTGTGATTAGAGACATTTTCTTGAGATAGTTACTCTTTGGAGGTTTCAATAGGAAGACCGAGGGAGCCTTCACCTAGATATGGGCATGAGTTCATGATGGACAAATATAGGAGATTGTTCTTGGAGTGAGTCATAATGGCTTGGTTATCCTGAAGGAGTATTCTCATTCCCCACTCTTGGTCTACTCAGAAACTTATGATTTGAGAGGTATTTTCCCATTATATCTTTCAAATGTGTTGTGTTTTATGCTTAATCTTTCATAGACATGGATCTTGAGCTATGATAGTTAGTTCTAGAGGATTCATTTTGAGAGATGTTATGGCATGTTTATCTCCTTGTGCATTTGATTTTATGATATCATTCTTTGACGAGGATTGTTAGGAGATGGTTTATGGGATGATTTCTAGTTAATGGGGATGGTTATCTATGAATTTGATCTTCTTATTTTGAGAGGCTTACATCCATGTTGGCATTGTTACATTGATTTATATGTTGTACTTGGTTTATGAAATTGAGTGATTTATATGTTGTACTTGGTCTATGAGATTGAGTGTTATGGATGTTGTTGAGGCTTTTCAGTTGGGGTTATTTAGGAGATCATACTTGACATAGCGATACACTTTTGAGGTGTTGGTAGAAGGACATAATGGTTTACAGGTTTCTCTCTTCATGGTTTCTCCTTGGATGTTCATGTTTTGGGAGGATGGTGGCAACATGCTGTGAGAGATTATGTAGCTTTATGGGTTGCATGTGTAAATCATTGCAATTGTTCTTGGTACTTCATGTTTCGATTGACTTATCACACCTTGATGTATAGTGTTGATTGGTAGACTTGATGTGATTTGACATTACCTATGCATTGGGAGTTTCTTGATATGTATGTTCTTCATTGACAGGTTTTATACAAGGAGCTTGGTTGCAGTTTACAAGTTGGATTTGTTCTTGGCATAAGTTTACTGATGTATTGATACCTTAGAGGTATGGATGGTTGGATGTATTAGCATGTGTTGTGGATGTTATTTCCGATCATGTGGGTTTTTATAGTTGACAACAACTTGGTAGAGCCTTTGTTATCACTTGGATTTGAGGCTTGTGCTCATGGATTGGTGCATCTTCACCTTAGCATGTTCCTTTTATTCCATAGGTGGCACGTTGGAGAATGAAAGGAGTTCTTGCTTGAGATGGTGGTCACTTTGTTCTTATTGCAGGTATCTTATTCAAGCACGAGATCATGTTACAGATTCATGTGGTTTCATGGATGACTATGATGATGTATATCATGCATTGATCCCTTATGCAATGTATACAACAAGTGGGAGAATGTTGGGATATGGTTTTGTACACCATTGCATAAAATGTTTTATTTTATTATTGTAATTAAATAATTATTTAGTTGTGATGCACCTTGGTGGTGTGGATAATCACACTAGGTAATTATTTGGTCCCACATAATGATTGTATTGTAACATTGTATTACTATTTGTAGAAGACATGTGGTAGTAATTTAATATTGGGGAATTAAATATTGTAATAGCTTAGTACCCAATATTAGAAAAGGGGTCAGTGGTTTTGTATTCACATGGTTTTGTGGTACATGGTTTTACCTTACCACCAGTTGTATTTGTGTGAGCTTGTGTCTATAAAAGCAAACACAATGTAGTGGTTTTAGGTGGGTGTGTGAATAGGCTGAGTAGGTTGGTTATGATTATTGAGTCTTCTTGAAGAGTGCATTTGTGAAGCATGGCATGGGATGTGTGGATTCATGCTTGGACACATGAAAGTGCATTGGAGGGCTTGATTTTTTAGAGGTATTCATTGTAACTCTTGTATTTTCTTATGGCTGATTAATATGATGGAGTATGGATACTATTGGAGGCTGGGTTTTTCCCTCTTGAGGGTTTTCCCAAGGTAAATCTTGTGTTATCTTGTGGCTTGTCTATTTGATCTTTGTATTTGGAAAACTTGTTTGCATGCTAATCTCTTTTGGGTTATGTGGGAAATGATTTGTGATTCTGGGTTTGAACTCAATATTTCCTAATAGAATATATACCTGCAAAATGTCAAAAGCCCTTGTCCAGATCATTGAAAAAAGACATTATCATTATCAATGTTGGAAACCAATTGTTTAATGTAAAAACCATTGGAGTCAATACCACTATCAAAGAGATGTTGTCAACATTGAAACTTGTCAAAAGACTCATCAATGCTTTATTGAAGTGAAGTGTACAAATTCATTCATCATTTTGTTGGGTTTTGTTTTCATACTATCAATATTGAATGTTGGTAGTTCATAAGCAATAAATGCCAGTAATTTGGAAAATGACCTAATTCAATGGAAGTCAAGGGGTAGAGACACATGATAAAATGATTGTCACATAAATCCTAAAGTACAATCTTGTGAACTAGTTGCAGGTCAAGTGTAGTCACAATGACAATGCCATAAAGAAGTCACAAAAGTGTTAAACACAAAATGTACAGATAAGAAAAAATGCATACTTGGTAGTCATGGTTCTTAAAGAGGTCATAATGCTTATAATAGGTAAGATATTAGACTAGATGTTAGATAATGGGCTAGGGTTCTAGAAAATCAGTTTCTGGATTATGTTCCTCTTAGGTTACACTCCTAGATTCTAGTCGGGCAATGTTGGAAAGTAGGAAATAAATCTTGTAGCTTAGTTTTCCTAATTTGACAACTTTTTCAATTTTTCTCTCTAATAGATCTTCAACCTAAAACCCATAATAACACATGAAAGGAGAGAAAAATGTTGTTTTGTTAGGGAATAGGGGTTTTCCTTGGTCAAACCCCATTTTTTAAATTAAACCTTGAAATAAAATAATGCATAAAGGAATGATGAATGAACAAAATGCAATGTCACAAATCACTAGTCCTTACTTGACACTTGGATAAATCTACAATCTAGCATGAAGTGGCCTCAGTGAATGTAGATCTTGATCATGAAACTTGATGTGAAACAATTCCTTGAATATGTTTGAATGGATCTTGAATGCTACATCAACACATTAGCTCAACATGCATGATGCACTAAATCGTTGAAATGATGAAATGAGTCTTGATTGCTGCAATAATCTTCTATAATCTTCCCTTGAATTAATTAGAAATTATCTTGAATGCTCATATAATGCTCTTGTGAAAGAAATCTTGGTTGTTCATGAAGATATAGTATGAAACATAGTGAAATAACGTTGTATTTATACTTCTATTATCATTAATTCCCAAAATTCAAATATCACTTGAGCTGACATTGAATCATGGATTTCAAATCATTAAAATATCACCAAAAACATATTTCAAGGAGGGGTCCTAGGTCCAAGTGAGGACCCATTCGCCATGTGGTGAATGAGTCCTAGGGCACTTACCTAGGACACACATGAGACAAGATGAAATGTCATGTGAAAATAGGGTCCTAAGACCTAGTGAGGACCCATTTTCCATGTGGTGAGTGGGTCCTAGGTCACCTACCTAGGACATACACTTTCCAAAATCAAGTGTTGTGTAATGGCATAAATGAATTTTAGGTTTTGTCCCTCAAAATTTGCATTTAATTAGGATTGGATTTGAAATAAAGGGGACAATTAAGGAAAATTAACCTCAATCAATTAATAAAGTCCTAGACTAGTGGAAAAGTGTAAAGATACACTTTACAACACCTTAAATAAGGCAAAATTAAGTCCCTTTAATTAAAAACGGCCCTAAACTTAATGTGAATGTGTAAAACACATTATAACACTAAATTAAGGGAACATTTAGCTCATTTTTATATTAATTATTCCCAAATTAAGGAAAAAGGGATACTTTTTCTATTACTGCATTTTGCGCCCACTTTAGTGAGAGTATTACCCCATGTAAAACTCACACTAAATTAGACATTCAAGACACTTAAGTTTGCATCAATGACAAAGATACACAATCATACAACATTAAAGACCAAGAAAATCAAGCCTAGATTGTCCAAAATGATGTGGAACACATCTAAGCTATTGGTTTGTGCTCACTTTGAGGTAGCAGAACTTTAGGTTGTCCACTAGGTGAGTCTTACAATAAAGGGTGGCTTAGTGAGAAATTCATTCCTATGTGTCGACTCTCACCATACAATGAGAATTCCATACCTATGCGTTGGCTCTCATCATACTCACCATACCAAAGGCATGCTTCTAACAACTTCAATCAGGCACCAAAAAATGAAATAAAACTAAGGGATGGAGAATGCGAGAATCATATTAGGCTCCCATACAATATCAAAGCTATCCTCCTAATAACTTCAATAAGGCACCACAATGCAAGGCAAGGCTCCATGAGAAAGCAAGGTGTGTTATTCTAGGTGGCCTTCAATTAGGATTTCAAGCTTCATAAGGTTAGCAAGTTGTATTTATGCCAAACACTTATGAACACTATGTAAAAATGTTTTTGTTCTAGGGGATCTTTCTTTGTTCATGTAAGGTCTTCTTAGGGACCATCATGCCTAATATCTCCAAGAAAGTCAAGAGTAAAAGTTTTACAACTTAGGGAATGCAATGTGTCACATCACCACTAAGAGGAAAGTCATATGCTAAAAAATATTGCACTCTTGGGGGACATCAAAACCAATGACACCACGAAGAAAAGGACACATCAAAAGAAGAAAGAAAATTGCACCATGGAACATGCAAAATTTTGAAAGATATCATTGATGTATGCCCCCACATTAAAGTGGTTGCTAACACCATTGTTGTAAGAAATTTCTTTAAAGTAGCCAATGTTCAATCCTAAGGCATGAGAGCTTCCTAGGAAAGTCATATGCCAAGTCATATGTTTCTGAAATAAAGCTATGTCATGAAAAAGGAGGGAAGGGTCATCCCCAAAATACATAAGGGATTTATGGATTTTGAGTCAATATATCTTTGCTACATTGTTGTTTAAGAGCTTGAAAACATCATCATTCCCCAAATACTCATAGAACTAGAAGAAAGTTGAATAAAGAGAAAAAACAAAGAAAAATATTTTGAGTCAATGTGTAAGAGACCTAAATGTCTCGATGCCTTGCGTCATCCCAAAAATGAAAAAACAAGACATTCGAAAAGAATAAATTTTTTACAACATATAGAAGAATGAACATATAAATAGAGGAATGGACAAAAAGAGAGATACATCAAATGAAATAGTATAGGGGATCACATTATGTACACGCAATCACATGAAGAACATGAAAGAAAATAATGCACATGAGTAGTAAGGCACATGCGATTCAACCTATAGTAGGTCATCTATATCCCAATCTCGATTAATATATATGGAAGGAGGACAACTAGCCAAAGGAACAACACCAAGTACCAAAGCTAGGACAAGGGTTTCTAACTCATTTCCCCCATTAAGTTGAGGACAAGGATGAGCAAAGATAAGAGATGATAATAAGCTCCTTGTGATAAAGAGAATGATTTGCAATGAATGTAAAACATGTAATAGTCAAGATGCTATGACCCTACAACTATTACATGGCAAGGAGTGAAATGCATGCTTTTAGTAAAGTTTGATTCTTAGAGGGTCAAACTTCTTCAATAATTTATTTAAAGGATAACAATTTTTGGTATTATGGTAAAATAATCTACATATGATTTAAGCACAGTATGATTTATTCTTATTACTTTATCTTTCGGTCAAGTTCACACGTTTAGGTGGTAATTTGATTAGTTGCTAATGTAAAAGAGTATAGAAGATTGTCTCAGTTTTGGATAGTTGTAATGAGTTATAACTTATATATTCAGGAGGTTCATACAATTGTTGTAACAGTATTTTGATGATCATGCATTCATGGTTTCTTCTTCTTTGGTTTGATTACTATTTTTTCATCATTTTCTTCTTCTAACTATAAACCCTTTTCTCTTTCAGAAAAAAGATGTGTTAGGAGTAGTAAATTTATCAAAATTTATTGGTTCTTTTCTCTTAAGCATGTGAGGTGTATTGGAAGGTGGTTGAGGAGGAGGAAAATTTAGTTGAATGATATGGACCAAGGAGCACATGAATTCTATCCCTTCTTTATGTTTAAGCATCGTTCTTATGTTCCCTTTGAGAGGAATGGAATTACTAGCAATAGGTTTGGTTCTCACAGAGTTTTAAAATATTTAGTTCTTTATCTAGCCTCCTTATTTTTTCTTGTGGGATATTAGCAATATAATTCACATTGTTTGTAGGAAGGGAAGTCATGGGAAAAGAAGTATGCATCCTATGATCCATAGGGGGTTGATTATCAACACTATTAGAAAGAGAGTTAGAAAAACCAAGATCCACAATGAATGTTGTATTAAGGAATGACATGCATCTCTAACTACATCTCAATATACTATTGCTAATAGGACACCAAGTTTTAAAACTCATACAAGTTTCACAAACTCAATACCAACCTAAAATGGAAAGAGACTTAAAATGTAATGCAATGACCTAGAATGTAATGCATAAATGCAATTTTTAGATTCTAAACAAGGTAATTTTTGGATTACACTATCTAACAATCTAAAAATGAAGTCTTGTAAATAGAATTTTCAAATCACACAATGCAATAAATCATCGAATTAAGCTAAATATGATGAAATTGATGTTAAAAAAAAATCAACAAACTATAACAGAAATCTGAAAGCAACAATCAAAAGCACAAAAATGAATATTTTAATAGTCAAAAATTTAGATTATGGCTTGATCAGGGAGTCATTCTCCCTAGGGAAAATGGGTCCTAGATTAGGCTTTTGAAGCTGATTTTTATAGATTTTTAAGTGTTTTCCTGTGGTTTTTCTGGTTCAGGTTTATTACAACAAGTTGCAGTTTCCATTTTCTATTAATGTAATGTGGAATTCAATTGTAAATTGTGACAAAATTATAGCCAAGGAGGCCTAGTTTTATATGGGTAATCCCACAATACTAGTTTACAATTGTTGGCCAAACTGGACACAAAAATAATTTTTTCTAGCTAAATCTTCACTTTCAAGCACCTATAGCAGCTAAACTGTGAGGAATTTGAAGATGATGTAAAAAAGAGTTTCATGACAATTTTTATATAGATTATAAATATGTTTTTTTCAAAATTTTTGGAATCAGATTGCACTTCTTTTTCCATATCCTTCAAAAACTAGTTTTTTTCATAAAACAACATTTTTAAGAAGTGACACTCACTATATAATGCATAATTTTTTTTCCATGAAGCATAAAATTCTAATTCTTTCGAATGTAGATTTGTAACTCCAATATCTAGTGCTTCCACTTGGTTAGATAGTTTTCTTATTGAATAGTTTTTCTTTAATCATGTTTCAAAGTCAAACCAATTACAATTTAGACACAGGCGGACTGCATAACATGTAATTTTTTTGTATGTATCGAAATTCTTTTTCTTTCTTGGATCAAGGAATTCAATATCTAATGCACTCATATTTTTCAATTAATTTTTTGATAATATTATATTTTTCCACATATGTAGAATAAAGAGCTTGATTTTTGGTGAAAACCTATGTTTAATAAAACTAAAAAAAAAATACATTATAAAACAAGAACATATTAAAGTTATAGTTGTTGTATAGCTCATTCTGAGGAATACCTAATTCCAGCTGGGTTTGTGAAGTCTCCTCCATTTTCATCCTCAACCCGAGCTTCAAAAAAAAAAAATTCTAGACTTTTTTGATGCTAGATGATGACAAGGTGGGAATTAGGGGGTTTGAGCAAACCAAGGGGGTTCCCTCTCAAAAAGTGTTTTTCATTGAAATTTTTTTGGTGGGAATGGGGTCCACTTTGCATTAAACTAGTTAACATGAATTAGGGTTCATTTGAACCATTTTTTGGTTCACTCAAACAAAAGGGTTCATTTGAATCCCAAAAACTAATTTTTTTTGTACAGGTTCATTTTTTTCCACTTTTCATTCATTACTCAAATTATAAACTACTTTTATGGGTTTACCCATATGCAATTTTTATTTCAATTTTCAAATGCAAGTTTATATGATGTAAATGATATGCAAGATGACTGATTTTTTTATATTTTTCATATTTAAAGAATTCAAACAATGCAATCCTAAAACCCTAGATGCAATGCAAATTTGAATTCAAATAAGACACCCTAAATGAGACCTAATTTAATGCAAATGAATGCAAGATCTAAATCTAGGATGAAAAACACCCCAAAATCAGAAAACTACAATGCTCAAAAGGTTGAGTTGACCATAATGAAATAGAGAAAAATAGTTGTGGGCTCACCAAAATGAGGCTATGATGAACCCTCTTATTCTTTGATATTTCATTCAATATGTGTACTATGATGTGTAAATGAGTAACAAAAATGAAATTCAACTGATATTATAATCAAGAGAAAAATTTTAAGAGGGTCAAATGTTGTGTACCCTTTTGATGTAGAGCAAGGGTGTACAATATTCCAACACACTCAAATAATCACTCTTGAGAATCTTTAGTCATCAAACAAGGGGCTTTCCTTCACAAACCACCATTATTGCTTGTAACCTTTCAAAAAGGAATTTTTGAACAAAAATTTTGTACCAAACTTGATGTATAGAAAAGGATACCCATTTAAGATACCTTTTTTGATCTTATAACACATACCAAAAATTAGATAGTGTTTCTTTGTATGAAAGGGTTCAAAAACAGGCTCTCCTCCTTCTTACTAGGCCTAATTGGGCAATGTGGAATGACACAACTGAGTTCTTGGATTGAAGGGGTCTCTAATTTTTTTCAAACACTTCAAAAAAATATCATATGGCCTCAAAAAAAAATTTCTCAACTCATCTAACAACCTAGGCCCTCATTGCCATGAATGAATGCAACGATGCAAGTAACAAGCATAACAATATGACATGCCCCTACAATGCAAGTAAGAAACCATGAATTAAATTGGCCCCCAAATATGAACCTACATTAAAATAACCCTAGATACATGTAAAAATGAAAATCCAAATCATTTTCCATGAGTTGCAATGAAAACTTTTTCAAGTAGTCACTTCTAAGAGGGTTTTTTTGGACTATCACAGGGGTTGTAAAAGAAAATTGGTGAAAAGAACTTTTTATCATTTGAAAATATGATCCCAAATCTCATAGGGTGGTAAAAGGAACCAAGATAGAATTTTCTACCAATTTTTAGGCTTTTCCAATGGATAAAAAAAAAGTTATGTCATTTTCTATGTGACGGCAAACCCTAGGACAACTTTCAAGCAAGTTTTTATAAAAAAAACTTGTAACTTATTCAATCATGGATGAAAATATAAAAAACCAATTTAATTTTGAATTTTATTCAATCCTCTATCATATCCAATCAATTTCAAGTGATTGAATGCAAAGTACATGCCATACACATGAAAAGAACAGTTAGATTTGTAAGAAAAATATAGTTTTTTAGAGTGCAACATTGAAATTTCTCCATTCCCAACCTTCCCAACCTATGGATTTTTGTTTACAACATTTATTTATTCTTTCCCAAGAATTTTCCAACTACCAACCACCCACAACTAACTTCCTAATCAAAGTTGTAACATTAATGCACTTTTGACAACTTTCACAATCATAACTTTTACATCTTTTTTGTAAATGTTTACAAATTTTGGCCAATGGACCAATAACATTACAAAATGGATCAAAATTATCCCAAATGGTCATAAATTACCTTATTAGATGAAACAAATTAAAATAAAACATAAAACAAAAATTTGACCATATGGCCTAAAGGTGCCCTTGCACCATTGTCACCAAAGTTGCCTTTTCAAACCTCACTAAGGACTCATTCACCCTATGGTGAATGGCTCATAACTAGGGTTCTAGAAAATCAATTTCTAGGTTTTGTTCCTCTTAGTCTACACTCCCATATTCTAGTCAGGTACTATCTAAAATCTGGAAATAAATCCTATAGCTCAGTTTCTGTGATTTGACAACTTTATTTGCAACTTTAACAATGTTTTCAATTTTTCTCTCCAATATATCTTAAACCTAAAACTTGCAATCACACATGAAAGGATAGAAAATAATTTTTTTGTTAGGGTATATGGGTTTACCTTGGTCAAACCCCATTTTGGCAATTAAACCTTGAAATGAAATAATGTATAAAGGAATAATGAATGAATAAAATACAATGTAACAACTCACCAATCCTTACTTGAACCTTGGATAAATCTAAAATCTAGCATGAAGAATCCTCTATGAATGTAGATGTTGATCATGAAACTTGATTTGAAACAATTACTTGAATATTCTTGAATAAATCTTGAATGCTACATCAACACATCAGCTCAACAACAAGCTTGATGCACTAAATCTTTGACATGATGAAATGAATCTTGATTGCTGCAATAATCTTCTATAATCTTCCCATGAATGCCTTAGAATTCTACTGAATTCTCATATAATTCTCTTGTGAAAGTACTCTTGATTGCTTATGAATATCTAGGATGAAAAATAGTGAAATAACATTGTATTTAAACATATCTTATCATTAATTACTGAAATTCAAATATCACAAGTCAACATTGAATCATGGATTTCAAATCATTAAAATACCACAAAAAACATATTTCAAGAAGGGGTCCTAGGTCTAAGTGAGGACCCATTTTCCATGTGGTGAATGGATACTAGACCACTTCCCTAGGACACACATCATAAAAGATGAAATTTCATGTAAAAATAGGGTCCTAGGACCTAGTGAGTGTCCCAGGTCACCTATCTAGGACACACACTTTCCAAAAAGAAGATTTGTGTAATGGAATTTATGAATTTTAGGTTTTATCACTTGGAGTTTTCATTTAATTAGGCTTGGATTTGAATTAAAGAGGACAATTAAGGAAAATTAAACTCAATCAATTAGTAAAGTCCTAGATTAGTGTGAAAGTGTAACGATACACTTTACCACACCCTAATTAAGGCACTATTAAGTCCATTTAGTTAAAAAGGGCCCTAAACTTAATGTGAATGTGTAAAACACATTACAACACTAAATTAAGGAAAAATTAAGCTCATTTTAATATTAATTATTCCAAAATTAAGGAAAAAGGGATACCCTTTTTGTTACTACATTTGTAAAGTCATCTTCTAGTGTAAAGGTCCAATCAACACAATCTTGTGGCATCACCTTTATTGAAACTTGTAGAAATGCAATACTTGTTTTATTGTAATGACTTCATAGCTTGTCATTGTAGCCTATTAAATAAATGATGAATGAAACTCAAGAAGGAGAGACAACATGGGCATTAAGAGAAGGCCATAATTTCACTCTAGTAAGAACACATGAGCCTGTGATTGCCAAGTTGATGAATAAGTTGTGTCCTAATCTCTATCATAACCTAATTAGTACCAAGGACGCTATTCTTAGCATTTCAACATATTCATCAACCTCCATGAGAACCCCAATGGAAATTGCATCAATATAAATATTAGCTTGGTAATGAAGGTTTATAAAGAGGAAGAGTTCCCTCGATACCATACAAATGACATGCACTTATAATAGATTTCACTTTGAAGATGGTCCTAATTCTTAAATTGGAAACTTATCCCATAAATAATATCTACCTTTTCTTTGTGAATAACGTGATATTCATGTCAATTAATACTATTTTAAAAAGATTTCTAGTAAGAACGAGGAATAAAACCACTATAAAATATTGAGGTCTATCCTCCTATAATTTCTTGTGCCAGTCCTTGACAAGAACCCAATAATAAATTAACTTTCATTTCTATGATTATTTGCTATCACAACATGTGAATTTTTAAGGAAAGCCTAAGTGTAGAAACACCTTCCTAATTTTAAATTATTAGAAGAAAAGTGTAGATAATACATTTAATTTCAATTACATTTCATTAAAGATGCACATTAACTAGAATAAAAGAGTAGACAAATAAGACACATACATAATTTGAACACCAGATTTATATGGGAAAACCCTTACGGGAGAAAAACCCACAACCAAGCAAAGGAATTATGCATTACAGTAAAATAATATTTACATACAAAGTAGTAGAATTATGCTTTCAAGTATTCAATCATAGTAATGATCTAACAACATTTCATTTCCCTGATCGACCTTGCACTTCAATTGAACAATATAGTCCAACTAGTACTACAAAACATTATAATACGTCTTCACATTTGTTCTACATCTCAACCAAAACCATTCGATTTAATTTCCACATGCAATCAGTCACAAACCATGTAAATTCCAATACTAATCAAATTGTCAATGAGACTCGGTTTAGTCTCTCATCGAAACTACCAAGTCTCTTTAATGCCCACATTGGTTACCAAGTGATCCAGTCAAAATTATCCATCAACTAGTTGTTGCAAGAATGGAAAAGAATGGAGGTGTTGTCATTCATTTCAAGTGGTCAATTGATTATCAATTGGTTGTTGTTATCTTTAATGTCATGGTTATAGGTTATTGGCTGTATATGTTGAGGATATTGATAAAATTGTATTGAAGAAAGGTTGTATATGTTGTAGGTGTTCAATGGATGCTCTAGGATTTGCTCTGGGATTTTCTCCTATGTTTGTGTGGTTCATATATGTTGGCCATGGTTGTTGGAAGCTGCTATATCCATACTTTTGGCTCCTGATTCATTGTGTAGTGCGAGCTATGTTCACCAGTTGTGAACTTTGGTTTTCTATGTTTCGGTTGAGTACCAAGAGAAAAGTTGTTGGTCTAGAATTCTCTTTGGTGAAGTCTTATGACTTGTGGTTTTACAGTTGAGTTGTTATGATTGTATTGAAGATAATTTCAATATCTTTAAGGATTGTGCTTAATTTTTCTATGTATTTTACACTGGTTTGGCTGACCTTGTGTTAAACACTATCTTTGGAATTGATGTAGGATGTTATATCTATTTGGGTCCTCACCAAGCATGTGTTTTGGATTTCCCTCATTCTAATTCCACCATAGGATGTTTTGGTAGTGAACTAATTTGAACTTAATGTTGGATGTCCAACTTTGGCTATGTTTCAAAGTTGAAGATGATATAAATATAGGATAAGTTACTGGTGAAATAGCATACAAAGAGATAAGTATGAAGAAATAGAGCAAATAGATGCGAGATTGATGTGAAGTAGTGAGTGTGTGATGCGAGTGTGGCAAATTAGTGCGAATTCTAAATGTTGAGTTTCCAAATGTAGTGAGTAGAAGGTTTCCTCTATCATTCATGCATGTCTATGAGTGGATGAGAAAATTTTGGTGGATTTCTCTATTACATTAAGATTTTCTTCTCTTTGTAACATATCTCTTCTATCTTCTTTGTATCTTTATGGTAGTGAGCCCTCTGGGTTGTTAGCCCTATTGGACAACGAGTCCTTGTTTTCAAAGTGAGCCTTGTATCTCATGTAGTGAGCCTTTTGTAATTGGTTTTGATATTCTCTATAGCTTGAGTTAATCCTCACCATGGTCTTACCCTTATTGGGTTTTCCACGTAAATCTAATTGTTGTTGTGTTTGTGTGATGGTTTTCAATTTTTGAACTTGCACTTAATGCTCATTCATTTAAGCAGTATTAAGGATTAGTTCTGGTGAATTATTTAAAGGTTTTAGTTTTGTGACAACTAATTCACCCAAGTATGTCCAGGATCATGATGGGACAAAAGGTGGCAATATGAAAGGTATGTCTAGGGTATGTGGCTTACAACTTTTTTTTACCCAAAATTGATGAAATGAAAAGGGTTTTTAAAGGAGATTCTCAACTTTCCACCAATATAAATTATGATTTAATTTGAATTTAATAAATAATTAGTACTCATTTTCTACTTGAAACACACATCTAAAGTCTGAATTGATAGGCTAATTGGAAAATATGTATAGCTTTCAAACGCTATCACATTTTTTTGAATCTAAAACATGCATCACATTCTATGCTTCACATACTATAGGATTAAAAAAAATGAATTTCATGAAGTTTTTACCAAGTTAAGGTGGTTAGACATATAATTTTTTATATTTTTTAAAATAATAAAAAAATAATAATTGAATATTTAGTTGAAAAAAAATTACAAAAGAATATGCATCACATCAAGACATGAGTCCTCTACTTATATGTAAAATCTTATAAAAATATTATCATTTTTTTGTGGTTAGGGTGGTTAGATAGATACCTACTTATTTTTTTTCCTAAAATTTAAGTACCACTGCATTGAAATTTCAAATTTTCACCAAATATATTTTTTTAAAATAAACCTAGTAGTTTAGAAAGTACATTCAATTTGCTAAAGATTCTATTCTTACATATTTTTGAAATAATATAAATAACTTAAATTCAAATTTTTATGTCAAGTTTCCTAACTCTAATTTTTTTAAATTTTCATCACCACTTCAGGGCTTGTTTTTCCCATGATGATCTTGCACACACCCACCCCACCCTCTTATTTACCCTACCCAACACTAGTCTCCATCAATACCGCTCTCCTACTAGGGATGTCACCAATTCATCACAAGCTAGTGGGTTAGAACACTCAACACACCAAATACCCACCATATGTGTGTGTATTGCTATACAACCAATTACGTGTGTGTTGTGTGTGGGGTGGTAGTAACACTGCACTATTGCATAACAAGTTCAATACAACCACAAGGTGGTGGATTAAATTCTTCATGTGGTAAAATTAGATCCCATCCATTGGGCTTGTCACCCACTAAGCATCTCAACAAGTTAGCCAACTCCTATTCACCACTTTCATTTTTCCATTAGTTTTGGATAGTGTATTGAAGTAAACTTCAAATCAATCTTCAATTTATTCCACAACATCCTCTAGAAATACCCAACAAAATTAGTATCTTGGTCTAAAACTATGCTCTTAGGTATACCATGTAGTCTTACCACTTCTCTGAAAAATAATTTTGCAATATGAACATCACTAGTCTTATGACATAGAATGAAGTGTGTCATTTTTTAAAATCATTCCACCACCAAAAATATAGAATCATGCCCTCTTTGTGTCCTTGGTAATCCAAATTCAGATCCAATCCCTTGGGCTTGTCACCTACTAAGCATCTCAGCAAGTTATCCAAACTCCTATTCACCACCTCTATTTTTTCATTAGTTTGTGGATGGTGTACTAAATTGAACTTCAAATTAGTCTTCGAATTATTCCAAAATTTCCTCCAAAAATACCCAATGAATTTGGTATCTCGGTATAAAACCATGCTTCTGGGTAGAATTACCACTTCTTTGACAAATAATTCTACAATATGAACAACATCACTAGTCTTATGACAGAGGATGAAGTGTGCCATTTTTGAAAATATTTCCACCACCACAAATATAGAATGAAGCCCTCTCTATGTCCTTGGTAATCCAAAATTAGATCCCATCCCTTGTGTTTATCAACTACTAAACATCTCAACAAGTTACCCAAAATCCTATTCACCACCTCCATTTTTCCATCAGTCTATGGATGGTGTGCTAAACTAAACTTAAAATCATTCTTCATCTTCTTCCATAACATCCTCCAAAAACACCCAATGAACTTGGTATCTCAATTTGAAAGCATGCTCTTGGGTAGACCATGTAGTCTTACCACTTCTCTAAAAAATAATTTTACAATATGAAAAATATCACTAGTCTTATGACATAGGATGAAGTGTGCCATTTTCAAAAATCTATCTGCCACCACAAATATAGAATCATTCCCTCTCTATGTCCTTGGTAATCCAAATTCAAATCCCATCCCTTGGGCTTGTCACCTACTAAGCATCTTAGCAAGTTACCCTAACTCCTATTCACCACCACTATTTCTCCATTAGTCTATGGATGGTGTGTTGAACTAAACTTCAAATTAGTCTTCAACTTCTTCCACAATTTCCTCCAAAAACACCCAATGAACTTAGTTTCTCAGTTTGAAACTATGCTCTTGGGTAGACCATGTAGTCTTACAACTTCTTTGAAAAGCAATTCTAAAATATGAACATCACTCATCTTATGACATGGGATGGAGTGTGCCATTTTTTAAAATCTATTCAACACCAAAAATAGAATTATGCCCTCTCTATGTCCTTGGTAATCCATTCTAATTTCCTCACATGGTCTCTCAGGAATAGGTAATGGATGATATGATCTAGTATTCTAATGTGTCCCTTTTTCCATCTAACATACTCTACGGCCCTGCACAAACTTCTTCACATCCTGTTGCAACTACAACCAATAGTAATGTTCACCAACAATAGCAATGGCCTTATCCTAACCGAAGTGTCCAACAAATCCTTGACTATGTTTCCTTGATCAAGTTCTCTCTCATGAAACCACTTGGAATGCACAACTGATACCTTTGAAACAACATACCATCTTGGATTGTAAAATCCAACCATCTTGTCCTATCCAGAGTAATAGACTCCACACAATCTTTGCAAGCATCTACAAAATCAGGATCCTTAGGATACACACTCTTGAGTTCATTGAACCCAACAACTTTAATTTGCATTTTCATTAACAATTTTTTCCTCGTGGTCAAGGTATCTACAACTCTATTTGAACTTCCATTCCTATGCTTCAAAATAAATGTATAACTTTGAAGAAATTCAACCCATTTCAAATTCCTTCAATTCAGAATTTCCTTGACTATTTAAATACTCTAAATCTTGATGATTAGTAAATAAACAAACTCCCTTGGCAACAAGTAATGTCTCCATTTTTTCAAATCCTAAACTATATTATAGAACTCTTGATCATAAAAAGAATATTTCTTCTTTGTATGATTCAAATTTTTAGTACAATAGGCAACATAATTACCTTCTTGACTCAAAACAACTCCAATGATGCTGCCACTAGAATCATAGTCTACCTTAAACCTTGTTGAAATATGAAAGTTCAAAAATAGGTTACTCCATGACTTTCTTCTTCAATAAATCAAAAATCTTCTCCAATCCTATACTCCACTTAAACTATTTTATATGCTATCTCATTGTTTATTTCAGGGGTACATAAATACTACCCAAACCTTAGATAAACTTCCTATAAAAACTTTCTAGACCATGAAAAGATCTTACCTCTATAGCACTCCTTGATGCAGGCCATTCAACAATAGCTCTCACCTTCTCTGGATCCATCTTAAGACCCTTTATTAAGATCACCAATCTTAGGTATACCAACTTTTGTTTCAAAAAAATTGCACTTGTTTAATTTTATTAACAAATTTTCTTCCCTTAGCTTCTCCAAAAAAATTCCGATATGCATTAGATACTCATCCAATGTCGCTAAAAATCAAAATATCATCCAAATAAATAATAATAAATTTACCCAAAAATTATTTCAATACCACATTCATGAGCATCATGAATGTGCTTGGTGCATTGGTTAGCCCAAAAGGAATGACTAACTAAACATATATTGTTGTTTAAGAATGCTATAACTCTTTTGCTCAATTAGGGTTTTTCACCTAAAAGAAATAGATAGATCCCACACCAAAATCTAGGTGGTTCACTAAAAATAATGCAAGAAAAATAGAAATATTCGTAAAATAAATGATCTAGATGAAACAAATTGATAAAGTGTATTTGATTATTTATGCAAAACCTAAGAAATATGAGTTTTTTGAAAACACAGTGTGATATAGAAAAATAAACTAGAAACACGGTCAAATGAAATCAAAACTTAACGATACTGAATAGAGTGCACCTAGAGATAGAATGCTGATGTTGGATGGTTCTAGAATGACTCAAAAATCACTATTTATGACCACTGGGACTCATTCTCCACAGATGGCGAATTAGTACTTCTCATAAAATTTGATGGAACAAGGTTCAAAGTGTCAGGAACTAAAAATTGAAGAAATAAATTTTTTCATCCTAATAGTGGGACTCATTTGCCACTAATGGCGAATTAGTCTTCCTACAAAAATATGCAAATTCTAAAGTCAACTTCGTGGGTCCAGATCTATACTTGTCTTCTTGTCGGGTTGACGGATCCAAATCTAAAGAGAATGGGTCGAATGATGGTTCCAAGCTTGAATTAGATCCTTGTTGAATTGAATAGCTTTGATGACATGTTGACCAATTTTCAACACCTATTTCTTTGATAAATATTCCTACAAGACCTACAAACATGCATGTAAAGAGGAGGAAAATGGTTAAAGGTTAGAGTATAAGGATTCTCCTTGGTAAAATCCCACTTTGGTAGTCAAACCCTTGATAAGGAAATGAAATGAGAAAGGAATGATGAACAAATAACATGCAAGTGTCATAAAATCAGCAAACCCTTTTTGTTGAAGTCTGAAGATATGCCAATGGATGCTCCAAGATGCTTGATAATTGCTTGATTGAGTGATGCTATGATGCTTAAGTGCTTAGATGGATGCAAGAATGATTGAGTAGATGAATGGGGATTGAAATGGATAGAAAAATTCTTATTTATACACACTTATGCCCTAATCTCCCAAAAATACAACATTATAGGGAGACCTAAGGTCTTAATGAATAAAAACGCAAAAACATTTTGAATTTATTTTGAATTTTGTGCCAAGAGGGACTCATTTTCCACCCATGGCAAATGGGTCCCAATCAAGGCATGCAAGTGGGTGCTAGTGATTAAGTTGTATTTAATGATGTTTGTCAGGTTTGTATTCAAAAACACAATTAAGGCTTGTAAGTGCATAAAGGGGCCAAATAAAGCATAAGAAGGGTGTATTTAGTGATGAGAAGCCTAGAAAAGTGTGAAAGTTTGTTACAAGACTTTACAAAACTTTAAAATAAGACTTGATAAGGGATAAAAATGGAATATTTGATGAATTATAATAAGAAGAATCTAGAAAATGTAGAAATTTGTTACAACAATTCACAACACAGATATCATAAAGTCTTAATAATTTGAATATTCAAGACCTAATGTGAATGTATAAGTTACATTATGAGATTTAAATCTAAGTATAATAATCCAAGCATCGCTAGAAAAAGACCCAAATGACCATGAAAATTTCTAAAGATCCATTTTTCTATGGTACATTTAGTCCCCACTTTAGTGAGAGGATGAACGTGCTTCAAACTCACACTAATGTAGCCATGCATATTGAGAGGGATCCAAAAGCACTTATTCTAGCAAGATGATACAACAACGATCAAGAGGGATGATCAAGATCCCAAGATGGAAATCCCATGGAAAGATAAACATAAGAACAAAGGAAAACACATGTGGAAGAGAAAAGAAAATAGAGAGGAAAAGGAAAAGTTGGATTAAGCTTTGATCATTTGCCTAGCTAGTTGTTCATCAGATCTAGGCTATTTTTCTGAAAGAGAAAATGAATACTCACTCTCGGGCAAGAAAACTCATGGTTGTTCACTAGGTGAGAAGGCCCAAAAGGTTAGATATATATGCTCAGCTAGTATAGAATCACAAACACACAGGTGGCTATGGGGAAAGTCATGCCATAGAATGGGCTTCCCACTCAACCATACTAAAGTTATACCCCCTGATAAATTTAATGAAGTTCCACAAAGGAAAATGTCAATTTTTGCTTCATGAGACAAGAAAATATTTATTTGAATTCATGAACAAGCAAGATGCCATGACAGTTAAAAGTTGTATTATGCAAGGTGGCAATGTGAATGTAAAATGCAAAATGCAAAAATGTAAAATGTAAAATGAAAAATATGTTCAAAAGAGTCTTGTTTAGTTCATGCAAGGTCTATCACTTAGGGAACATTGTGTCTAATGTCTCCAAGAGAGGACCAATCAAATAATAGAATATTCACAACTTAGGGGATGTAGTGTGTCCCATCAGGCCATCAAGAGGAATATAAAATGCTTAGAGAGATCACACGTATGAAGGACATCACACCCAATGTCATCCAAATAGTTACAAACACATCATATAAAGGAACAAACCTAAACTAAGAACCAAAAAAAAAAAGCAAATTAATAATACCAATGTATGCCCCCACTTTCAAGGAATTTCTACACACTATTCTATGAGCAATTACTTTAAAGTAGTGAAGGGAAAATGAAAAAATAAAGAAGGCATGAGATCCAACTTGAAAAGCCCCTATGCCAATTCATATGCTTTCAAGTAAGGTTATGTCATGATAATACAAAAGAAAGAGGGGTTTCCCCAAAAAAGGAAAACACCAAACACATAAGGGATCTATGGATTTGGGGTTAGTATGTTAATTGCTGCAATGTTTTTATGAAATATCTCAAAACTATCATCATTCCCCAAATACATAGAACTAGAATAATGACACAAAGAGAGAAAAAACAAAAGATAAAAGAAATTTTTTTAGGTCAACATGGAAGAGACATTATAGTATCAACATTTTGCACTGGTCATCCCAAAAAGTAAAAAACAACAAAAATTAAAATTAAAAGGAAAAATAAAAGGAAAAGCTTTTGGGTCAACATGAAGAGACATTTCGGTCTCAATGCCTTACATCATCCCCGAAAGGAAAAACACAAAAAAAAAGGCGAGAAAGAAATGAAAAGTACTATTTGAGTCAACATGGAAGAGACATAGGTTGTCTCTACACTTTGTGTCATCCCCAAAAGTAAAAACACAAAACAAAAGTGAAAGGAAAAAGTTATGTACAAGATATAGAAGAATCAAGGTACAGATAGAGGAAGTGCACACACATTATAGGGGAACACATTACGCACATGCAAGGAAAAAAGAAATATAAAAGAAAAAAATGAAAAAGGCTAGCAAGGTGAATGCAAATCAACCATCTAACAATTCATCCACCTCTCAATGATGTTTAGTGTATTGTGAGGGTGGTTAACTGTCCAAAGGGAGAATTGTAAGTGTCGAACTATGGGAAATACTAGGTTCTTCACTTGGTGTAGGAGATTTTTAATTTAAGCCATGGAAGAGGAAAATAAAGAATTTAGATCATTATGCACCTCTTCATCTATTTTAGACATCACCTCATCATCATCATCATCATCATCAAGATTAATGATGATAGGAGGACAGATGGTAATTTCCAATGAAGGGTGTATCAAGAGATGTGATTGTTGTATCAAATCATTTTTTTGTGATGGTTGTATTGTACTATCCTATTGCAGGTCAAGAGGATTAGGGTGGTCTAGTATTGTTGTTGTCAAAGATGGTGATTTATTTTCTTTTTCTTCTTCAATTTGTAGTTGACAAGTGGTCGCGCCCACAAAAGGATATGAAAATCACAGTAAAACCTTACCTGGGAATTGGACATTCAAACAGGTGACTAATATCTTTCTATGGACATTCATTTACTTGTCAAACCAAGGGACATATACTTTAAATGGCACAGCACAATATATGCACTAACAACTGGTTTTGGTCAAAACTTAGCAGAAATAAATACTTGAAAGGAATTCTATCTACGCTACAAGAAGGTAAAGCAAAGTTCTTTAACTCAACTATGATTTGATTAAAACAAAAACCATAACAGCTACGACTGAAACACAAACTATGAACTGTCCTTATGCTGCAGGAACAAGCACAGGGATGGACTCCCTATGCTGCAGTAGCAATACAAGACTGAGTTTGTATGAAAACTTCAAAGATGAAAGCTAACTGAAGATCAATAGAAAAGAATAGCTAACTAACTACAGATACTTACTAAGTGCCCCCCCTTAGCAAGCATCTACTGATTACGCAGGTGTTGAACTCAAAACTTCATCAAACTTTATTCATGAAAATAGAATGGTATACATTGCTTTGTTGATATAGAAACTAACAACAAACTCTATCTCTTGTCAAATAGATTATGCTTTTTATTATCATACTAATTTTTACATGATATCTGCTATCTTTCTATCACTATGCTTCTATCTTATTCTAACTATCATCTCCTTTTTTCATTCGCGCAGGAGGAGTACTTTATTTAAAATCAGGAGAGCAACTAACTAACTAACCCTATTGAAGAAAGACATGGAAGTAAAGTGTATCCCAGAATTAAGGAACAAACTTCATAAATGAATTTATGCATTCAACCCAATCCAAAGAGAATCTACCGCTCCACTCTTTCTAGATTAAATATCATTAAAAATATTTCCCAACAGTTTCGGTCAAAGAGTCTTTGCCAGAGCTTCCTTGAAGTCATGCAGGAAATAGACTTTACTGCAAGGCCAAGATCAGCTGTGCTTGACTCGATCATTCTTCAACACCCTACGAAACAAAAGGTAACAAATGCGAAAGAAAAGGCGTATGGCACATACATAATATCCGTTCATTAATCACACATTTAAATCTATTTCATCATTCAAAAATTGTATGCGATATACCAGTCATTTAGGGAGTCAACAAGGTAATAAATGTAGTGAAGTCAACATAATAAGCTACAAGAATATGCAAATTTTTCGCTACAGGATATCCCCATAAAAGGTTTCAAAAGAGTTTTAAACAACCACGAATAACAAAAGTCAAGGCATTAAAATTTCATCATAATATCCAAACTATGAGCACATTTTAAGCTCATCATTCTGCCCCCTACTTAGCCCAATGCTAGTCCTCCAGCATTAAATTTTCTGGTAGTTTCTCTGAAATCAGTGGTTGCGGCATGACTCTGAAATGGAGTTCTAAAATTGTAATAAAATCCTCTGAAAGTCTAGCACCTTTCATACCTACAGTCTTCTAACTCATCATTAAGATTTGTAGCCTGGTGAGGATAAAGGGGCCACATTAGCACAGGAGGTCTGAATATCAATGGAAACCATAGTTCAAATCTCTTTTGAAGTCCCAACTGTATATATCTGCTTGATCGTTTAAGAGCTGCTATGAAATTTATGGGACTATGAGGTTTGGATCTTTTTAGCCCAATAGTTAATCTTTCCCACCTTTTCTCACTTCTAGTG
The DNA here is from genome assembly GCA_007258455.2 of Sequoia sempervirens. Taxonomy (NCBI): domain Eukaryota; kingdom Viridiplantae; phylum Streptophyta; class Pinopsida; order Cupressales; family Cupressaceae; genus Sequoia; species Sequoia sempervirens. The sequence goes on along the minus strand of VDFB02000007.1, from coordinate 101,435,560 downwards.
TATACCAGTCTCCAAAATGAATATGACTGTGCCTAAAATTCATCATATACCTATTTTTTGATATCAAATATTTTCTCCCTGGCTGTAGTATTATTAATGCCATATGTCAGAGTAAACCAATTTTTCAACATTGCATGGGGGTTTTAACTTTGAAAGTATAATGAAACAGGCTCATTTCTTTCAGCTTCCTCATATATTTCCCATGGCCTACCGTAATTTGCTTCATTTGCTGCCTATGACATAAATGATCTCAAATGGATATCACCAATATACAGAAGAGGGTTCCATTCTGTTTCAGATAGAATTAAAAAGCCATGTAAATAAAATTCACACAAAGAATTTCTTAACCAATTAGTGGTTGCCTGGTATGCCTCATAAAATTCTTTAATAGTGTGAAGTATAGGATCTTGATTTCTAGAAATTTTCATTAGTTGGAACCATAAGAACTGTTTCTTAAGGCACATAGCATAAACTCTGGGTGGTGGTCTGCATTCCATAATCTGATCAGTTACTTTTAAAATTTCATCCATTTTTGCTTTTAACTCAACAATTTCCTGTTTCTAACTTTCAATTTCCTTTTTTAGTTTCTTCCTTTCTACCTCCCATAGACTTTGTTGCATGTCAATCTGGGCTATATGCCAGAAAGTCAGGGTTTGCAATGTAACTGTTTCCCAGTTAGCTTTGACATATTCCAAAAACTCAATCAAAAACATCTTCTTATAAACAATAATGGCTTTACAAGTTACATGGTGAAATATAGCTTCACTAGGCACATTCAATTGTTTAGTCTATTCCTACTCTTGCTGCAAGATGAATTCTTGTTGTTGTAGTGGAGAAGTCTATGCTTCCTCCAAAAACTGCATAGCAATGGTAGCCAAGTCATCAAGACTTGGTAACCCTTGTTCATTATGCTCCATTTCCTTTGTTTCAACTTGTTCCTCTTCAAGAACGAATGAACTCTATGCAGTATTTTTAGACACATTCTGAGAAACATCAAATTCAGATCCTACAGACCCTTCTGAAATTACACTAACCTCTAGTTGAGGTGAAGCAAGGGAGGTCTTACATTGTTTCCTTGTGGAGACTCTTCTTGGCACTGGTGTGGCTACAAGAGGTGTTCTGGTAGCCTTCCTCTTTCTAGTCTGCTTAGAGGGTTTTGCCCTACTAGAGGATGATGGTGAACTGGTGTTAGCAACAGGTGTTGCTATAGGAGAGACAGCTGCAGGGGAAGGTGCTGCAGGAGAAGAGCATTTCCTTTTCTGAGAATGAGGGTCAGACTATGGGGTTTGTTCTGCCCTAGACGACTCACCTGCCTTTGTTTTTCCCTTCTCTCTCCTAGTGGCAGACCTAGTTTGTACCCGAGTAGAGGATTCCAGTGGGTGAACTGCAGGACTAGGTGCTATAGGAGTAGATGACCTTTGCCCTATTCTACTAGTAGATGCAATTTCTTTCTTCTTTTTCTGAGGCCGTGGAGTAAGTACCCTAGGGGGTTGTGGAATTTGCAAGCTCTTTTGGGCAATGAATTATTTCCAGGAAAGAGGTGATACATCTTTCAAAGAGCGTTCAATTAATAATTTGATAAGGCCATGATGAGCAATAGAATTATCTTTCCCCTGTTGGGTTCCATGGGCACTTTGTTCTAGAAATTTTAACAAAAAATTCAAAACATTTACAACTAACCCATGCCTCATATGACTTAATAATTTGAAATGATAAGAATGCAGGTAGGGGAAACATCCTTCATAGGTTAAATTCCTGATTATGTAAGTAGTGTATTCTGAATAAGGAGGAGGCAATGATACCCACATGCATCCCTTCTTGGAGACTTCCAAAGGTCCATTAGTGGGCATTGAAAACTCATCCCTTGCAGCGGCAGCATCTGAAGAAAAAATTTCTCCAATGGTTGGAAGCCCAGTTACTTTAGCAATTATGTCTTCAGTTGCAACAACAGTTAGACTCCATACAGTAGCTTCCCCTTCAGAAAGGGTTCTCAAAAATTCTCCAGCAACCTCCTCATCAAAAGCACTTAAACTCAAGAAGTAGTTTAACCATCCACAGAGGCTGAATGCATGGACCGTTTGAGGATTTTGAATAATAATTCATGAGCTATAGGCTCATGTCGCACCAACTGATCACCCATGTTCATGGTTTTCTCCTAGCTAAACTCAATTCCCTGCTGAAAATTCAAATTCTCTATTTCCCTTTCTGCTCTGGTCTTTCTTCTGTTGTGCCGTCACATTTCTTTCTTTTCCAAAAATAAAATTTTTGAACAAACAGTTTTAATCATAATTTACAAGAAAAATATACAATAAAGAAAGACATGCGATCATATTTAGAAAGTACCAAAAAAATAATAAAGAAAGGTTATTTGCACAATTATGGTAGTGGCGAAAAGACAGGTTTTAAAAGGTGGATTACCCCACCCCCTACTTAGAGTATGACATGTGTCCTCACATGTACTAAAGAATAGGTAGAGATTAGGTAATAATAACTGGTACTGTCATAGCAGTAAATGAATAGAATAAAATAAATTAAATATGCGATAACAAAAGATATGGTGTACCTTTGATAATTTCATGTATGTGTGAAAAAAGATGATGGCGTTTGCATGAGTTGACAGTTGGGAATGATATCATAATTAAGGGTGATGCAGATGGATGAAGTGGATGGGTGACATGGGCAGACGAGATGAATGGATGGAATGGATGGATGGGATGGATGGATGGAAGATAAAGAAGTGAGATGGGGCGATAAATGAGAATGGAGAAAAAGGGGTTTCCTTTTTAAAAAGAAAAATTTTATTATGGGCATATTTTTTTCAAAATTACGGTGAAGCTGTAGGAGAAAGGCTAAAGCGTTCGACTGTAGGAAGAGTAGTGGGAGGAACCTAAACAAACTGCTACATAAATTCTTCTTTTGAAACTGGTTTATGGTACAATCGGAGTCGGTGGCCATTAACTAGCAATTTGAAACGGACTGGATCAATTGTCACTAGCTGTATAGCTCCATTGTCAAACACATTCTCAACTTCATAGGGGCCAAGCCAGCGTGTTTTGACTTACCTTGGTTCTCTTGATATCTGGAATCATATAACAAATCCCAATTACCAGCAAAAAATTTCCTAGTTTTGATGTGTTGATCATGCCATTTCTTCCTTTGCTGTTGGATTGCTTTTGTGTGCTGCAGGGCTACTTTTCTCATTTTGTCCAAAGCATTTAGCTATAGGAGACAGTCCTTCAGTGCTTTAGATATTTCCATATTGAGTTCAAGAGTTGTCCTCAAAGTTTTGTGCTCAAATTCTATGGGCAACATGGTTGTTTTCCCATAAAGTAGCTCAAAAGGTGTAAACCTAGTTGTTATCTTCCATGTAGTTATGTAGGCCCAAACTGCTTCATGAAGTCTACTGCTCCAATATTTTCTATAGATTTGCACTGTCTTTGTTAGGATCACCTCAATTTCCCTGTTTGTTACCTCCGCCTGACCATTGGCTTGAGGGTGGTAGGGGCTGGACTTCCTATGTTTGATTTTGTAGTCATTCATTAGTGTAGTGATCAGATTCGATATGAACTAAGTTCCCTAATCAGTTACAAGCTCTCTAAGAACTCCAAATTGAGTGAAAATTTGTTCATACAGAAATTCAGCAACCTTGTTATCTCGAGCATGAGTCATAGCTTTTACCTCAACCCACTTTGTTACATAGTCTGTGCAAACTAGAATGTATGACTTGCCATTTGATAGTGGATCAATTGGTCCCACAAAATCCATCCCCCATTTATCAAAAGGGGTGACTATTACTTGTGGATATAGTGTCATTTCATTTGACTTGGTTGTTCTTCCCATACATTGGCACCTGTCACATTTCCTTGTATAGGCCATAGCATCCTTGTTTAATGTTGGCCAGTAGTATCCTATTGTAAGGACCTTCATTGATGTTCTTTTTGCTACAAAATGTCCCCCACATGGTTCATCATGGAAAGCATGCAAGATATCATAAGTCTCATCTTCTCTTATACATCTTCGCATCACTTGATCAGGTCCAGTATAAAATAGACAATTTGCAATCCATAAAAGTTAAAACTTTTCTCTATTAACAATTTCTTTTCTTTTGGAGAAAAAGGAGCTGGTATTCTGTTTGTTAATAGATAATTGGCAATGTCTGCATACCGTGGTGTATTTGTAGCAATGGAAAACAAGTGTTCATCTGGAAACCTATCATTAATGACCTCGTGTTCAACAGGGGCAGCTGATTGAAGTCTTGATAAAAAGTTAGATACAACATTAGCTCTTCCTGGTTTGTTAATTATTGTAATGTCAAATTCTTGTAACAACAGGAGCCATCTTGCCAATCTACCAGAGATGGTAGGTTTATTCATCAGATACTTGATTGTTGCATGGTCAGTATGGAAGAATATCTGATAACTTGTGACATAATGCCTAAATTTATTCAAAGTATACAATACTGCAAGCAATTCATTTTCTGTAATAGTATAGTTGAGCTCAGGACCTTGAAGGTTCTTGCTGATAAAGTAGATAGCATGCTCAATTGAATTTTCTTTTTGACTTAAAACTGCTCCTATACCAAAATCAAAGGCATCAACATGTATATGAAAAGGAAAATTCCATTTTGGACCTTAAAGAACAGGGGTTTGAGTAAGCAAGTCTTTTAGTTGCAGGAAAGATTTTTCACAGGCCTCTATCCACTCAAATTGAAAATCCTTAGTTAACAAGCCATAAAGTTGACTAGAAATTTTACTGAAATCTTTTATAAACCTTTTATAATACCCTACATGGCCAAGGAAACTTCTGACATCTTTTTTTTTTGCAGGATTTTGTAAATTCAAAATAACTTCAATTTTAGCAGGGTCGACCTAAGTTCCATTCTTTGAAATATGATGACCTAGAACAATACCTTCTTCCATCATTAAAAAACACTTTTCACTGTTTAGAGACAAATTTTTCTCTCTGCACCTTTTCAATACCTTTTCTAAATTCACCAGTGCTTCTTCAAATGTGACTCCAAAGGTAGTGAAATCATCCATATAAATCTCCATACAGTCATGAGATATATCAGCAAAGATACTAATTACTGCTCTCTGAAATGTTGCTGGCACATTGCATAGACCAAAAGGAAAGACTGAATAAGAAAATGTTCTCCATGGACAGCTAAAAGTGGTCTTATCTTGATCTTCAGGGGCAATTTTTATCTGATTGTACCCACTATAACCATCCAAAAAGGAAAAATATTTTTTGCTAGACAGTGAGTCTAGTACTTGGTCTACAAAAGGTAGTGGAAAGTGATACTTTTTAGTGGCATTGTTCAACTCTCTATAATCTAGACACACTCTCCATTTTCCACCTTTCTTTGGGACAATGACTAATGGAGAAACTTATTGACTATCATAGATTGGATAAATAAAACTAGCATCAAGCAAATTTTGAAGCTCACTTTTAACTATTTCTCTAAGTGTTGGATTTACTCTTCTTTGAGGTTGCCTAACTGGTAAACAATCTTATTTGATATATATCCTATGAGTACAAACTCGATGATTTATTCCTTGCATGTCCCCATATTCCCATGCAATTGCTTTATGATGGTCTTGTAGCATTTTTAATAAGACAGCCTGTTGAGATTGTGACAACTTGCTATTGATATTCAAATAATGACATGGAGACAATTCTATTTGTTTAGTAAGATTACTCATAGAATCTACAGGTGATGTTTGTACCTCTTGTGGAAGCAAGTTATGAAAAATTGTTGGAAGATTAGGCAGTGAACTCTCAGAATTTGGTTACTGTAGGAAACATTGTAGATGGCTGCCACTTGGATCAGATGAACTACCTGTATCAGAGTTGAACTGTAGAATTTGAAAAAGCAAAGCATCTTCACTCTGAAGTTGTGAGAATGGATCATTTTGAAGCATCATTAATTGAGCCAAGGAATTGGATTCTTTAGTTTCTTCCTCCACATCTGGCCAAATAGGTTGGGACAAATCTGGTTGAGGTCTAGCAGGCGAATACATAGCCAATTTTTTTATGGACTGTCGATCAGAAATGGTCATATCTCTAGAATGACATCCTATAAAAGCATCAGTAGTTGCTAACCATGGTCTACCAAGGATAACTGGATACCCTCCTAAAGTTTCCTTAACTGATAATATTGTGAAATCAGTTGGATACTCCCAAGATTCAAGAGTGACAATTACATCTTCCACCATCCCATCAGGTTTAACTGTGGAGCTATCTGCAAGCTGCAGAACTGTAGGTGTAGACCTAATGTTTGAAATATTCAAGGAGTCCATAGTATGCTTTGTCATAACATTAATGGTAGCACCTAAGTCAATCAAAACATTTTTTACAATTTGTCCATTTATATGTATCTGCACTACAGGACTTCCAGAGTCAATATACTTTGGGATGACTACATTTCCCAACATTATACTAGCCAATTTTCCTAAGATATGAATTGTTTGAGGATCCTTTTTCTTTTGTCCAGGCTTCTTGAAACAGACCTCTTTAATAGCTTTTCCAAAAATGGGAACATCTTTAATGGCCTGAAATAAAGGAATTTGAATATGTACATTCTTGAACTGATCCAGAATGTCAAAAGTGGGTTCTTCCATGGTTTTAAAAGTAGTACTTTGCAACCTATGAGGAAAAGGTGGTTTTTCTTGACTTTGCAAAACAGGCTCCTTAAAAATTGTATCAGGTATAGGCATATGCTCAGTAGGACCAGCAGGTGCAGTAGATTCTTCAAGGGGATAATCTAGTATTTTAGTAATTAGAGGTGGTTTTGGAGCAGGTAAAGTGGTTCTAGACCTCAAATGGATGTCATTAACGTTTAAGGCATAAGCTTGATATTGGTTGGCTTCAGCAAGATACATAGGCTGCTGTGGCTATTGTTGTTGCTTATTATTGGGATTTGGCAATGGCTAGGCAGGCATAGGAATTTGTTTTGGAGGTCCAGTATTTGTGGCAGTTGCTACAGGAGGTGGCATGAGGGCTTGTGGTTGTGGCTGTGGAAGCTGCAGGAATCCAGGGGACTAGTTTTGCCATTGCTGAGGACCTCTCCATTGAGGATTTTGCTTCCAATTACTTGAAGGTGGGGTCCATTGTCCTTGTGGCTATTTCTAAACTCCTTGAAGAGATTCCCATTATTGGGTCTGATAATTAGGCCAACTTGGTTGAGGTGGATTCCAGGGTGGTGGTGGTCCATATGCAGGTTGCCATTGGTTATTATAGCTGAAATAAGGATTACCAAAAGTTAAAGGATCTTGAGGCATACCTTGTCTTTGGGCCCATGGTCTCCTTTGTGCAAAAAAAAACACTTGATCATCATCACCTTCTACTGGCTTGAAGTCAGTAGGTAGTTGCTTAGCTTCCAAATTAGCTACCATCTTGCATCTGCAGTCATGTTTCTTTTGTCTACAATATGGACAGAACTTAGCCAAAACTGCCTCAGCTTCCTCATGTTTCTTCCAAGCTTGCATAGTGTCCAGTTATGTAGCCATATTATTAATGATGTCTTGCTTGAAGTCAGACAACAAATTTGTTATCTCCATTTGAGAACTCCACCAGAAGAAGACTTCCCCACTATAGCATGATGACCTCGACCTTTCTTAACTATTTCTCGCGAGTAGTTAAGACATATTTTCTTTATATCATCCCAAGGCAGTTGGGTTATATCACCTCCTCCATCAGGTCCAGGGCATCTATATAGGCATCACTAATTCCCCTTAGAAAGAGTAGTTTCTAAGAGTCCTCATTGAGAGTATAGTTTGAGTTCCTTTTTAGTGAAAACAAAAATCTGGAAATATAATCTTCCAGATTTTCATCCTCCTGCTGAATTCAGAATATGTCATCACCTTTGCTGGCACTCTTACAATATCCCTTATACTTCTCAAGGAATTTCATCTACATGGCTGCCCAACTATCAACAACTCCTCTTCCCAAACTCGTGAACCATCTGAGAGCTCCCTCCTTCAAGGTGGAAGGAAATAACTTCAGTTTATGAGCGTCTGTGTTGTAGTCATAACTACGATAGAGGACATCAAACTCAAACAGAAAAGTTTCTGGGTCCTCCATAACCAAGCCATAGAACTTGGGAAGCAATGAAGAGGGAATATTTTTAGGATTGTCAGTATCTCTCTAGGGAACAATGGGAAACTCAAACGCTGGAGGTGGATTAGGTGGATTATTTGCCATGTTTGCTTGCTGGAATAATAAAGCGAATGAATTTTCCTCAAGTTCATTGTCAGCTGGGTCAAATGGTAGTTCAACAAATAGGTTTTCAGGGAGGAACATTCCTAGTGCGTTTCTTCTTCTTCTATGCATTCAATACGATGAATAGTGGTTTGAAAGATTTTGAAAATTTTTTACTAACAAACTAAACTAATACTAAAAATTACTTCTCACAAATCCTTAGCTTGATGCCATCCCTGACAATGGTGCAAAAAATGGTCGCACCCACAAAAGGATATGAAAATC